>JAODKL010000040.1:24282017-24312517 GCA_026780765.1 Petrocephalus schoutedeni
TGGGCAAGCGTGCTTAAACATATATTATTATACTTTGCTATTTCTTTAAGCCAACAGCAGGTTCAGTCATACAATTGGACTTAAAATGTTTAATTAAAATGGATTGCTGCACAAATAGATTATAAAGAAATATCAACATATTTGAATTTCATTACAGATATTTAAACAATGAAAATGCATATAATACTATAGAAATATGCAGTAAAACAAACAGGTTATGCAGATAAATTATTATATTATTGTTTCATCCATACTCATAAAAAGATTACAAATTCAGTTATTCAGATGAAACAAAACTATACATAAATAATGAAAAAAAGTAATGAACAATAGTTAAACTGTTAAAAAAAAATGAAGACCCCAAAAACCCCAAATTGCAAATTGAATTCCTAGTCAAAATTAAAAGGGACAATAAAAAAAAAGCGAGAAATTAAAACCTAAAAAACATTTCTGCAGAGACAAATGGAGATATCGAGGAGCTGGGCTGTATGTTTGCTTGTGCCCAGCTTTGGTGACACACCTGTCTTCCCTTTAATGTGTTTCAGATGATCAGATACTAGTGCTCCTGGATGACACTAGCCACTGGTGGAAACTCATGGTTTGTTTACGCAAAGGAATCAACAGAACGGAACAAATATGCGGTATTTTGTGGGCATCTATGAACGGTACTGGGGCAATGAGGTGGAACAGTAAGCTGCTGTGGAATGGAACAGAAGCGGTGCGGCGATGGAGCACGTCACCAGGAGATGTCTTCCTCTTCAATCCAGCAGGAACGCCAAGTTAGGCTGCCTCTAATTTTTCCCTCATCCTATATACTTGTTTAACTGGATCAAATCAATGGTTGTACCACACGCTGCATGTTTTATTACATGTATGTGACTTTGGTAAATGTGCTTTTTATGTCTATAGGTTGACCATATACTGTATGTTGGTTTTCTACCATTTAAATAATTTTGATGCAATTCTGCAGGGTTCAGCTCCCTCTCCACCCATCTTCCAATCATGTATCCAGTGTAGGTTTGCGTGATGCAATAGTTTATTATAGGCCATTGCAGGGCACACACAAGCACATGCTCATACATTAAGGGGGAATTTAGAGACAACAGCTTACCTAATTTCACACAGAGGGCAAATGTGCAGAGAAAATATTAAGAGCAACATTAATGTATAGTGCAGTTTCACCTTCATGTACACTGTTGCTGTGTCACTGTTCAGTTTTGCATGGAATGAGGAGGGAGGGATGGCCAATCAAATTCTGAGTAATTATCTTACAGTAATATATGAACTTTACAAGGCAGTTCAGAAAGCATTACTTTTTTTGTATTTTTCACATGGTTTCTTTATCAAAAAGAATATATATATACATAATTCACTGGGGCTAGGAAACAGTTTTCTCTAATGCCTGTCACTGCTCACTCTGTCTCTCTCTGATAATGACCTAAACTGAACCACTTGCCTCCTGGCTGGTAAAGTTGTGCACCAACTGGACAAGCTTCGAAGAGCATATCCTAGCTAATGGTGCTCCTTTGCCCACTATTTCCAGCCAGGAGAAGGTGGAGGGCTGCACGCACTGTCAATGCATTATGTATTAGGCTGCCATTGGGCTGACAGGTCCTCTCCTGACACCCACTTGAGAGGCACTAATCAGAGCAGACACATCTGAATGTCTGGGCACACACGCTCAGAAATTTACCAATCAAAAACCGTATTTCCCAGCCCCGTCTCCAGAGAAATCCGTGAGAAGAAATTGGAATAATTTATTAGCTTACAAGTTTTCATTGACAGTTAGCCCAAGACTATTTATCTCTATAATAGAGAACGTCTTCAAGGTGGCAAAATTGACCAAATCAAACGGCTTTGATCAGAAAACGAATCTGGCAGGCATGTCGGTATATGCATCCCGGAGGAAGATGGGAGACAAACAAAAAGCTTTAACAAGGGGTTAGACCAGAGGCATGAGACAGAACCCCAGCACCTGCAACTCCTTATGAATTATAACAGTACAAACACTTTTAATATAGCGATCTTTACATTTATAGCAATGTAAGATGGATAAAATTTGTCAGTTGAGACCCTTAGAAGGGGGGAGGTTGGCGACACACAGATATGCTGGTAGATAAGGCAATTGTGCGACTTTGGATTGTTGTTTGATGGTGGTATTAACATTGACATTACTAGCTTGTTTACATTCTGTTCCTGTTTTTTTCCGCTATTATAATCATTCTCCAAATTATCTAGTAGCTAAGCAATTAGAATTGTTAGAGGCATCAGGTACAAATATCAATAAATCTCTATTGCAGTTGACAAAAGATTTGGACAAACGGCTCATTTAAAGTTCTAATAGCTATTCTTGTGGGATTTTACATGATGATTGAGCTAGATGTAGCTATTTGTAACATTATGTAACAAGAAGCAGGCATTGCTGCATGTAAAGGTACAACTTAACTGTGTCAGATTTAGCCCATAAAAATTTATTGACCAAGTTGTGAACTGTGTTGTGAGTAACTCAACAGATGGGAGTGACCACGCCTGGAACTTTTCTGCTCAGTACAAAACAAGCTGCTTATTTGTTGCTGTGTGGAACAGTTTGCTTCCAGATACATATGCCTACTTTACCACGAAAAACAAAGTATTACCAGTATTACTTCCCATGTCAAAACACAAGCATTTTTGGTATAATCGCATCAAAGCTGAGCAACTAATATACTGTTAAAATAATATTTTATAAAGCATTAGGCCTACTATCGAAATGGTGCTAAGACGTTTAATTCCGGGATTGTTTTTAATATCATTACTATCTGTAATTTTTTAAAGTTGGTGAATCAGGTTTTTTAATAAAAAATATATATTTTCAGGTCCCTGCGACCCCGATAGGGAAAAAGCGGTTTGGAAAATGGATGGATGGATGGATATATTTTCAGGTATATGCAGAAGGACTATATGGTAAGTAATTAATCCATGACACCTCAAAAAACTCTCAGCTAAAAAGGTATTTTACTTGCTTTGGATAGGAGTGCTTCCATAGTAAATCAATAATAATTTTCTTATGGAAGCAATGTAATTAACCCAATTATTATGCAGTACTGGCTTAATAATCATGATTAATAAATAAGAAGCAACAGACACAGAACTGAGAAGTTTAATTTACATATTTAATGCTTTTCCCCTTCATTTAATGTCATGTTCCCGTGGAAGGAAAGATATTTATAAAAATTTATAAAAGATATTTTCTATTTTAGAAAAAAGTTTTAATAATTTTAGAAAAAAGTTTTTATAATGGTGCTTATGTAAAGTGCATGGGATTGTCATACATATTTGTCTTGGAGAAAAATGTCTCTTTTTGCTAATTTTGTGTTGGTGTCCGTTTTTTAAATCAATTGTTAATGTGCTGATAACTTTGAGAAAAGCATATATATAAATCATAATGAACAAGACTCAGAATTCTTGGCTATTATACTCTGCTAATGAGTGCCATTTGAATTAATTGATTAAAGTTTCTGTGTTTAAATATGTTTTTATGGCTTATTGCTTTTTAACATTGTTCATTATAGCTTCTGTTTGTGATACAGCATGCTATATTTTCAGCATTTCAGGTACAATAGATGAGTCGTATAGTCAAAGATGCCTTTCTACAGGGCTGGCCCTGCGTGTTCAGGCACCCTCGGCGAGATACTGCTCTTTGGTGCTCCCTAACTAAATGGCACCCTAAGCGATCACCTTTGTGGCCTGTAGGGTGGGCTGAGCCTGCCCTTCTACCCACCACTGTTATACTGAGCTGCTATTTTTGCAATTGTTACCTTGTTACCTTGGACAAGTATGGCCATTCTCATTAACAACTTGCATTCAGTCACATAAATACGGTTATGTTCATCAAACCATTCTCCATAAACTCTACACACTGTGGTGTGTGGAAGAACTCAGGAGGGTGGCTGTTCAGAGATGCTGGAACCATCATGTATGGCACCAACAGTCATTATCCATTCCTAATGCTTAGTCGCACGGTAACTGACCCTTTTGACCCTGCCTGCATTCTCTATACTGTATATTCAGTTGCAGTCACATGACCTGCCATTTGGATCAGCAGGTTGTTGCGTTAACAAGCAGTTATATATTAAAATAACCACTAACTATAATTAAAAAGCTCACAAAGAGATGTCATCTATTTAAAGAAAATAAACACTACTGACTTGATGCAGACTATTAGAAGACAAATAACGGAATAATTCTGACTGCTGCTTTTGGTGGTAAGCGACAGTCCATTTTAGAGCTATATGAAATCTTAGCTGTAAGAAGAAGCCTTTGTTCTCCTTTATGCAAAACTAGACTTTGTCGGTGAAAAACAGAGGCACCTTGCTATACAATGACTTTCACCTTTACCTTGGTTAGTCTGGCCACTTTATCCACCAGCTGGACATGTGCCTACAACCACCTCCTCAGAGAGAATATTGGTTAGATCCTTAGAGGCAAGTTGTTTGGCAATTTTTTCCTGTGTCGAGACCAATAAGAGATCCAACATGTGGTGATTCTTTATTTTAGACTTTTTTTTTTTGTATTTATTTGAACAAAGAAAGTGCTGATTCTTTGGGGGATGAATTTAGGAAGTGTCGCTTATGTCTGTTCCCAGAAGTCCAATTGCAAACTGCACATATCATATGAATGTAAGAGACGGTGTGGTGCATCAAGCATCCAGGGTTACGGTTTTCAAACCTTACTGATACTCTCTATCTGTAGAGATCTCCTTTAGAACAGGTATCTTCCAGGTATGCCAGTTTTCGGCCTAGTCCAAATACATGTGACTGAGTGCATTGGCCTCTCTAAAATCCATAAAGTGTGTGTCAGCACGTTTGGGTTCTGTGACGGGCTGGTATCCTGTTCAGAGTGGCCCCCTGCCTTGTGTTTCTTGGGAGGGCCCTCCAGTCTCACTGGGGGCTTAATGTGAACTAACTACATCTCCATTTTTGTTGAGCTCCAGATTAAATTGTTCTGCTAGTTGTCTCTTGAATTATTGTTAATGTGCAGTTTATTTTGCTCTCAATACAGTCGTACATGAGTGAACATGTACGGAGTACTGGAGTAAAAGCTGTCCTACTGTGCTTCTGCTCTTACGGCGATTTTAACCGTGGCGTTACTGTTCACAACATATATTTTGACAAATGTTTTGCACTGACACCACGTTGAAACAGAGGGTACCTAAAGTTCACGTAAAACGTGTGGCAGAATCCATAATTTAATAGGCATTAAAATGCAAATGCACATACCATTTTATGCTTTAAATTTTATGAAGCATTTAAATCTCTACGCTCTAAGCTGTACATCCTAATGGATTTATTATCTCTTTCCAGCTCCTCTTTGTAATGGCAAAAGTCCTTATAATCATTGCAGTTCTAACTCATGATGGCCCATAGTGCATGTGAGTGAACATATATGCCATTACCTCCAGTTTCTAACAGCTCTGTGGTAATGCAGCAGGCTATATACAATGCTAAAGTGCGTACATTTAAACAAATAATAGAGGCACGGGATTCCCTAACATGGCCATTTCGTCCTGAGGCGGCTCCACCACCTCAGCGTACAGTCGGCCCGCGACGATGTACGTTTCAGTGTCCGCTGCCTTAATTTTGATTTATTGTCCATGGTAAATTAGAAAAATATGTTTTAGAATTCCATCTTGCAGGCAAGCTGTGCCTGATGTCAGGGGACCTGGCGATATTTAACATGTCAGGAATGCATATTGGATTAGTGTGCTTTGTTTCCCGCAACAGCAGGTGTTTAATCATGGCTGATGGTTGGAGCTGAATGCGTTAAGACAGTATCGTGCACCCACAAAAAAAAACAACTTTACCCCAGGAACCCTAGTGAATTATTCTTTATAAATCATCAACCATAGACAAGAATATAAACCAGGGCTTTAAAAAGCAGTGTGTGTCCATGTGTGTGTGTGTGTATATATATATATATATATATATATATATATGCACATGGATCTCCATCCATTATACATGCCAGCTTGTCCTATGCAGGGTCACAGGGGTCTGAAGCCTATCCCAGAAGATACGGACACAATGTAGGGAAAAACCCAAGATGGGGAGCTAACCCATCACAGGCCATACTCAGACACTATTCAGCGATGGACGATTTGGCAACTCCAATTCATCATAGCATGTTTTTAGACCAAGGGGCGAAGCCAGAAAAACCCCACAATGACACAAGAAGAAGATGCTAACTCCGCACACATAAGTAAATGCAGCTGATTATCTTTATTGATCCCTGTGGGGAAATTCTCTTTTCACGTCCCCAACCTAGCGCCTCAAAGTGTAGCCACCTCATGCTGCACCAGCAGACCTGGGGATCAAGGGCCCACAGATCCACTGAGACCAGGCTTGAACCAGCAACCTTCCGATCCCGGTACCCTGGACCCAGGGCTAATCTTAGGGGTAAGGCAACAGTGCTAACCACTTATGATACAGCTATATTTTTACCTTCACTGAACACAAAGCAAGCCAGTGTTCATGGTGTGTAGGCATCCCTATAATGATAAGAATCGCCTTAAGATTAACTACCTAATTCATGTTCACTCCTTGTATGCACAGATTTGCTTCACAGGAAATTTGTTTGGCAGGAACCCAGTGGAAGGATTTTAGGTGAGCAAAAATTCTTCAAGGTTGAGTAGTGAACTGAAACAAGTCAGCAAGATTCATAGGGGAAATGTATATTTTGACATGGCCAGGGAATGATTTAATAGAAGAGTAATTAATTTAAACAGATATTATGAGTCTGTAGACAGGGCAGTGTGCGGCTCAGTGGCTAAGCTTCTCTGCCTGTGATCAGCAGACCGCCAGTTCAGGCCTCGGCACAATAGTCACCTGTCCAAGAGCCCTTCAGTCAGGCCCTTCACCCTTCACACTCTGGGGGTGCTGCGTGCTGGCTGACTCTGTGCTGTGACCCCCCCCCCAAACCTGCTCTCACCTGCACGTGTGTGGCGAGTCGGATGGGGTAGGCGAAGAGAAGTCCGACAGTGTAATTGTACTCATGCCTGTGCGTGTGGCAAATAAAGGATCACTTCATAAATATCCCTGCTTTTCACCACTTACTTAACAGTGGTAGAATCTACAGACGCCAGGTCCCTTATTTTTTTGCATTTTATTACATTTTGCAGACTTTTAATGAAACACCGCATAACATGCATTTGTGTCTACAACAGAAGGGAACAGACAGCAGGTAACAAGTGAATCTCATACATCTTTGTGGTTACATTAATACTGACACCAAACTTACTTCTTATGCGAAAATAAAAATCACATATAATTTGAGAAACAAAACCGCACATCACTATAAATAAATTATATATTTAAGACACGCATCCGTTCATCCATCTGTTCATCCATCTTTAAACTGCTTAGCCAGTGCAGGGTTGTGGGGAATATGCAATGTTTGTCAGCCTGTATTGTCATACAGTAAGTACACAGGCTATTTGTCAGATTTTGATAGGCCTGATTGTAACCATATGGTATAGAGTTAGATCCCTCCTCAAAATGTTTAGCTATGCAGTAAGCAAAAAATAACACAATTTGTCCCCCCGAGTCTATTTCCTATTATTCCCGCACTGTCCCCTGCTGTACCGTCTTTCCTTTTTCTTTGTTGTATTAATTACGCTGGGCGCCCCCCGGTGCTTATTGCCAGTAGCGCTGCATCACCCGGCCTTAATTGCCCTGTACGTCTGGACGTCAGCTCTGTATTTCGCCTCCTGTTTCGCCCAGTGAGGCTCCGTCTTCCCTTTTTTAAAACTCTCTGTAGCATTACTCAGCTCAATGACACAAAGCGAATTACATTTAATAAATTGGCTTAATGGATTCCGCAAGTGGTTTGTGAGTGCCGTGTTTCCTCTAATTAAGCGAAACATTTGTATTCCGCCCGTGGGCTTCGCTCGACAAGGAACTTTGTGTAAGCATGGGGGCGAAGCCAGGCAGGTGTGCACCAGAGGGGGCTTGATTCGATCCGTTCACAGGTACACTTGGATCTGCCTTTACATATAAAATCTGCTATTTTTGTTGCTTGCAGAAATTCGGTCTGGTTTATATTTGAATATCTTGTAGACTGAACCATCTATCTACATAACTGAACGGTTGAAGCACATATACTTTAAACTGGAAATAAGTCCTTAGAATTAATGAATTTTAAGCATGTGTTAATGGGGAATTTTTGAACATGCAATGTATCGAATATGAAATCACTGGCAATGTTAAAGTCTATATTTTGTTTTTAAAATAAATAATAATCACTGAGGATAAGACATGCTGCTGTTTATTTTTCTGGTTTTGATACAGTAATACAAGTCATGTTACTGAGAAACGGGGGCAATTATCCGGGCATTGATTGGCATCATGGGTGGCACAGTGGCTCAGCACTCAGCACTGTACCCTCAGCTGCAGACTGAATTCCTGCCTGTGTCTCAGGGCGTTCTTCCCATGACAGTACAGGTATCTCCCAGATGCTCCAGATCCCTCTGTAATCCACCAACACGGGGCTTCTGTCCATAGTATGCCAGTTCATGGTGTCCTGCCTTGTGCCCTTTGTTTCCCAGAATAAGATCCAGGCTCACAGGAACTTTGACCCAGGTCAGCAGGATGGAAAATGAATGAGATGACTGGTGTCATGAAGGCTTTCAGTAGACTGATGATCATCTTACACTTGAATTTATAACAGAATAGTTCCAGCAGGCTTCACATACGGTCTGTGACAGCAGTTTTTTTATTTTATTTACTTGTGCTATAACATAGAGCCATTGACAAAACAGGCTACCTGTTTAGTGAGTTTGCTTCTAAAATGCTCTTTGCATTCTACTTATTAATTTTAATGGTGATTATGCAAATGGGGACATTTGTGCCTGAGAAATAATCGCCCTCATAACTTTTTCCATAAAGCCCAGCTGCTTCTCCCTCTGCCAGGCAAACAGCCAATATGCCGCGGCACTGATCACATGATTAGGAGGGAGACATTGCCCTCGGACACTTGAAAGGTCAAAACAAATCGCTTCCATTCTGATTACAGTGATAAAAAGGAGACACAAAGTGTTACATCTATATAACATTTTTACTGCTATAAACACACCTTCTTGCCTTTCACGTCATCATATCCATGGTGAGAACTGTGTGCTCACATGATTTATATATAGTGTAATCACACACTTCAAGAAGGACAGAAAAGCCAGGCTGTGGCCAGACCTTGAATGGTCTCATGGAAGGTGCCAGTGTAACACTCCCATTACGTGTGAGTGAGGAGACCCACCTAATGTTACAGATGTTGCAGCAAACTGGTTATCTGGGTGTGAGGGGTCTCTCAGCCATCATGGCCTATTTTAAATTCCAGGTCATAACATACTGGTGTCTTGTTGCTTAGTCCATTGTGGGAAATTCAAGCTTAGTTGTTTACACATTCTGTCCATTCACTTGGGAATCAACATTATGTAATCTTCTCATAAGCAAGATTCAAGATTTATTGTCAGATGTATTACAGTTTTTCTCGATTGCTTTGGCACATTTCATGAAACACACTTCCCTACAAGAGAAGTTTATACATATAGGACAACACAATTGTTTAGCTGCAAAAGCCTGTAACTTACTGAAAACAATTAACTGCTTTCTTAAAAGCAAATAATTCAACCAATGAATTAGTCAGTACCACCAAAATGAAAAGTACAATCAGCATCATTTTTAAAAACGGAAGTCAAAATGTTTAGATACATTGTCAGTATGTCAGTACAAGTACGCTCCTGAACTCCACAATCCTGAAAGATAATTCGTTCCCACTTTTTCATTGTCACTGGCTGATCATTTTTCTTTCGCAAACTGATACTTATTCATGCAAAAGACACCAGTTTCAACATTGCAAGGGTCTACATTCCGTAATTTCTTCAGAGCTCAAGACACAGTACAATATCAAACAGAAAAGTCACACAGCACTGTATAACGCTGAAACATCAAAAAGGCAATACAAGAACAACCAAATCATGGACTGAAGCAAAACAATGTTGTAGCACTGCAATTTACAGAATATGTTTTAAAATCACTTTGAAGTGATTCACACAGCACTGTTTAACATAAAAACAGTGAAATGGCAATACAATAACATCAAAATGTACTGTAGGAACCAAAAACACAACAGTGCTGCATCACTGCATCACAATGTATGGAATATATTGCTTTGACAGCTTGGTTAACTGTTTTGCATGTGGTGGCTAATATGATGATGATCACATAAACATATAGTTTTGGGTGTAAAATTATTACAGTGGGAAGCTACATAATCTATATTGACTAACAAGACTAAAGCAACTGAAAATTGTGCCAAATGATGAGAATTATACAAAACCATTTGCATATATGTAACTAAAACATTAGGAAATTTGTGTGAAGCAATGAGAAATGGCGTCCTGCTGTGCGGAAGTGACATTATGGTGTGGGGATTTCAAATGTTAATTGTCATTTGAGAAATGCTCCAAAGCAATCGAGGAAAACTAAGTGCAGGATGCACTAAAATACAATAACATTATCACTTATGTGTTTGCTCACAGCCTGACGTTCAAGTGCTAATAAGGACAAGTAACAAGTAGCAACAATAAAGATGCATATAAATATAAATAGACCAAACACACAGTAGACAGACAAAGAGACAGACAGACAGACAGACAGATAGATAGATAGATAGATAGATAGATAGATAGATAGATAGATAGAAGTGGCAGTAGTTTAATTACCCATTTTTACTTTCACAAAGGTATCTTGTACTCCTAGTGCTTACAAGTACAAGACAAGTGTATTCACCCATTTCCAGTTCCACTACTACCTGTTCATTTGGGGTCATGGTGACCATTGGCCAGTCTGGAAGGTAGAGATGGGTACTAAGACAAAAATTCAGTATTCTCTACATGAAAAGCCCAGACAATAGCAATGAAAGATAAAACATATACAATGCATATAAACATCACAATGAAGCTGAATTATTAATGTAGATGCTTTTAAATATACATACTGGCTATTTTACATTTCAGCCTAACATAGCGGAAAGCCTCAAATGAACCTGCAAATTGTAATGCAAGCCTTAGCCCCTCTTAAGTGGGCCATTACCCTCAGTGGCTTTTGTTGTCATAAAAGGGTTTATGGTGTGGATCCAAGGAAGGTTATGACTTGCCTATAAACTGTATAATGTTAAAATGGTGTATGTCCCTTATTAGTTACAGAAATATGACTATGTTCTTATACTGGAGAAAAAACCTTGGAAAGGGGATTAGGTACACCTTAAACATTTTACTCAAGCTCACAAATTGTGCCTTACATTTCAGATGCTTTCTTTAAAGAGTCTTTCAAAGCATCACGCATTCTAGATAAAGACCTTTCAGATAAGAGGATTTTTGGGGAGCAGTCTCCTTGTCAGGGCTAGCTTTTGCATTATACAGTCATGCCCAAAAGTTTACATACACCTGAACGTAATACACTCAACATCTATTTTGATAATAATTTTCTGTTTAACATTCATCATTAAGTGCATTCCTACAATAATTTCAACCAATCTTCTTTATTTTCATGAATGACTACAGCAAATCTTTCACTTTCAATGGTTGTATTTACAATGCAATTATTGAAATTACAAAATTAGTAGGTCTTAGTAAGACCTACTAAAATTAGTAAGTTTACATGCTTTGTTGCATTGCCATTAGCTTTTGGAACTGCAGTCAGTCTTGCAGGATAACCATCAGTTAGCTTTTTACAATACTCAGATGGGATTCTGACCCATTCCTCTTGACAGAAGTTCATTCACTCAAATTGGTGGGTTTCCTTTTGTGGACTTTTTTCTTAAGTTCATTCCACAAATTCTCTATAGGATTCAAATCTGGGCTTTGAGCTCGCCATTCCAAAACATTGATTTTATTCTGCTGAAGCCATCCTGTGACCAACTTGGAGGTATGCTTTGGATCATTGTCTTGTTGAAAGGTTCAAAGACGTCCAAGACCCAACTTTCGAGCAGACTGCATGAAGTTCCCCTGAAGTATGTCCAGGTAATCCTCCTTCTTCATGGTGCCATCTATCTTACAGAGTGCTCCTGGACCTCTAGCAGCAAAACAGCCCCAAAGCATGATGCTGCCACCATTATGCTTCACAGTGGGCACTGTGTTCTTTGGGTTGAGGGCCTGTCCCATTAGAGCCAACAGTAAGTCCCATCTTCGTTTCATCAGACCTAAGAACATGCACCCAGAGGCCTTTATCTTTACCCCTGTGCTTTCTTGCATATTCCAGCCTCGCCTTAAGATGGCGTTTTTGAAGAAGGGGCTTTCTTCATGCTCTGCAGCCCCTTAGCCCATTACGATGTAGGACCCTCTGGACTGTGGACAGTGCGACATTGATACCTGAACACTTCAATTCTTGGCATACTTGTTTCTTTGTCATCTTGGGATTGATGCGGACCTTTCGAACCAATGCCCTCTCTTCGGTCGGTGTCAATTTTGACTTCCGGCCTGATCTTCTACGGGTCTTCACTTCTGATATCTCTGTATAGTTGACTGGACGGATGACCTCGGTACTCCTAATCGCCTGGCTATGGCACCTAGGGAGTTTCCCGAATTCTGCAACTGTACTATTGTTGTTCTTAGGTCTTCAGAGTGTTCTTTTCCTTTTCCTATGTTGGATCAATAGAAATGAGGCATTTGCAGGTTACTCTGGCCCTTTATACAGCCTTGTGTACACCACCTGAACTATTGCAATCAAGAACCAGTAGGACACACATGAAAACCATCCATGCTGTTGCAAACACAAAAAACCACTGCATTACCCAGCTGTATGCAAACTTTTGACCTACTAATTTTGTAACTTCCTTAACTGAGCTGTGAATAAATCCACTGAAAATGAAAGGGCTGTTGAAATCAGTCCAGGAAATAAAAGAGGTCAGTTGACATTATTACAGGAATGCATTGAATGTTGAATATTAAACAGTAAATTATAAATAAATAGAAGTTGAACGTATTTCACTCAGGTGTAGGCAAACTGCACGCACACAGAATGGAGAGTGGGATTCAAATGCCCAGCCCTGAGGGTTGAGGAAACACCTATCCGCAGTGAGTCACCATACCACCCTACTAACTCCATATCTACCTGAATTGCTCAGACATGGTTTCTATGACCTGCCTTCAGACAGATCAAGACTATCACAAGGGCCTTTGGGAGTTCTGCATCTGCTGGGGATGCCACACGGATCCTTGTGATATGGGGAGGTGATAAGGAGGTGATTGTGATATGTGATAAGGAGCAGGCACTGATACAGCACCCACCACATGGATGAGAAGCCATGCAGCCTGGAAGCTGTAGGACCTGCTTGCAGAGCTGGATGTAGGTTAACCCAGGATGAAGCAGGTTAAGGGCCTTGCTCCAGGCATTCACAGGATTCGGACTAGCAACCTTCTAATTACCAGAGCAGATACCTAGCCTCAGAGCCACCTCTCCGCCACCTCATATGGAGACCAGAAGATGAATCGTGAAGCTAATGAGCAGCCCGAGAACTGAGCGAACATGCAAGAGGGCCATGTGGTCTCTAACAAAAACTGAACCAATGGCAAACCACTGTGAGCCACAACGTAACTTCTGGTCCCTCACGCTCATCCCGTTGAGTGAAAGAAAGACCCACGTTTTCTCCTCACCGATTAGTAGTCAATTACAGGTGTAAGGAGGGGGGTGTCCCTTGACATCGGCCCGCCCCCCAGAGCACCCACACCCTGCCCCCGACTCACGGCCTCCTCTGCCTGAAAGCTGGGTTTCTAGTTGCTGCAAGTGGGCAATAGACCACCAGCTGCTGTGACACAGGCTCGCTGCAGTTAGCCACCGCTGTACATTAATCTGAGCACAATTAGGTGTCAGCAAGCAGCAATTCAGTTTGATGATAGCCTCAGGCTCCAGGCTTCAAGCTCTAATCAGGAGTGTAAACTCTGCTATATTTCAATTTAGCGGAGCGCTCTTCCGCTAACAGGCCCCTGCCACAGTGATAAATAAAACGCCTATTTACTCCATCGCCACACTCAGACGGCTCACGCTCTCCTTGCCTGCCCCCTAATCATAGCCTACATTTAAACTCGACAATAAATCACGCAGGCCATAGCCTAGTGATTAGTGCAGCCGTTTGTCCCCTTAAAACCAAACAATGACTCCCGTCTCCCTCTCTTTTTAGTTAGAGTCCAGAGGAGTTTTATTTGGGGACCAGCAGATGATGAATTGCATTGTAGAATGTGAGGTGAACAAAGGCTTCTTAGGGTGGTGAAATAATAGGACGTTACCCTTTCCAAGCACTAACTTCACTGCTAATTATATCAATCATTTTGTATTTTTTTTTTCTTTACCTGAACTAGTCCAGCAAAAGGACAGTAGTGCAGATCTATCAATAACGACATTTGTTCAAATGACCTGATGTTACCCTTCATTTTCTTATTTGTGTCATCAAAATGCAGCACTAGCTTTAAACACAACCAACAGCCATGAAGGCATGTTAAATGAGGACCGCTCTTCTATTTTTGTTAAGTGTTAATAGAGGTTGTACTCAATCCATGTAATCCCCGGGATAAATCACTGACCGATTTCATTCGCTAAACAGCGTGGGAGCTGATTCAAGAACTTGGACATAATCTTTATCCAAACATGTTCAATGCGACACTGGCTTCCAGGCCCTTCCAATAACATTCCAGTCACTCTCTATTTGCTGGCCTCGACCGCAAACCACAGGGGAGGGCTGTCCGAACAAAGAGAAGCTTTCGTGCTTTTAATGCTGAGGACACCATCAGCAAGGATCTGCATTTGAGGGTCGGGCCTAAACATCTTTTTGTCCGGGGGAGACCTGACGCGTTCGCCGCCCTGTGAATGAGATGCACATTTGGGTTTGAGCCACTCAGCGCCCGCGGCCTCCCATTGGGGGTACCTGCCTAGCCTCCGGGTTAATTAATTGAGGTTCAATGCACTGCTGGAGGAGCATTATTGCATTTGATACTCTACATCTGTGGTTTAAAACTCTTCCATTGTCCGATACACAAGGGAGGCTTTAAATGGGAAATTAGCATTCAGACGATCACGCGGGTTCCCCTCACTTCTCAAAGAGCCGCTATGCTAATGATGCCGCCGTGAAACGCGGAGACGTTATACTGCTCCTTTACGCCCCTGAGTCAGCTGTGAAGGACAGTGCTGTAAGGATAAAATTACGGCAAAGGACCTAAGATTTGCAGTATATCATTCAAGTTAATGTTTTATGCCTCTTTTAAAAAAACACATGAGTAAATAAGCTGATCAATAGAATAGAAGAGAATGGAATAGAACCGAATCTTGTTCATGACAGCAGCTAGCCATTATGAAAGCTAATATATTGCTACTATACTGTAAACTACATAGCTACTGTCTAAATGCAGAATATCATTAAGTCCATCATATTTCTTAAGGATGAACTTTGTTCCAATTGTGTTGTGGCATAACAAAGTTATTGAATGAATAGGAAAAACATGATTACTGTATGTGAAAGGTTGGTTAAATACCTGCAATGTTACATGCCACCAAAACAAATGAAGGTATTAGATGAGCTGATAGCTATAATTCAGCCTTGTCACCTTCTCGTAGGTTTAGAGACATACTCATAGCATTTCAATCAACTAATGCCTTACAGTTAGGTACACAGATACAGCCATATTTGACCAGGGCACCCTATTTGTGCTTATCTTCTTTGTACCTGTCCAAACCTATAACCTAGTACATACCTAACCTATTAATCTGACTAAAAGTACCTTTTTATGTGGTTTTTCAAAGCATATGCTCATCCGAGTGAGAGAGTTTCTTATTCTATGTAATTTTATTTATTTTTTGTCGGTTTAAATAGCTAAGTGGTTTGTGATGCACGCATTGTACTGACAAAAATTGTCATGTTGTAGGCTGCACCCATAGTCACTGCAAAGCTGAATGTCATTTTAAATCAGTATATATTTGTGAGCCACAGGGAAATAAATTCATGGATAAAACACCTGTCAGTTTATTTAATGAAACAGTTGCTTTAATTCTGAATGTCCTTAAGAAAGGAAATAACTTCCATTTTTATACAGCTTAAATACCATTCAATCAGTTTTATGAGAAGAATATTATAATGTTGCTCTGGTTTGTTGACAGGCAGTTTGAAATTTTAATGACTTAAAGGAGGAGAGTTCCGTTCTTTCTGGTATATTTGAAAAGATCCACTTGACTTTGTTGTGCATTACATCCCAGCTCTCTAATTGCTTGTCAGTAAATCATGCATTTGAGAGCAACATAAGAATAAAAAAAAGCGAATAGACACTTTCCTTCTTTATTAGCGGGTGTGCTCTGCTTTAAGAGACAAAGTGGGCAGCGCCTCACTAAGATCTAATTTAGAGTGCTCTGCCATAGACGAAAACTGTGGTTTACTCTGTGCTTTTTATGTTTGTGTGGGATTAAATGAGTCTTCATTAGAACCAGGGATCCTAAAACCACCTGGAAAAGCCTCGACTCAATTTACTGAGAGCCCTTTGTATAAATCACAGTAGGCTTTATATTTTCCCCGTAACATGTTTCTTTGTCCAACTGAGTTGTTTTCACTACCACTTTTTTGTAAAACGCAAACCCTTTTGCTGCCCCATTTGTTCTTAGTTTGTGCATTCAAGGAGGAAAAAAAATTAAATGTGTCTTTGATTTGTTTTTCTTTTTAGCTTGTGTTCTGAGTGCGTCCCATACAAATTGACCCATAATAATGATGAGTTGTTTGCAAGACATACATACATGAAGCGTACCTTGATAGAAGACACTTAAATAAAAAGGCAACCCCTTCAGTAGCCTATTTACTTGTGGCCATGTGCTCTCAGTGTGTAAACATCATTCACCAATAAGTAGAAGAGGCTTTCTGGCTGGTGGAGAATCTACCAGCCTTGCAGAATTGTGCCTTAAACATTCAGGAGACAATATGATGAAAATCCCAGCACAATTTCCTTTAAAAAAAAAAAAAACAAATGCATTGAGAGAATCCTTGAGTTTTTCCAAAATCGGGATACCTGTACGTACAAAGAAGCAAGTCTTGTGTTGACCATGGCGAAGTTGAACAACATACTCTACACATTTTTCAGTACATGTCGGAAATACCTCTTGACAATGTCAAGAGTGATACATTTAACTTTTTTTAAATTCCCTGTGCCGACATGCCACATTGACCATTGTCCACCAAGACCAATACACCAAGATTATTTGGATGTATTTCCATTCATACCAACTGATCTGAATAGTGAAATGAATATAAACCAAACTTTTTAATCTGGAGATACTTTGACTGCGGCTCAGACAATATTCTACAGTGATATGTTTTAGTTTTATAAGAGATTTCAAAAATGATTCATCATTTTGCTAAAATCTGAGAATCAAAACAACATTTTGCAAATTATCTGTGCCATGGTGTAGTGTCCTTGAATGTAATGTTTGAGATATTCCTTTATACACCTTTTCTCCTGTGTTCTTGTGTGTTTTCAATACACATCTCTTAGTCATGTTTAAGCTGACTCAACCCCTGTTGGCTCTTTGCTCATAAAACACAGTTTTGGAAAACAGTCTTCATTCCAAAAACAGTACATTTCAAAACATTCTTTAGTCTTTTGAAATGACAACAGAAATAATTTTATTGACATCAAAATAATATTTCTTTTTTTGTAGTTTGGTTACAGATCAAACATTTGAAATGACAAATTGGTAATTTCAGTGGAGGAAAATATCATAATTTATGTTTTTATGATGTATGTAGCACATTTATTTGGGATGTTTGCGACATATATGTGACTCTAAACAGAGGCATGTACTTGTTAAGCTCCACATAGAAGTACAATAATTTTTAAACCTATTTAAGTTGCTAGTTTGAGGAAGATCTGTCCACTCCTAAACCATCTAAGGCCAGTGGGACTAAAACAAGAATCACTACCTCACTTTTTGCATCTCATGCGTTATCTCTGTAAGGAGGCTGTATTATTTTCTCCTATAATACTTTTCTTGTAGAATTTGTATGCATCTCTCTCTTTTTTTTCTTCCTTTCTGCACCACAGTTGTATTCGGAGGTAGGGATTAGCATTCAGGTGTAATCACCAGGCAATCAGAGTAGCTAAATCTAGACTGATGGGTTAAGCAGCAGTAAAACTCTTTGGGCTCGTGCAAAGAAAACTGAAGGGGGGCATGATCCCAATTCAAAAAATCCTGAAGGGCGCCAATAAGGTCAAGCCTGAAGACTATTTCAATATTAGCTCTGACTCAAGGTCACAAGGATACAAGGATTTGGAATGACATTCCTAATAGGTAGCTAGCAATGATGGCTTTAACAAAACAGGATAGAAACAAGCAATGAAGACAAAAAAAAAGCAGCATTTCAACTTCGGCACACAAAATAAATAAATAAAAGGCTTGAAACGAGGTATGAGAGGGTGACAAAGGAACTAGAACTGGCTTGTATGTAACTGCAAAAGCCAAGTGCATATTTGGACTCATGAACTTACTTTGCCACACCAAGATACACCCATATCCCCTTGTTTAACACTTACCAGCATTATGTAACATTCATATAAGCTAAAAAAAAAAACAACCCTGTATTTATTGGAGTTCTTCTTAAGTTCTTATGCAGGAGGTCAGCGGCTAAGGTTGCAGAAGGCTGAGAAGATTGCTTACCCCTTCACTGATCACCGATCCCGCACTTACGGCCACTAAAGGGGGCGTGTGTGTGTGTGTGTGCGGGTCACATTGACCGTGTGCGCAGCTCAGAAGCTTTTGTTCCGGAGCCGGCGTGCTCCGTGTCGCCACTCGGGACGTAGGCGCATGCGACTGCGTGCGCTCACCTCAATTAGCGGCGCTTCCTGCTGCTGAAGCGGACGGGCGCTTCCGCGCGAGGGACGCGCCCCCTTCCCTTTCCCTGCACACACTTGCCCTTCCTCTGTGCAGCGGCCTGCCAGGCTCCATAAAATGCTCGAATTAGTGGGTACGTCATGTTGCGTAGCTGCCGCGTGCAGAGGGAGAGCAGAAAATCGAGCTGTCACAGCAGGACCCATGTAATAGAGACTCGGTTCCCTCACTTCTGGCTCATAATAGCCAGTGTGAGATACACAGATGAACCGCAGCCTTAGTATAGCTTAATATTCCCCCACTATTAACCCCTTTGGCACCAATTTTACATTTCTCTCCATTGTTACATGTTACATCTTATGCTTAATGTATATTCAAAGTATTAAGGATTCAAACGAAATGTACAAATGAAAAAAAAATTCATTAATAAAATGGTCATTAAATCATTCGTTTTTTCTTTAAAAAAATTGCGAATAATTTCAATATTCCTGTGCTCATTTATGCAATGCATTACATGGGTACATCAGTTAAATGATTTTGTATAAATGACAGTTTATCTTTGTAATTCAAAATGACCTGGACAGAACACCATTACATGCTATGAGGTATTGGAACATTAGCCTGTGCGAGGGCATGTACAAATTACAAAAAGATCATCTATCTATATCCATCCATCCATTCATTCAACTATTAATTTGTCCAGTAAAGGGTCATGATATTAGCATGGATCCTATTATTAGAAGCACAGGGCACAAGGCCACATCCTGGGTTTCAAATTTAATTTTATGACAATGGAATATGGGTAGCACAATAACTTTTTCGGTTTTTACATGAGCCTTACCCAAGGGCCAGAGGTTGGAATAACAGCCCAGCTGTGTGTAGCGGTTTAATGTTGTGGGTAGCTTTCCTCCGGGTACTCAAGATTCCTCCAATAGTCCTAAAGCATGTGTTCAGGTGAACTGGCGCCCCTGAACTACCTGTAGCGTGTGCCTTACTGTCAGGGGAGTCGTAATGTCCTATGCCTCCCTAGATATTCCCAAGAATCACTTATACAGTGTATTTGTCAAAAGTTTATGGCAACTGGATGGCTGAAAAAGAACAAACTTGTGTAGAGGGTACAACGTTAGGGGTCTTTTGAGAAATGTCTGTAAAATGAAGGTAGCCATGCATTTTAATTGTACTCATTAGAGCTAAGGGTGATGCTGTAATCGAGTGCATCTACGTACCTAGTGCTCATGTTCTCTTTATTGACTACATTGCAAGTGCATATTGTTAGATCATTTCTAAGGGCATGAATGCAGCCTACTTATTCTCCTTCACTGGAAAGTCTCTACCCTCCACTGGTGATACCTTTATGAAACAGTGCACCCATAAGGCCTCCAGCATCGAGGAGGACGCCTCACACCCTCCCCACACTCCATACGGCAGGGCAAACCAGAGCATCATAGCCAGTTCTGCCAGACTCTGTAACAGCCCCACTTGACTTGACCTGGCTTGGCTTGGCTTGATTTGACTTGACAGCTTTACATACAATGCTCACAGAAAGTCTTGGGACTCATAATGCTGTAAAAATCTTGCAGGTTAAATGTTGTTGTTTTTCCGAGCATATATATATTTACTGTCCAGATAAATAGCTTTAAAATGCCTAAGACTATTTCACAACACTGTTTATATACATAGGAAGAAGCCCCCTGCACTCACCCTGACCGTTTAATTGTGCATCCCAAGAATGACGTTTCTTCAGAAGTGGAGCACTTTCACCACAATCAAACAAGTCTGGAAAGGAAGTCCTTAAACTTACTTTGAGGCTGAAGCACCATCCTGGCGCATTAATAGGAACCGGAGAACAATGAAAACATTTAAATATATGCATGAAAGTAATTATGTGCTGCTTCACCATGGGTATGGTGTTCTTTTGGTGATGCAGAGCTGTTTTTGCAGCAAACATACCTTTTGGAATTGTGGCCAAAAAGTTCAACCTTGGTTTCATCAGACCATAACACATTTTCCCACATGCTTTTGGGAGACGAGGTATTTTCTTTGATGCTTTTCTTCATAAGAAAATACGATGGCCGAGAGAGCTCAACGCGCTGCGACTTCAGAAAGCACATGCAAACAGAAAAAAAACCACAACAAATTAAGAAAACGTCTCCATCAGTTTGACAACACTGGAGCTGCAAATACGGAAACGCGCTGCAAATTCTCACAACACAACCAAACACCAACCAACTGTTTGCATGTGTTTTCTGAAGTTGCAGCGCGTCGAGCTCTCTTGGCCACCGTAAGAAAAGGCTTCCGTTTTGCAACCCTACTCCATAATCCAGACATATGGAGTATAAGGGAGATCGTTGTCATTAATTTTTACTGTTTTCCTGTTAACTTAATGCCATGTAATGCCATGTATACACATGAAATTCCACTGCATAACAAACCTTTAAATATGAAGCATCATACAGAGAGATGACCTTTCATGACCTGATTGCAAGCCAAATTATAGATGGATATCCCTCTTTTTAGATTTAGGGTAGAAGTAGGAGGCTGGTTGGGGGTTATGAGTAGGGTGATAGAGTTTAAACTGTGCCCCCCTCCCCTAACCTGCACTAACAGAATCTCCCACAGAGTTTTAATGTATCCCGTTACCTGGCAACACCGCAGCCACATGGCCCCATTGAGGATGCTAACCAGTGCTGAGCAGGTCCCTGACCTGGGGCGGTGCCCCGGCTAGCTGCCCCCCCCCCCAACCGCTCCAAATGCCACGTGTTTGAATTGGAGCCATCTGCCTTGATATTCACTACATCTTCAGGCACAGTGGGGGCCTGTTTTACCCATGACTAAAGTCCACAATGAGCCATCTTCAGACCAGCAGTGGAGCTTGTCCACAAATGGGGGGGGGGGGGGGGGGTTCTTGACAACATCTCATGTTGAATAATTAGCACTTAATTAGCACCTTATCAGTGGGGCCCCTCCAAACCCCAGTGGGAGATCTGCAATTACCAACAACAGAAATTTGGGATTATAAAACAATACTACTGGATACTATTTAAAAATGTAAAAAAAATCCAAATGGAGAAGATGCTGAATTTTGCGTGTGTCAAACACATCAAGTAGGAGTCTTTTGTATAGGTGGAGTAAAACTGAGTTGCAGAAAAGTTGCAAAAATATGACTTAAAATATGCTAGTTATGTTTTGCCAGCATGACCTTCAATTTGTAAATCATCAGTAGCGTGCATTATAGTGTATTTGTGTTTCTGAATCAGTAGTCATTTTTTTAAATAAAATTAAGGGTATGTGGTTAATGTCATAGTTTGATAAACGCGGTATCAGTAAACAGGGAATGTAGTTACTCGATGTGCGTTAATCAGTAACAAGCACACAGAACATTTTAAAGCTATTGCAAATGTCACAACCATAATGAAGAGTTTTCCCAGCCCCTGGGTTCTTTATTGCTCATTCTTAACAAGACTTCATCAGTTAGTGTGGAAATATCTGAGAAAATACTCATCTCTCACTGAACACCAAAAGTAATAAGGTATTTGAATCAATAGCTGGACAAAGCTTTCTTTTCCTGTTTTCCATAATTCCATAGTATAAAGCATATAGCCAGAACCTGAAAATATCTCTCTTGAGATTCCAGCTTATCCCACGTCTCCACTGAAGTGAGAATGGCTGTTCTCCTGGTTGTAGATCTGTATGTTTTCCGTGCAGCGAGTTCTCAAACGTTTTTTTATGTAGTGTAAGCTCATATCTAGTCATCAGAATGCAGGTTAGTTCAGGAGCTGATGAGCTTTCCAAATGAGATGCATTCTATTTAGCTGCATGAGTAGCTCTTTTGCTTATATCTGCAGTTATTCTGTTTTCAGAAAACTTTGGTAAAACTTTGAAAGCACTGCAAAGGAATGGCTTCTTTCTCCTGTGCATGCTTTCCTTTCAGTTTCTGCAAGAACAGGTGCTATCTCACTCAATGCATTTACCTGACTCACGTCCGTCTGTCCAATCTTCCAATCTCCCGGCCAATCGCGTCGCCGCGTTCCAATGTGGCCGGCCAATCGCGCCGCCGTATTGAAATGTGGCCGGCTAATCGGGCCGCCGCAATTCCAATGTGCGCGCGCCAATCGCGCTGCCGACTTCCAATGTGCTCGCGCCAATCGTGCCGCGCGATCGCCTCGGGCTCCGCCTTCGAACTCGATGGTAGCCGGCGGCACGACTCTTCCGCGGTCGCTAGGGAGAAGTTTTCGGGGTACGTCGCCGATAAAATTCGTTTTCATGATTGGCGTCACGGGCATCGCCTGTCGTATTATAACTTTGATGTCAGGTGGCGATTATTAAACTTTGCGTGTTAGAATTTAAAACGTTACATCGAAAGCACAGTCACCGCGAAAAAGTTACGTGGCGAGGTGCGTGATTGCGGCCCTCTGGCGAATTGGCTCAAATGGTAGACCGCTCGCTTAGCACGCGGGAGATGGCGGGATCAACGCCCGCGTTCTCCAAGTCTGTAACTCGTCGTACCCAGGAACATACCGGAGAGTGATGGTTTCGCCTGATACCAAACGAGCATTTTCAACCAGGAACCGCTTAAACTCTTCTCATCTTAACAGCAAAGCTGAAATTCTTTCAATAATACTACCCTCAATGAAGTTTTCACCTTCCCTCCCCTCAATAACTTCTTCAAAGAAATGCAGCAAGAACATATTCAACTGTAATTTGGTGATGGTGACCAATGGTGACTACTCACTTGAAAATCCCATTTGCCACTTTTTTTCCAGTGGGGAATTAGCTCAAGTGGTCTCGCGTTTGCTTTGCATGCGAGAGGTAGTGGGATCAATGCCCGCATTCTCCAAGTCTGTAACTCGTTGTACTCAGTAATACACCAGAGAGTCATGGCTTCACCTGATACCAAATGAACATTTTCTACCAGGAACCACTTAAACTCTTTCTCATCGTAACAGCAAAGCTGAAATTCTTTCAGTAATACTGACCTCAATGAAGTTTTCACCTTCCTTCCCAACAATAACTTTTTCAAAGAAATGCAGCAAGAACCTATTCAACTGTAATTTGGTGATGGTGGCCAATGGTGACTACTTACTTGAAAAATCCCATTTGCCAATCTTTTTCCAGTGGGGAATTAGCTCAAATGGTAGAGCGCTCGCTTCGCATGCGAGAGGTAGCGGGATCAACACCGTGTTCTCCAAGTCTGTAACTTGTCGTACTCAGGAACATACTGGAGAGTGATGGCTTCGCCTGATACCAAATGAGCATTTTCCACCAGGAACTGCTTAAACGCTTTCTCATCTTAACAGCAAAGCTGAAATTCTTTCAATAATACTACCCTCAATGAAGTTTTCACCTTCCCTCCCCTCAATAACTTTTTCAAAGAAATGCAGCAAGATCCAATTCAACTGTCAATTGGTGATGGTGACCAATGGTGACTACTTACTTGAAAAATCCCATTTGTCAATTTTCTTTCCAGTGGGGAATTAGCTCAAATGGTAGTGCACTCGCTTAGCATGCGAGAAGTAGTGGGATCAACGCCTGCATTCTCCATGTCTGTAACTCGTCGTACTCGGGAACGCGCCGGAGAGTGATGGCTTTACATGACACCAAGCGAGCATTTTCCACCAGGAACCGCTAAAACTCTCTCTCATCGTAGCAGAAAGGCTGAAATTCTTTCAGTAATACTGCCCTCAATGAAGTATTCACCTTGCCTCCCAACAATAACTTTTTCAAAGAAATGCAGCAAGAACCCATTCAACTGTAATTTGGTGATGGTGACCAATGGTGACTACTTACTTGAAAAATCCCATTTGCCGATCTTTTTCCAGTGGGGAATTAGCTCGAATGGTAGAGCGCTCGCTTCGCATGCGAGAGGTAGCGGGGTCAACGCCCGCATTCTCCAAGTCTGTAACTCGTCATACCCAGGAACATATCGGAGAGTGATGGCTTCGCCTGATACCAAATGAGCATTTTCCACCAGGAACCGCTTAAACTCTTTCTCATCTTAACAGCAAAGCTGAAATTCTTTCAATAATACTACCCTCAATGAAGTTTTCACCTTCCCTCCCCTCAATAACTTCTTCAAAGAAATGCAGCAAGAACATATTCAACTGTAATTTGGTGATGGTGACCAATGGTGACTACTCACTTGAAAAATCCCATTTGCCACTTTTTTCCCAGTGGGGAATTAGCTCACATGGTCTCGCGTTTGATTTGCATGCGAGAGGTAGTGGGATCAATGCCAGCATTCTCCAAGTCTGTAGCTTGTTGTACTCAGTAACACACCAGAGAGTCATGGCTTCACCTGATACCAAATGAGCGTTTTCGACCAGGAACCACTTAAACTCTTTCTCATCGTAACAGCAAAGCTGAAATTCTGTCAGTAATACTGCCCTCAATGAAGTTTTCACCTTGCCTCCCAACAATAACTTTTTCAAAGAAATGCAGCAAGATCCAATTCAACTGTCAATTGGTGATGGTGGCCAATGGTGACTACTTACTTGAAAAATCCCATTTGTCAATTTTCTTTCCAGTGGGGAATTAGCTCAAATGGTAGAGCGCTCGCTTCGCATGCAAGAGGTAGCGGGATCAACGCCTGCATTCTCCATGTCTGTAACTCGTCGTACTCAGGAACGTACCGGAGAGTGATGGCTTCGCCGGATACCAAATGAGCATTTTCCACCAGGAACCGCTTAAACTCTTTCACATCATAACAGCAAAGCTGAAATTCTTTCAGTAATACTGCCTTCAATGAAGTTTTCACCTTCCCTCCCCTCAATAACGTTTTCAAAGAAATGCAGCAAGATCCAATTCAACTGTCAATTGGTGATGGTGACCAATGGTGACTACTTACTTGAAAAATCCCATTTGTCATTTTTCTTTCCAGTGGGGAATTAGCTCAAATGGTAGAGCGCTCGCTTAGCATGCGAGAGGTAGTGGGATCAACGCCCGCATTCTCCAAGTCTGTAACTCGTCGTACTCAGGAACACGCCGGAGAGTGATGGCTTTACCTGACACCAAACAAGCATTTTCCACCAGAAAGCGCTTAACTACAACTCCTAATATTAGATGTCTTTGCTTCTCAGATTTGCAGTGCTTTGAAAAAACACACACATTGATAATTTGTTACAGGTCTAAATTATTTTCCCGCTTAAGAAGACAAAACTTGTGTAGGTTTACAATATTTCCCCACTCCAGAAGCCAAACATTCATTTGTCCTTTTTGGGAACATATAAAACAAAACACAAGCAGCAAAGACAAATCTATTAAATGTTTCTTGTGTCTACTGATATATTAAACACTTTTTAATCACTGGTAGAAAGCATATTAGGGGCATTTATTTAACATCAGGCAGGTCATTAACATGACCTCACCACTTCTAACTGTTGGCTTCTCAGCTGGATGTACACACAGGTATTAATTAGTCACCTCTCAGATCTATGCCCTTTACTATACTATCTCTTTGCATGCAGAGTTCTGAAATATTAAATAAAATGTCTGTGTTTACCGGGATTATGAGAAATTAACTTCTAGAGAAAAATTTTCAGTTTCAAACCCCATTTGCGAAACTACTGTAATATTCTATACCGTTTGATCACTTTCACCCAAATGTATTTAAACTAATTTGGTCTCGTCTCCTTACTCGCTCTTGGTGGGCTGTTCTAGAATTCTGGATTTGGATTTATTTGGGTTCTGACTTAGTTTGTTCCTGGTTTCTGCTCTCCTTTTTGTTCAACCATCCATCTATCCATCCATCCATCCATCCATTTTCAGTTGCAGGTCACAGCACGACAATGCCAACAAGACCTCATCATCCGCAAAATGTAAAGACGAGATCCTGAAGCCCCCAAACCGGACCCTTTCCGGCCCTTGGCTGTGTTTTGAAATTCTGTCCATAAAAGTGAACACAATCAGTGACAAAGGGCAGCCCTGGTGGAGTCCAACACCCACCGGGAATGAGTCTGACTTACTTCTGGCAATGTGGACCAAACTCTCACTTCGTTTGTTCAGGGATATGATGGCCCGCAACAACGGGCCTCGTACCCCATACTCCCGGAGAACCCCCCACAGGAACCCCCTGAGAGACACAGTCATATGCCTTTTCCAAATCTACAAAGCAGATGTAGACTGGTTGTGCAAACTCCCACAAACCCTCCAGTATCCTTGCCAGTGTAAAGAGATGGTCCAGTTTTTAGTGACCAGAACGGAATCCGAGGGAACTCGAGGGTTTGCGCATAGCCCGAATAATCAACATGAGTCCACGCTCCTGTGGGCCCACCACCTGGAGGGGGATCCATGGGGGTCGGGTGGCAGTTGAAGGCAGGGGTAGGTACCCCTACCCTCAAGTCACAAAGCAGCGCTCCTATTGCCTAGCCAGGACACACCCACTTTACCTCTGCGCAATGAATCTTGGGATATTTTGGGCTGCAAAAGGTTTTGCCTCACAGTGTGGAAGGGACTGGTCATTCTTTTATGTATTTATTCACCTTAGTTGAAACCTGAGTTCTTTTTTTCAACTCAGTCATTTTTTATCAGGATTCTCAGTTCTTACCTGGAAAGGTGTTTGCAAAACCTTGACTGATTTATACTTCTGCATCAAATCGATGGCGTAAGTACGGCATAGCTAGCCTTGGACCTAAGCCACAGCCTGACATGACGCAGACTGCAAGAACTGTAATTGGTCAGCTTTTTAGCTTTCGGAGCGAAGAAATCGTACACCCAGGTGTACTTATTTTGGTTATTGAAACTGAAGTGCTATTTATACCTAATATTAAATATTTAATGCTATATATAAAAATGTTTCAGTTTCATTATCCTTCGCTCCTCCAGAATTTGCGCTAAAGTTTGTTGTCGCGGTCTTTCTCTACTAACGTTAGCGAACTCTGTGTAATATGCACTATGGAACGTCTTTAGATGTTTGATCAAATTGCTTGTGTTAAATAGCGTGCTGTCCCTTCTTGACACTTTAGCAGAACAGAGCTTACAGTCTGCTTAACTTCTGACGTCGTCTTTTATCTTAAAATATGTCCAAACTACTAGCATCCTCCGTGATTTGCCAATGCTGGTGTTCTCTGCATTTACCCTAACGAAATGTTTCCAGTTGTCAAATCTCTCTCAAATTCTAAAGTCCTAAACAAAATTGTGAAGGTTTTGTAAAACAAAATAATATACAACTAAATATATACAGGTATATATATGGTATAATATTATGCCCTGTGATTAGTCCAAAATGCCTAAATATATTACATGCTTTCTGTGATAGCTTATGACATGCTTTCTATGATAGCTGATGACATTCTTTCCATGATTAGGAAGATACAGAAGACAACCTTGCATTTTGTTTACTTAAATTCTGCAGGGTTCTCGTGGTTTTGAGTGTCACCTTCCAGCATTAAGAATATTGCACTTCTCCATGATGTACTAAGCACTACTGCAGGAGAGCGAGTTTTTTTTTCAAAGACTCTGCTTGGACCTTGGTGGCATTGCTGCAGCTTGTGGTTTCTCTTTAAGTCCTGTAATCCCTCCATGATCCTCTCACTTTAAACTGCTACTAGCAGTTTTGACAGAGGCCTGTTCGGGCTAATGCTCCTTTGACACGGAACCCTCAATTAAAGGCAGCTGAAGCAGCCACAATCCCATTAGGGGGCGACGCGGTCCCCTTTGTCGTGCTCCCAAGACATAATTAGCCATAGTTGACAAACGTGTAATGAGGCCACACAAAGGACAGAGGACGGGGGGCGGTGCCCACACGCAGACACAGAGACACGCAGCCTGTGCGCGCAGCTGGCCTGTGCTGTCACAGCAGGTCTCTCAGAAATACAGACTCCTCGCTCTAACAATGAACAAGCTTGAAGAACGCCAGTATTTTTAACTTATGCCATCCATTTATCTGAAGAAAGCAAGTGTAAATCGTCTTACAGAATGGAATGTTTTGTGAAGTCTTCTGAAACAATATTTCCTCATTATTAACCATTTTAGATACAGATTCCCAGCCCAATCACTTGCTGGCATGAATAACCACTAAAATGAATGTGAAAAAAATCCACATAACCCCCCTTCAATAACCTATTGTAGTTTTATAGGTTAAACACTTTATGTATTAAATCAAGAAAACACTGATTATGAATTTGTACATTAGAGTTTTCTGTGTATTTGTGCAATAACTTGGAACATGAAATTTCCATGCATTCTCACAAAATAACCATTCTGATGGAAAGCAACACAAATGTTTTACTGCTCAATTCGTGTTTTCTTAAATTGTATTAGAAAACAAATATACAATTGAGCATTATTGTAGGGCAACTAAGAATCAGGAATGCTTAAATCAATCATAAGGTTACATGCTGGAAGTCTGTACTTTGAAAAACTGATGTTTTAATGTAAACACATTTTTGTCAGTTGTGTCAATCAACCTGTTCTGATCTAGCAAAAGCAGGGTTGCCCTCTAGTGGTAAAAAGGTGGCTCTATGATAGGCATCCCAGGACACAAAATTTGGACAAACATACAATATATAACACATTTTATAACTATAACTCCAACAGCCAGGAATTCTTCACTCTCTGTGTCTCGATAATCCACACTAGTCTCAGTATACTATCTTCCCTGGCCACAGCGCCTCTACCTGATGCCTGCACATCTATGGGCAGCACTTCATAGGGGTATATGAAAATTTCGATACCCTTGAGTATTGTAATATTATGTTTTGTGGTACTGTATTGATTCTCAAAAACACTGTATTGATTTTTAATAAATAGTTTACAGGCAGAGATTTGTAGCAGACGGTAGTTTATTTTTGGTTGTGGTTAAACCCCTGACTGATAGGTTGTGGTGTTGCAATCTGTCTTCAGCCATTTGACTCTTCCACTCCAATGCAACAAGGTAAAGTGAGTACTATGAACCAAGATGGCGGCACGCATAGGCACAGCGGCCTGGAACTCTCCAATGCCACTCATTTGTTGTACAATTTCCTGCTAATGATGATGCGGTAATGGTTTCTTTGTTTCCAGCATTGGCATTTTTTGATTACTTTTTATTCTTTTTTATTTTGGGTGTATATGTTGTAGCAATGGATGTGAATGGGAGGACAACATGAACTGGCACCAATGCCATTTGAATAACACCAAAACATCTTTATTTGGAGAAGCATTTTAATTTATTTTAACTTTATTTTAATTCAGGAGAAGTATTACGCACTCTACAGTTGCTCTTTTAGGTCTGCCCAGAGTGTTGCAATATGCAATACCCTGATTCACCATCACCATTCCTACATACTTACCTCACATTAATATGACATTATAATAGAACTATGTACACTCATAAATAATAACACATTAATAACTGGAATAAACTTCAAGTATGATAACCATAAACATGCATAACTAAATCCAGCAGCCAATGAGAATGAGGCTCATAGGAGCTCAAATACAAGCCATTCCTTACCTATTCATTCATTATTAGGAAATCCACGCTAGCCTGTAGCAGCCGCTACATCACCTGCTCCTCTGAAAAAGGGCAGTGATCCCACTGCTTACCAGTCCCGAAGTCATAAAACATCTAGATTTCCTCTTGACGCTTTGGAGCAACCCCCCCCCCCCCCCCCCCCCCCCCCCCCCCCCCCCCCCCCC
>JAODKL010000040.1:24328519-24382662 GCA_026780765.1 Petrocephalus schoutedeni
CTATGCCACGAAGGATTAAGGCAGTTCTGAAGGCAAAAGGGGGTCCAACCCGGTACTAGCAAGGTGAACCTAATAAATTGGCCAGTGAGTGTATATATAAATATTGAGTATGTAATGTTATCCTACTGTACTTGATTAATGGCACTTTCTGCCAAATTGCAATATTTAGGTTACCAACAAGCAGTGTTATATGCTGCACGATGGAGACTTGAGGATCTATTGATCTCAAGGTCTCCCATAATTAAACAACTGGAGATATTGTGTAAGTTACTAAGTTTTACAGTGTGTAAACTTGACGGTAAAACCTTTTATATAGGATCTTACCCCGTAACAAGAACAAGATAGGCAACAATAAGTATTGTTTTCCTTTTTTTATTCTTCCTATTAAACGTTGATACTATTGTATTGATTTGCATTTGTAGTCATGCATTGATTATTCAAATAAACTCTTCAAAATGCATGCAGTCGAATAGTGTTGGTAACCTTAACCCTGACACGTTTGCATGTTGTACTGAATTCCGTACATAATCAGTAAATTACATTGTAAGACAGAAGCACTGAAAAGGCTGTTACTTTTCCCCCTTTTTGGTATACAGCTGCTGCAAGAGCAGACCAAGAAGAGGAGAGTGGAAAAGGCCGGTCCAGGGAGGGACAGCATGTAAACATAAACCAGTCAGCCGCGTCACAGGTCCGACATTCTATTCGGGCATGAATTACCTGTTTAAAAGGCAATACAGTGGTGACTGGCAGCTGAGGATTTTTGAGGACGGGCCTTGGTGTGTTTCTGGCTTTGGTGTGTCATAATTAAAGCTGAACCAAGTGGAATTGGAGGCAGAAAGGTCAACTGAGGGCCAAATGGGAGACAGGGCTGTCCTGATGGGCACCAAATGAACAAATTATGATGGGCCCCACTCGATGTGACGAGGTCAAATACTCGCTCCCGCTCAGTGACAGTTCAATTTCCCCCAAATGTCCCGCGATTCCAGATGACCTAATTAGAAATGAAAAGTTATCAGTTGCCCGCCTGCAGAACAGGGGCTTAAATACTCCTTTTTCTGCAGATATTCCGTAGTAAAAATGTTATTAGAGGCAGCATGTTGGCCAGGAGAGGGATTTCAAACATGATAACCCCTGTTTAGCCTAAATGCTTCTGATAGCCATGTAATAATTTTCCAAAAAACCTAACTGTTCTGGAGGAGAAATTCATCACCAGGGCAATTTAGAGTAAACCCCATTTCTGATGAATGCAGGCGGAGGTGTTTACCATATATAAAAATAGGCTGGCAATATGACATCTTTATGCAAAAATGTTAACCATTAATACTGCCTTTTGGTGGCAAGGAGTGTTTCAGGGTCATCTCATTCGTTTGCCTCTCCACAGAACAGTGGCCCTGCTCTTGGAGAGAGCTCTGAAGCCTAAGAAAATGGCCTACGGGAGACCTCCATTACAACAGGGAACCTAGGTGTAGTATTGACTTGCCCCCTCCAGATTGTTACTATGGATGGCACTGAACTGTCTCTGAGGAGAGTGTCAGCCAGGATAAATATGATCTCTGAGCCAATGAGCATAATACAACTGTAATTTATCCACAGCTTTAAATGCTAAAATCTTTCAGATAAACTCTGCATAACGCCCCAATAGCACTTTCTCTATCTGCAGCTTCTTGGTTTACAGGGCAGTTTTCATTCACTGGAGTCTGGATGAAGGGTGCTTTGCTTCTGGTTTGATGGAAGTGCTTCTCTCCTTGGCCTGATGCCAAACAGGTTTCACATGGACACCTCGACTCCCCAGAGACAAGTACAGAGGCTTTATTTTCCGAAATCCCAGGAATTCACACCAGAGTGAGCAGGAGATCGGTGATACCATCTGAATCTTCTCCAGAGCACACTGGAAATCAGCTGAGGTGGGCAAGGTGGAGATGACAGAGGGAGAGGCACCGATCCTCAAGAACGTGAAGAGAATTTTGGGGGCCGTTAGTCATGTAGCCTAATATTAAATGACCCCATGAATGTCTGTGAGAAGTGCATAGAGGCCAAAGTGGGAAACATTTTAAATAAGAACTCACTTAATTGAAGGTTAGTTCACTTAGTGACAGAGGGAGTTCATATCATATAAACCTGCTACCTTCCTTTATCTAAGCATATATCACTGCGATTATGTTCCAAGTTGCCATCCACAAAGTGAACATATGGAGTTGCTTGGCTGACTCACAACCCATACATAAAGGAAGATGAAACCTGTCTTTCATTAGACATCATAATTCATATGCAGGTCTATTGTTTCCTTGTACCATTATGAAGCTATGCATTTTGGTTTATTTATGTAAAACTGTAAAACAAGTTTAATTTTGCTGCCTCCAGCAAAAGTCAAGCACTGGCTTATGCACTTCTTCAGCATTTTCGATTGTTCACTTCTTCTTCTCTGTTACAATTTTTATTCCTTAGTTGATTTCTGTGTATGAAAACTCGAAGGTTCCCATACGTAGAAAATTCTGCTGCAGGATTTTCTCGTATTATATGTTGGATAATACAACCACCACTACAGCCTGCCATTTAAATGTCTCATGCCAGTACAGTCAAATTTGCCTTACTTTCTTCTCTTTCAGAAATATGTATACAGTCTATATATGTCAGGCGGAAAAGTACCATTCGTTTAATATGCAGGAAGGCAGTCAGCAGAGACACAGTGCTGCAAGTTTTCATCAAATTATGTACAAGCTGTGTACAAAGCTCCTTCTCCATAAATTCCAGATATGGTGGTCTCTCCAGAAAACCCACTAAAATGAATAACATCAGAAAATCACTAAGACAGTTACCATAGTACAATATAAGGGTAGGACTGGGTAGGATTATAGCAAATTTTCGATCAAGCTGTTTATTCAAAAAAGAATACAGGCTGTATTAATTCTCCTTTGCTAAGATCTGCGCTTAACCAAAACAGCATGACATTGAATGCCTTCTAAAATGATCCCAGCAGTGGCTTGTGTACCTGACAGAAACAGTGGAAGGTAAATCCTTGCAAAATGAAGTGAGATATAAGTCATAATGCATAAAGAAGAGAATGTGGCAAACAACTCCAGTATAAACATGTGACAGCTTTAATAGATATGGACGTCATTAGGGGCTTCGCCTTGTTAAGTACCAGTACTTCCATGTCTCTGAGTGCGATTCATAAAATGGGTGTTTATATGCCCTTCAGTTTTATACAGCCATTTTGCATTAAAAAAAAAAGTCAGGACTATGGTGAGTGTTTGTCATTGTGTAAGACAATATTGTGACTAAATATTTCTGGATATGTGTGTGCATTGTCACAAGTGTGCACATTTGTGACTTGTGTGTGCACAGGCCTTTGTTCTTTCAAGGTCACATGTTTGAAAAGTAAACACCTTCAGTACAGCATCTGCAATCTATTGCCGCACCCAGTGATTTTGGAAGTCAACTATGTGGAGGAACATTCAGAAACAAAATAATAAAGGTGACTACTCTCAACATCCTATTGCTGAGTGGGAATGGAGACAAAGAATGGAAACTGTGAAATGGGAGTATAGAAGAAGGATTATCTGCATCATTAAAAAAAAGTCAAATAAAAATGTTACTCATTCTTAGTGGTTAACATAATACCCCAGAATTGTAGCTGAAAAATTAAATATGTTGTGGCTTCATAAAAGTGTTATACTAATAATAAAACAAAAAAAAAATAATAGCAGAACAATGCTAAGCAATATCAATCAAAGAACAGCTAAAAAACGTATACAATCAATAAAGGTCTTCTTTGTACTGTGTATGTTCTGTTCCCCGAGCCCCAAGTCTCAGTCAATTGCTGCAGTTAAAAGAGAAGCTTAACACTGAAAACAAACAATGAAGTTAAAACCATATCCTATCAAATCTTCCAGATTCGACAATTCATCTTGGTAATAGAGACGGAACCAGCGTAATGCACCTAGCGCCTGAAGCGTGAGATTGAGGATTTCTCTGCCTCAATCCATAATTCATGACCCCAGCCAGCAAAGTGTGTAAAATGAGAATTTCACAGCGCAGCAGGAGCGACGGGACCAGACCGAACAGGCAGGCGAAATTGCGCATCGGTGTGCAAATCGCATCTCGGAGCTGGCACGCATTTAAACGACGGCGTGGCGGGCAAACAGAATGCATCGATACTCGCTCTCCACCACCATGGCTGACATGCCGGCTGGCCAGTAGAAGCATATGGGCAAATATGTTTTTTGTGTGATTATTCCAAGGGAGAGGGAGGGGAGTCTAAATGAGCTGACAGATTATATTATTACATGTACATGTATTCTGCACGCTTTCAGAATTTGTTTTAGGCGAGCGCTGGACGGTAAAACAAGATGAATAACACGCGTTACTCTGCTGATACGCAGTCAATGAAAAATGGCGCCCTGTTACGGCGATGACCAAGGCGTGTAATTTGGAAATTAATGTGTTTAGATATAAAAAGACATTGCATATTTCTTCAAGAATGGCAGTATCAATCCTGGTGTACACGGACCGGGAAAATGCATACTCAGCAGGGTGTCGTTCAGAGGTCACGCTGTGAGCATAAAATAAAAGAAAAAATCTACAGCTTATATCACCGTCTTTGTTCACATTTGTTACTGTCGTACTTCAGAAAGTATTCTTGGCAAAATTTTGATTATGCTTTTAAAGATATTAATGGCTGGTTTGTTGACCTTAACTTTCTAGGTCACCGTAAGATGTGAGATGGTATAACAGTGCCTCATATCCGTGTGGAAGGCAAAAAGTAGGCAGTGAAATTAACTTTGGGGTGGTTATCTGAAATTATGGTCAGGTTTCAATAAAGTAAATAGTGTGTGTCGATCATCTATTTAGTAAAAGAATATTATGCTATGTTATACCACAGTGACTCAGTGTTTATTTCCAGGATTCAAAGACAGAACTGGGGAACACAGCACTGGGAAGCGCTTAAATACACAACCAATGAGGGAGCGAACAAGAGGCAGCTGGGAGTGATTGACAGGGGCAGGAATGAGAGGTAAAACAGATGAACACCAGGAGTGGCTTGTTAGGGACATGTTGGTGGGAGACAGGAGGGTCAGGCAGACATGACAGGCAGTACAAGTTTCATCTCCAGACCAACCAATAGTGTTGAATTTTTTTTAACATAGTTTCAGTAGTCAAAACTTGTTTGAAATATATTCAAATATGTTCATGCTCTGCAGATAAATGTTATGCTATTTGTCTTGCTGCATTATGGAACAGTAAAAAATACAATGAGATTAAATGATGGTAAATGTCTTAAATCAAAGTGAAAAATTTTGTATTAAATTGATCGTGATACTCTTTAAGTGGCTCAAAGCTGTCCAGTGGTAGATTGGCATTTCTACTGAGTAAGGAACAGCCAGAGGTGGATAGTTCAGGTCCAGAGAGTAAAAGTCCAGACCATGATTTTGTTTCGACCAACCAGTTGAGTATAACGAGTAACAGTCACAGACTACTCAGCTGGTTGGTTGAAACAAAATTTTGCTCTGGATTTTTACTTTCTGGACTTGAATTATTCACCTCTGGGAACAGCATGGCAAAAGACAGACAAAGGTAACAGCCAATACACTTTCTAGCAAATAAAGCCTATCACAAGAAGCTTACACAAAGCAGGGGAAACCAGGGTCAGTGGATGAAACCCAGACCAATACAGGGAAAAATCACACACAGACAGCTGGGAATCAAAGCTGGAGCCCAGGAGGTATGTGACTACACGGCTACAGATGGGGCGATCTCACGGCTCCCTGACGCAGAACATTGTAGCCACAAACTAATCTCTTAACCACAATGAAACCTGCTTCCCTGCTGGGGTCAATGAGGATGGAAAAAGTTTATGTGAAGATGGTGGGGCTCTGCAAAAGTGGAAAGATTGCCCTGACATTCTCCTGTGCTATGTAGGTGTAGGTGTGTGGCAAGCTTTGGTTTCATAAACATAGGTGTTGACAAAGGAGAACAGGGAACAGCAAGGACGACTATTTAAATTATTCACAGCAAACTTATTTCTCCACTATTCTTGCTTATAGTTTTAAGTGCCTACATTTCTAAAAGATATTGTTGAAGTTTTCAGTGAATGATTAAAAACAATACTATTGAGAACATTACTGGAACCCATTTTAACATAATTTAATGCCTTAATTTTCCCCCAGCAGTAGGTAACCAGAGACGTGTTTTTGTCTTTTTTAGTTATTACGTTAAGATAATTAATAGCAACTCAAGTATTTCTGTATTAAAAAAGAAAGCGTAAATCTCCAGGAAGACCTTGTCCACGTACTTCATGAATCTTCAGTGGGGGAAAGCCGGCCCCCGGTGCATCCTGCCCAGTCCCCAATGTCATTGCTTCAGCTGCACTTACCCAGATTTACAATGAACTGTGTCAGCATCTGTGTCTGAGAAGACAGTTTCACATAGGGTGTGATTTATGATTATTGATAACTCTGAATAAACATATTTAAAGCAGTAATAAAAACAAATGGTCAAGGGCCATCGCCCTTTGGAGAATTTATATCAGAAGTGGAGTCTCAGATTGGAAGCGCGGGCCGGGAGACACGTCAATGGCGGGTGGCTGTGCGGAGGAGCATCGCCCAGCTCCTCAGCCGGGGGCTGCGGAGCCGTAATTAAACCGCTGAAGTGGAAAGAAAGGCATCATTAAAAAACAATCACACGTGGAGAAGCCGCTGAAAGCTCAGCATGCGTTAATGAGCGCTGGCATCAGGCTAAACACAGCACCCTCCGAACTTAATCAGAAAAATATGTGGGGCATCATCACTTCGGTGGCCATCGTGTCAGTGTGGGGGGGGGGGGGGGGGGGGGGGGGGGGGGGGGGGGGGGGGGGGCTCTGAAATGGTGCTAGCTGCAAAGATATGGTTTTATGAAGAGATAGAGCCTAAGTCTACCACAAGGACCCATTTGGCCTGGCCTATGAATCACTGAACTGTATTATTGCACATTATCTTCAGGTCTTCTACAGGCAATGCTTTCTTCCTCTGTTCCTCATCCCCCTCCGTGTTCGCAGCAGGATTGTAGGTGTCATTTGCCACAAAAGAGAGCCCACCCCCATCTTTCCCTCCATTTTTACAGACTAACGTTTTTTTCTGGAAGAAAGTCCGAGACTTACGCCTCAGAAACCTTACTCCTTTTCCAGACGACTGACACAACGATTTTCCCGGACTTGCCTAACGTGGTATTTATTCAAATTACCTCACTAAATAGCCAATGATACGCAGCATATTAAGATCTTGCTTGGGAGGTTTGTCTATTTAGCATAGTATTGCTGTTTAAATTTGGAAAGAGTGTATCCATTAACCTACCAAGAATAAACGATGTTGGCTCACCTTAGATCGAAGTGTATCTGCCCTTTTTAATGCCTTTGGGAAAACATGCATGTATAGGCAAAGGCAATAGGGTTTATTAAATATTGCTGCTATGTCAAAGACCATCCCTAACAGCTTGAAATGTGTTTTACGCCCAGTGGGTCAGTACAAAGTCAGGTAACACATACATCTCTTTACTTATTTTTACATCCATCTTCATTTTGTCATGTTCAATCTTATCCAGTTCTTGGTGAGCATAAAGCCTATCCCAGAATGCATTGGTCACGAGGCAGGAGCCACCATGGATGGAATGGCAGCATACCACAAGATTCCCATTCACAATCACATGCTTAGGGCTATTTCGAGTAACTGAATCACCAAATTACATGGCGAGAACACACAAACCTCCCATAAGCATCCACAATGTCACCTTATATATTATTATATTAACATACATTATACTATATATATACATATATAAACACACACACATATAGGTAAGTATTTCAAATATTGTTTCAATAAGTCTGACTACTACTCATTTTCATGTATTCAGTGTTTATAGCTCATGTGCAAATGCAACATAATGGGCTAAGCTAATTAGTTGTACAGTAAGCCTGGTTCACTTCAGAATCAGAATCAGAATGGAGTTTATTGCCCAGTACGTTGTCACATACAAGGAATTTGCTTTGGTGGTTCGTGCCAATAAGAGTTAAAGAAGAAGATTCTTTTCTTAGAAATATACAATACACTAATATAAATATAGACATGGAGAGAAAAAGACACAAGAATGTGCAATAGTGCAGAATTCACAGTTAGAGAGGCATAGCATTAATATATAGGAGGGCAGAAATGCAGTACAGGTTGAGACTTACTGCTCAGTGCAAGGTATTGTCAGTTCCCAGGCTGTGTGCTGAGTGCTCACTCTGTGTCTTACATTCTGCCCTGATCTTCTGTCCCTCTCCAGCTCTCCCTAACCCAGCTGCCCTTCACACCTTCCCAGCGCACGTACCCTCTGGCTGTCATGTACTCGTAGGACTGACTCTTCTGGCTCTCAGCCTCCCTGCTTCAGTGCCTATGACCACCAGTTTTGCCTGTCAACTTGATTATCTGTCTGCCCGATCTCTTAATAAATGCTCAGCAAGCCATACGTGGCTCTCCAATTATCTTTTATGACATATATAATATGCACTAGTTGCATCAGTAAAATATAAAATTGTTAAAAATACGTGAATATGTTTTTTTAACACAAGGGTGCAGGACTATGGAATATCCAGGACTATGGAATATCTGTTTGACATTTTTATTTCTTGCTATTCATTTTATATTTTTCATTTACATAATTTAAATTATAAATTGTAAATAATTATATACACATAAGTATTCAATGTATCATAGCTTTTTCAAAAATAAAGTTATTGGTATAGTTATATAATGTACATTGTAACTGTAAACCACTATTCTGTTTGTGTTCTGCCTATTTGACATTGTTAATAATTTCAGCATCTCAATATGCTGACCAGTGAGTGAAACTTTCAAGTCTTTATATTTAGATCAAAGGAGGTCAAACGGTGCAGTTAAAATGGCAGCCAACTATCAAATGCCTTCCAATTTTTTATATCAGGAGGACAGAAAATCTGCTTGCCAGAAAAAGAATGGTACTTTATAATCCCTGGAGTGACCTGTACTAGCATTTTGGTGTCCGATGAGAGCCTTTTTCAGGTCAGATATGAGTCTGGCTCTTATTTTACAATGTGGATCTCAGATACGCAGCTTTTTAGTCTCTAATTAGATCTGTACATCTATTCCTCAAATAAACGATTTTTTCGGCAGTGATAGTGATTTCAGACTAAGTGCTATAAATGCAACTTCCTGTAGTATCGAAACCTTCTAACAGTTCCTCTTCCACTGTCATATTTTTACCTCCTGGTTGATATGCTGCTCAGACTAATGTAAATGTCCATTGCTTTACTACTGTAGCTTAACATGAAGAGTTCTCTCTACCAGCCCATCTATACCACAGCCTAAGACCCATATAATTTTCTTTGCAGATATCATCTGTTAAACCATTTGGTCAACCCAGTGTGCCTTAATTTAATTCTCCACTTTCTTTCCATATTGCCGTGATCAGGTTCAGGATCAGGATCAGGGTGTGTTCTTAAGCTCAATTCCTGATGTCCATGCTGACCAGATGCAGAAACTCTTCCAGTGCAAACAGGTCTGTGTTGGGCTTATTATTCTTGCTTGCAGGTTCAAACCCTTGTCCTGGAGATGTTTATGACTCCTTGTGTCTCTACTGCTCGGGTTTGTACTTGGAATGGACTCTTGAGTTTATTTCATATTTATCTACGACTGCTTCTTCGGTTTTATCACAAAGAAAGGTGCCGTCGATGTTTATGATCCCTACCTACACAGTGCTGCCGTCCTTTCAAAGATAGTTGAATTATATTTGTGTTTACTGTTAGCGTCGTTATGAAGAAGTGTAGTTTGGGGAATTACCACTTTATTAAAGATTATTGCCCTGCAATTAACAGAATTCTAGTTAGTTAATAGTTACAAATTGTGATGCTACAGCTTTTAGTGACAGTGAATTACAGTACTGTCTTAGGCTGTCACACACAATGATATGTAAATGAGCTTCACGTCGGTGCAAAATGACGAGGTTACGTCTGTCAAATTGTATTTGCTTAGCCATTTCAAAACCTCTCCTAAAGTCACCCCAGCATTTGCAGCAATCGCTTCATACACATATGTGTTTTTTGACTCGACCACTAGCATGCCGTGTTTGGCTAATCAAAGCTGGTGGAGGAATTTAAGAAATGCAAGGAATGGCTTAGGTGCCCCTAAGGGGAGGTTTGGAACCAAAGCAACGTTCATCTACCTCTCCAACAAGATATCAGTAACTTTTTGGGGAACAGAAAAAAAATCTTTTTTATTTTTTATTTGCTACTAATTTTTTTTCTGAGCCAATCTACACTTACTACGCAGATAAGCAGCCTTACACATGTTCCTTTGCATCGTACTGTAACTACTGCACACATGCTCCAAGTATGGGTCAGATGGTGTCCATGGGGAAGGAGTCCATTCAGACTGGTTTCACTCTTCCTTTCCAGATCCACAGGCACAGAACCCATAAGAACCCTAAGCTCTCTCAGCTCCTTATAAATGAATCTCCTGTTCCTCATTAACATTTCTAATCAAAAATATTGACACCCTTTCTTGGCATATAAATATATATGGCATATAATAAAAAAGTGGATAGTGAAACAGCCTTGGTCTATATAATCTCATTTGTTTGATACACAATAGCATGAGATAAAATAATTATAAAAATGAAACATGCAAAAACAGTATAAAATCTATAAATTATTATAAAAACTAAATTAAATTATTGGCACCCTTTAGAACAAATCAAATAAGTGTCATTAGAAGAACTAGATTGTCTTTTACAGTGCAATTAGATTCACCTGTGATTGATTGCTGGTACTTCCAAGACATTAAATAACCTGTGATAGGTTTTAATGTTGATAAACAGTTCATTCTGTTCCTTTACATCCAATATCCACTCCCTGGACAGGCCCCCGATGGGTGACGGTCTTATCACTCTCCATACCCATCCGGTCCTTCTACAAATGGGTTTATTTCATCAAGAACACATACAGCTGTTCTGATCTCTTGGTGCACAGGGGATATGACCTTGTGGAAATCCTCTGGCTTCACTAAATGCTTGCAGGTGCCTGTACTCTCCACCTTGGTAAAAAGCCCCGAAATTGACTTCAAGGTCTATATTCCCCCCAAGGATGCCAATTACTAGTATGTGTTCAGTAAACCTAATGCCAGCAAACCACCACCTGACCGTCCCTAGGATAGTGCCGCAGACTTGCTTCCAGCTTCGCCCCTATCCAAAAGCCGTGCATGCCCGCTTACCTTGCCAGAATCCGGAGCCTTGGAGCAGCACATGAAGGAGGCCGCGCAGTTTGTGGTTATTCGATCCTCCACTTCTCCCATTGCATTGGGATTTGTTTTTTGTGGAAAGGAAGGATGGAGGGCTGACCCATGCTTGGATTACCGCGCCCATGCATGGATTACCGCGCCCATGCGTGGATCACCGCGCCCATGCATGGATCACCGCGCCCATGCATGGATTACCGCGCCCATGCATGGGTCAGCGCGCCATTATGGGGGCAGCTTCCCTCTTCCCCAGATCTCTGCCACTTCGGAACAAATTTGTTCCACACACTTTTTCACTAAATTGGATTTACAAAGAGCGTACAACTTGATTTGTATCTGGGAAGAGGACAAGTGGAAGATTGCATTCATTACCACCCATGGTCACTTTGAATATTTAGCGATGCTTTTTGGGCTCGTCAACACCCCCTCTGTATTTCAATGCTTCATGAACACAATCTTTCAAGACCTCATTGACCGGTGCTTGTTTACAATGATAATTTAATAATAATAATATTAATAAACCATGAATGCCACTACATCTCCATGAGCGCTCATTATTTGTTATATCAGAAAAGAATGAGATCCGCACTCAATGCCTAGCATTTTTGGGATACATAATTTCACCATGGACTGTACCGAGGGACTTGGAAAAGACTGCAGCAGTTTCCAACTGCTCAGAGCCAGAGATGGGCAGTATTTAAATTAAATGTATTTGAAATACATATTAATCACTAAATTAAATTCATGATTTAATTACAACGAGAAATTTTACCATCCTCTGTATTTGTGATCTTAGTATTGGAACTGGGCTTTGGCAAAGTGTGTTGATGTGTGGGGGTGGGTCCACGTGGCAACACTTTCTGATTGGCTGTGTGAGTATCTCGTTGGCATCAGCTGGAAGGTAGCTAGAAGGAACGACGGGCTGCAGCACACAAAAGAATAACCTCGCTTGACATTATTATGTACGAAATAGCTGATCAGATTTATTTATTTACTAAACTAAGATTCCACTGTTATGTACTGTTACATTTTTGGCCACTATAATCTCTGACTTTAATACACTAGATATCCTTCTTTCAAGAAAAAATACTTAGAAAAGCTCCTTGAAAGAAGGAGAAAGAAAAAATCTTATCTTATGTGGGGAGCCAATCTATCATTTAGTCCATATGGAAACCAGTGTTCACTTCCCATATCCACTTACAGTATGTTCCCTTGCTTTTCTGTGTTGGTTTGTCCAATCCATTTGAGTCTCTAACCCAGATGTCCTGAGATACTGCATTCCATCTTCCATGTGATCAGATGAGTGGTCTGATTCTTTTTATTGATGTTATAAAGGTGTTGTTTAATTCTTCTGTCCAGTTTGTGTTGTGTTTCCCCGATGTATATTTTATTACAATGTATACTGGTGATAACGCAGACAGGATTACCTATTTGCAGAGACATCCTTTGGCAGGTGGGAGCATCCTTACCTGCACTGCATAGGAGTATGAGCTGACAAAAATGCCTGATCCAAGGAGGAGGAGCTGCAGGAGAATCTGGGGAGAATGTTGATCTAACTAAAATGTCATGTAAGTTTTTATTTTTTCTAAATGCCAAAATTGCCCTATAATTCTGGAGTTGAGGCTGGTTACATTGTGCCTGTGTGAAATTCCTTTTAATTGTGTTATTTAGTAATACGGATGATTAGGAGAAGGTGGTGATGAGTGGTAGAATGTAAAAACCGTTTCGAGTATCCCGGGGTTTCATTGCTTTGAACAACGTTTTGGTAGCAACATGGAAGTAATGTTCCTCAGAGCAAATGCAAATTTTATGAGACCCGTAAAAGTGTGTTTTGGATGAAAGCTGGACTTATGTGTGTGTTGCCGTGGGCTTGAAATAGACTTTAGTTTTAAGTAGCTTATATCCTGTTTGAGATTGGGTAAAATAAACTGTTGTGTCCAGAAAGCAAGGGAACACAGTAGGGAACAAAACAAACACTGACCTAGAGGAAACTGGGGGCTACAGGATGGTCAGCAACCAAACAGGAAGAAGACAGATTGAATAGGGCAAGACAGGGACCAACCCAGAAAATGGTTAGGATTATTTCCTTAAAAGACATTCACTTACTGCAGCGAAATAGCCTTGATGTGATAATGTAGTGATGCAGTAATTCCAGAAAATGGCTTTCACTGCATTTTTGCTTTTAAATTTATTCAAAATTCATATTTTTGATCAACATAAGACATGTTTTAAGAACATCCTGACTTACATTCTAATAAATATTTCTGTCCAACTATGTAGCTCAGAAAAGAGGCTTTGGCATTATTGATATACTGAAAGAAAATTTCACATTTCACATGTTCAAAACAAACACGCTATTGGGGAATCTTAAAAGTCACTGAAAATTCTATTTACTAGACCAATGTCTTATGCAGTTCAGCAATAATGTAGAAATACAGATTTGAAGTGGTGAAATAAAATAATGGCTTGTTCTATTTCAGTTTCTAGGAATAGTACTCCTGATAATTTCATAATGGCTTACTTTAATGCTGGCAATGGAAGAACCTGTTTTTGTTTTAACTACCAGAAACAGTTTTTTCTCTGATTGGCGAATTATATGATGCTCAAACTATCATCCATCCATCCATCTTCCAAGTGCTAATCCAGTAGAGGGCTGTGGGGATCCTGGAGCTTTTCCCAGGTAGGATTAGTGATGTGGCATCAAAACTTCCTGGATGGGTCTCCAGGTCATCCTAAGGTATACACACACTCACCGTCACAAACGATAGACCTTTCGAGACCCAGATTCACTTACGTGCATGATTTAGGTCAGCAAGTGAAAACTTCTGCAATATACAAATATACAAAATCCATACAGAGGCAGAATTCAGACCCCTTACAGAGACAATGGTTCGACCTACTGATCCACCACACCATTCCACGTAAAAGAAATTAATGTCTGTTTTAAGTTCATCAGAAACCATGTGCTGTTCTATGGGTTGAGGCACCAAAGTGACCCTTTAAGCAGGCCATGTGATGCAAAGTAAACACTGCATATAGTACTTGTAATATTTAGTAAAGGGGGCACTAACTCTGCCACATCATTCTTTACTTAATGCAAGACAGAAGTTACTTTCCTTATTTTACATGGGTTCTGTTTTATATTCCATTTTGGTGGACTGATCAGACTATCATCAGAATCACAAATATGTGAACATGGTGTCCACAGAATATTAAAGTTAATGTGGCACACATGATAAACACAATCTGTGTTTTGCCCAGGCCAGTTGTTCCCAAAAATACATAGCAAAGACAAAACATACCATTTACTTTTAGCAATTTCTTTCTACTGTGAGATCCCTGTATCTGGTTTCAGTCATCTGTGGTCCAATTAAAAAAAGATATCAGAATATTTCAGAAAGAAACAAGTGGCCACAATAGGCTATGATTTTTTTTTATTTGCATAACATTATGTACAGCTACATGATACACATTTTACAAAGAAAAATATTGTAACAGTTAGAGCGGGGCATGGCGAACACAGCCGATCCAACAGCCGACAGCCATGCGCAGTTGAAAGGGGCGCATTTATTATCAATAGACAAAGAAAAACTAGCAAACAAAAGGACGACGTGGCAAGGTGAACACAAGAAAGAAAATGGTAAAGAAAAAGACAGACTATCAGCAGGCTCGGGAAACATTTGGAAACCTCAAACGCAGCAACAGCCACAATGGCCAACTGAGGAACATAATAAAGGCAGGCACTTAAATACAATGATAACAAGACTAGCTGAAGGACAGATGAGAACCATAACAAATTAACCAATCACTAAGGACTCGGGGCAACAAGGAACAGGTGGGGTATATTTACAATCAACAGGTACTAGAGACCTGGAAACAATACTGCAGGTTTCTGACACTAGGAGAGCGGCTTGGAACACAAGTAAAGCTAATATAACTGAATAATACATGGCCAGGGTAAACCATTAACAAGGACACAAAAGCAAAGACCTATGTCTCTTGCGAATTAGGCTAAAACATCACAATTGTAATGTACAATACTCTACGATGTACTTATATTACTGTTTTTATTGTTGGCAATGTCTTACTGTGCACAATTTATGAATTAAACTTCACTACATGTGTCACGATCTGTCCATGTGTTCATGTTGTGCCACGCCCCTTGTTCCCCACGTGAGAATGTTTCCCGATTGTTTCTTGATTGTTCCCAGCTGCCCCGTGTTCCATCCGTGATGTCTGATGTATTTAATCCGTCCGTGTTCAGTCCTCGTCGTCGGTTGTTGTGTGTACTAGAGATGCAAGTCTCCGTACACCGGTTTACGGTTTTTGTTAGCTGTTCCTGTTTAGAATCCTGTTTCCTCGCGAAAATAAACGTCTGTTTTGAGAACCGCCTGCATCATGGGTCGTCGATCGCGGACCAACCGTGACAACATGTATGTAAATGAAAATCACATTATATATGGGGTCCGCTGATGGTTTGCTATTACCTTTGGCTATCCAAAACAGTGTCACAGTTTGTGATAAAATGGTATGTTAATACATAATTTAAAAATGCTTGATTAAAACTAAAGGTTTTATTTCTAATTCTTATGCATTTGAGGGGTTATGGAGTAATGTAAATGTTTCATTTACATTAGGTGTCAGTTTAATTAGTATTTTAATTAAGGGGTGAATGCAGTAATTCATTAAGATGTGTAGGCAGACATAAGAGTAAAAACTCCATAAACCAACCAGAGTAGTATTAATTTATTACACAAACTCCTCACTTATATTGTGGCAAAATGCAGGGATGTAATTATTTAATCTTTTTATAAAATGAGCTCCTTCTGTTACCCTTAATCTTCAGTGAAAAGATGGATACCTAACAGCTAAGGGGTGAAAACAGAAACATGAATTCAAAGAAAATGTAGCAAAAGAGGAGTGAAGACATGAGTAAAACATTCATTTGCATTCATCTATCCATCCACCCATCTACATGCTCTACATGCTGTATGCTCCAATGACTTATGTTGAGAAGGGCTTTGGAGGGATCAGGAACCTATTCCAGATAGCACGGGGCATAAGGTTGGGGTACACCCTAGAACAGATGACCTTCTATAACATGTTTTCCAGAAGAGCTAGAAAACAATGAAGCCAAGCTTGAAGGTTTCCTAACTTAGGATAAAATTTCTGGTCATCCTGTTTCTGGAACCTTTTTAGCATTAGCTGGTGTTGCCTGACCAGGGGCTAAATCGCCCCAGTACCTACTGCGAAACACCTAATCCGAGCTAGACAATCCAGCAAATGGCCCGAGACCAAAAATAAGGAAACTATCTCCTGGACTGGTTTTCAGAGGGTAGTATTATCAATGCACTCCTTCCCCATCTATACTAGTTTGTGCTATTTGGGTGGTGTGGAAGGAGAACTTGTTGTGAATGTTTTTGTATTGTAACAGAAACTACAGCCAGTATTAAATTAAATAAGGGTAATAAGGATTTAAGAAGATCAGGATCACAGAATTAACCCTACAGACAAGGACTAAAACTGGTACATATGTCACATGTACTGTAAATGCATGTGCAGACTTGTCTTGAATTGAAAATCTCACTCCAGCCAGCTGACCGAAGTTGTCAACACTGAAAAGGTTTGCAGAATAGGAAAACCTATAATGTCCACTACTACAAAAAAGAAAACAAAATATATTCTCATGAGAAGGAAAACAGTGCCGTGTAACTGTTAGTGCTGCTGCCTACCAAACTTCTCTGGGAAAATGGATTTTCCTCAAAATTAACAGGAAGTTAATTGACTGCTTGTCTGCACCTTGGGGATAGGATACTGGTGCGCGCGCGCACACACACACACACACAGACTCGCGTACCTATCTAATTGGGGACCTTTCATTGCTTTCTATGGGAAAAACCCTAATCCCAATAATGACACCCTTAACCCCAACCCAGCCCTAACCTTAACCACAAGTAATCAACCCAAATACAAGACTTCTGGCATTTTTTGTTCTTTGATTGCATTCACAGATTTTTATAAAATTGAGCTTAACCAAATGGGGACCTGAAAAGATGTCCCCAAAAGTAGGAAAATTTCAGGTTTTACCACAGTTTGGGGACATTTTGGTCTCCAAATGTGATCTATGCAAACCCACACACACACACACACATTTTTTTCTGAGTATTGATTGAATACCACTCTATCAAAAAAATATCAACAAACTGCCTCTCAATGGAAACCAGATACTTCACTGTGTTTAACGGGCCACTGTCAGATTCATTTTTATGTTTCGTTTATATCTATTGTCTACACTAAATCTCGCGACAGGTGGTCATACTATTTGCTATTTGAATGATTCTCACATGCTAATTTGCTGGTGTGAAAACAGTCTTATTTTATTTTTGAAATTGGTTCATTAAGCTGTTTTCAATATTCAAATAACAAAAACTGTATTTCTGAGCTGTAATAAATTTTACTAACAGTCCAGCTTCAACCACAAATTCAACCAATCACAACTCATAGGGATCATATATGCTATATGCGTGTGAATGGATTTTTTAAATTAATTATAAATATTTTTGTAATGCATCTTATTCAAGTTGTAATTGAGGCTTTATGGAATCTGTTTTTCTAAATAGTGGAAATTTCAGTAGGATAGTGCTGCGTGGATTTTAGTAGGACAATACTGCTCTGCTAGGCAAATAGGCGGCATGAAAGAATAATCAAGTGATAAGAAATGTTTGGTTAGACAACCCCCATGTGGTCATCTCTGGGTACTACAGTTTATGACTTAAAAGTGTTCTGTATGGTGTATTCCAATAATAGACTCTTCTGCCTTATTTATTTAATGTTATTTATTAATCCTTATTACATATGAATTGAACTCGGTAGTAGCTTTCCATTGATAAAGCAGACCACTCCAAAAAAAAAGGAAAAAAATCCTGTTAAAAATATTAACCACATTTTCATGACAGCGGAACAACATTGACTTGAGAATATCACATTTTGCAGTGCTATTGTATGAGATAATACGTTTATGTTGTATATTTGTATCTCTGTATGTGAATCTAATAAATAATATAATGCACTACATGCTTGTACATCAACTACTTTATGTTGAATTAGAGAGCCTTTTTGTGGAATGCCCCTCTATGATCATCAATTACTCCTCAGTCCGTTAGAGAGCAATTTTCCTGACTTTTGTTAAGATTTTCCTGCACTAAACAGTATTAAAGGTTACCAGAAATCGTTCCTAGACTGTACAGTTACATTGTTGATCTGATTTGTACAAGCCTCTGGCAGTCCATTGATTTCATGTCTAATACGCAGTGCAATAATAAAGTGCTGTGCACCCATTCAAATCAGCTCTCCAGTGAGCACAGTCGGGAAAGTGAAAAATACCGTCAGCAGTAGTTCAGAACAGTTTATTGCACTCTCTTGCTCCTCTCCAGATTAAATCCCAGGGGCTCCACAGAGCCACACAGGGAGCATTTTTACAACCTAACCTGGATGCCACCCCACAGTAACCGACAGGGATAGTTCTTCACACATTTTAGCAAGATGCCATGCCAGAAATCCCCTGATATACAGAATAATCAATGTGACAAACTATTACGAGTAATTTGACCATAATTATACTGCTTGAACCTAACATTCATCTTACACCACAAGCAGGCCCACAGGCGGTAATTCCCTGGCCCAGGACAAAATTACTTCAAACGAACCCCCATGACATGCACCTCCTCATACTCGGGCAATATCCCAGAGGCCAGGGGTCTTCTTTCACTGGAGTATGAGGTCCATCCTAGTGGAGCTGGTGCACAAGGCTGAGGTTCATGGCAGATGGGATGCCAGTCCATTACAGGGCACACACTATGGGCAGTTTTGAGATACTGCTTTCCCCAACTATGTGTCTTGGGACGGGAAACCCACACAATATACCGAAGACATGTTAGATTATATTTATTTATTAGATTATTTAGCACTGGGAGTTAAGGGCTCGAGGCGATATCACTCAGCCAGTCTTCCAATAGCAGCATCCTAACACTCACTGAGCCACACGCGCCCAGAACATGCAAACTTCACAGCCACACTAAGCAGGAGCGGAATTCAGACCCAACCCCACAGGTGTGATGCCACAGGGTAGTATGCTCAATATATTATTTTTCCCGACAGGGCATTGAGTATTTAATCTTTAGTCAGCATGATTATCACAATCAATAAAAATTTCTTTGGACAGACACAGGACCAGTATGTTGAACATTGCCACTTATACAGAATTTAACATTCTGAATATGACATTATAACATATTAACACAAATAACTTCCCTTGGGCATATAGTTACGGTATGTCTATAGTCAGTAGTAGAAAAAGACTTCTGTGCAAAAGAAAACTATGGTTAAGGCAATTTATCTGTAATGTATATTGTATGTATATTTCCTGTTTAATTTCATATTAAAATATGATAAAAAGTAAAAAGAAATTCTCCTGCTCTCCAAAAGATTACTTATATTTTGTTGCATGGCTAGAAGAACGCAATGTTAGTTTCCAAACCTCTTGGGAGCACCTCAGCCATTTCATGTATTTGTTAAAGTTCATTACCAGCTCAATTAATTAACTGAATTAGTACACACCACTGGCTCTATAAATCACCGGGCTGTGATATTTGCACTTGTGGAATTTCTGTTAGCTTTAAATAGTCTGACTTTTTTCCTGTGACCTCTCTCATTAACTGCGCATTTTCAGCTACAAAACTGCCCCTGTCTGGATGTTTTTTGTTTATTGCACCATTCTCTATAAACTATAAGCCACGTGTGCAAGTTCCTAAGATGCTGGAATCACCACATTTAGCACCAACAATCATAATGTGTTCAGAATTGCTTAGGTCTTGTATATTGCCAAGCTTTGTCAAACTGTTACTGAAGCCCTCAACCCTGTCTGCATGCTTTCTGTACTCAGTTGCAGCCATGATTGGTCGTTTTTGGAGCAGCTGTTTGCGCTAACAAGCAGGTGTACTTAATTAACTGATCATTGAGTGCATGTATAAGTTAAAACAGCATATAGATTTACGCATTCAAATACATCTGTTGGTGCTCTCTCCTGGATTTTCCTTGCCTTGCACCTTTTGGCCTTTGGACAAGCTTTTTAAAAACATTAAATCAATATAGTATAAGACCCAGTGCCTGATTTGAGAAATTGTAATTCATACTTACCAGAAAGTCACAAAAGACAATAAAACAGCTGACCACACCCTGAACAATTCCAGATAAATTTTAGCCCATGTTTTTTTTTATCCTATACAAATATTGGCAAAGATTGCCCTCTTGTGTTCAAACGCAGATTTTTTTAAATATGATGTATTCCTTTATTTGCCATTTGTAAAAGTACATAGGATTTCGTTTGTTTTTAAATACCCCGTCTTGTGCTCCTTTGAAACAGACACATATACAGGTGAAAACAAAGCTTGGGGTCAGAGCACAGAATTGGCCATTTTGGGGGGGTTAAGATCCTTGCTCAAGGACCTAGCAAAGCATTCCGCTGACCATAGTATTCAGACCAGTGACCTGTTGATGACAAACACAGAGCCATACAAGTAAATCACAGTATAGCATACCACAATAATGCACTTATTTTGATTTTTCCATCTTTCAGTGTTGTTTTATTTAGACATTTTAAGACCCAAAAGTTTTACAGTAGTGCCCAACACAAATTTACCAACAATTAACCGTTTTTTAATGGTAATCAGTATCCTAATTTTTCAGAGTATAATCCTAATAATATAGTTAAACACATTATCATCAACTTTATGTGAAGAAAAGGCATTAGTTTTTATTACTAAATGTATTCAATATTGAATTTTTAGTGCCCAAAGTTGCTTGGTTCTTTTGTTTCCCTCTCAACATGTTACCTCTTTAGCTAGTATTAATCACCAGCAATCTGAACACACACAGCACGCAGACAGGGTCGAAGGGTTCAGTAATCTTGAGGAAGGAGGCGTGGTATTTAAAGAGTTTCACATTCCGTGATGATGTGTCTATGTGCAAGAATGTGCACTACATTACTCACTCTCAAACTAGGTGTGATGAGGTTCATGTAAGTAAATTTCGTTGTGCAGGCTCTTTTTCTGAGCAATGTGATAGCAATTACTCACTAGCGAAACACGAAATTCATAAGGCAGCTTTGTAAGAAAGTAAGAAAGTGGATATATTCAACTTAATTCTACTTGATGCTTTGCAATAGTCATTTTTGTTGAAGGACTGTGGAGATCTTCAGTTCCCTTTCCACATTTCATTGATTGATTGAACAAACTGCACACTCCAGAGACCATACCCAATGTCTGCTCCTCGGGGGTAGCAGTCGCCAGGTCCCAGTGACGCTGCCGCTAGGTCTTTTTAGGCACTTTGGTGCCCCCCCCCCCCCCCCCAACACACACACACACACACACACACAGACTGCTGCCTAAGTCTGGCAGAAGCTCCAGGCCTGACTTGGCTTGAGCCCAAAAAACTTACAGGGCATGATGGGAGTGCATCTCATGATTCAGCACCCTTGGGATCATGTGCCAATGCTCTCAACACAGATAGATCCCTTCCTGGTACCATGTCTGTCAGCAAACCTTTCACCACTCCCACATTCAATAGAAGAATCATTAAAAGTCAATTAATTCAGAAATAATAATTCCTGTTCTCTTCACTAAATTATAATACATAAAATAAATCAGTTTTATGGTTAAAGAAAAAGCCAGCCTTGAGACACACACATCACACACAAACACGCACACACATTTCTATTCATCTTTGTGGGGACTCTTCATTCATTTCTGTGGGAAAAACCCCTAATCCCAGCAATGCCAACCTTAACCCATACTCAGGCCTAATCTTGACCATAAGTAAACAAACACTTTTGACATATTTCCTTTTTTGATTACAGTCACAGAGTTTTCTAAAACTGAATTACACATTGTGGGGACATTGGGTCCCCAAAATGTAATATATGTGTATATTGTGTGTACTGTACAGTAGGAATCCTGTATAATTCGTTTAGTGTTTTTAAGTTAGCACTGTGTGCTGTGAAGTGTGCTGATTGTGACCAATTCGTGTCCGCCTCGGACACGCTGGGTTCCTGGCCAATCTAGTCTGATGCTGCTTCATGCAGTTAGGGAATATTCCATATGTACTAAAACGTACATACACGCCTAAGCAGTGAAAAATCCAGTATCTGAACAGATCGAGTGATAAGTGTTGTTGTCATTACTGGCTGAATTACCCGTCAGGGGGGTAAATTACCTACAGTAACCTTGATGCGCCCGGTAATTGGCACCCGCGTCTCGCTCGGCGGGTGACGTTATGCCAGCGGCCGCGTGACAGAAGCCGAATCCGACGTCACTTCCGCTCCTGCCATTTTGCTGCTGAGGGTCGCCGTTCCATTGTGGCAGCTGACCGAGGGCGGTAGCGCTTATGCATCGGACGTAGATGAGAATATAGACTATAAGCGAGGCTCTAGCTTGGACACCGGCAGATACCGCAGAATGTCGGATTTCGACAGCAACCCGTTCGCGGACCCGGACTTTAGCAATCCGTTCCAGGTAGGACCGCTTGCCAGGGAACCTGCCCAGCTAGCTAAGGGAAAGCAGCCGTCCTTCTGCGGTTACGGTCCCGTCGCCAAGCGCGTTGCGAGCCGCGCGTCCCCGGCGGAGCCTGGGCAGAGTCCCCGGCGCAGCGTACGGCCCGGAGGTCCGGCTGACACGGAGGAGCAGCGGCGAAGCGCCGCGGTGTAGCGCTGCGGCCCTCTGCTGCGCTGTCGGCATTATTCCGCCGAGGCGCCGCTGCTGGCGCGTAGCGGCGGCTCGGCGGAGCCGGTCCTCCGAGTGAAAACACCGGCCCCCTGCCTTCGGTACCGATATTCCCGCGAAGGGAAGTGAGATGTTCGGACTGTGGCCTTTTAGTCCCTGTCTGTGAGGCGCTTTTCTGGCCTTAAAATAATTCATGGAAGTGAATTAAACTGAAATGACGCTGTAGCCCTAGATTTTATCATGCTCTTAGTCTTCAGACGGGGGCTAGCTGAAACCTCATTTATTTTTATTATTATTGTTGTTGTTGTTGTTATTATTATTAGATTTTTTAAATTAACAAGAACTGTAAGTACCGAAACACAAATAGACAACGTGCATCATTACAAAGTATAAATACACAAAATACAGTGCTATAAAAAATAACCTCCTCTTACACTTAAGAATACACCAGAGGTAATTACAGTAATTTATATATTGTTATTATTGGTATTATTATTATTATTGTTGTTATTATGCATTGAAACACTCCAGAAATTACAGTCAAATTCTTATTTTCCAAAAGCTCAGTAGAGTGACATTTGCAAAACCGCCCGAACGTGCCAAGACAAATTAAGAATCTGCGATCTGGTCTTGCTGTGGGGTGTTAAACTGCGTTCTGAAGCGGCATTTGTGGCTGGAGCCTGTGATCCCCCTCCAACTGACGCCTTTGCTTTTCAAAACTGAAAGTTTAGGTCTCCTGTAACATGCCGCTTTACCTAATTCATTAATTACTTTAATTACTTTGGCTAGTGGTAATGCTGACATTGATAGCACGTTAAGATGAACGCGTTAAAATGCAGACCTACACATATTTAGTATGAGTTTGTACCTGTGGGATCTATTTTTAATTTGCATGAAGGTCATTTTTATTATTATTTATAATTTGTAATAACAAACCTAATTACCCTCTTCAGATGCTCTGGAATGCTAAGGAAGTATTAATACTGATAAATGCTAAATGCTTTTGTATTCCACACCCTCTATCAGACTGATCTTGGTTATGCAGAACTTATAGCTCTGGAGCACGATGCTGCCAATTCCTTAGGTGGGAGGTAGCACCCCTGGATGTTATCCCAGAGCAAGGGCATGGTCAGTTATCATTGCCAGTTTATTTGGTCACAGTCCTTGTGCTCAGTTTCTGCTTGGTCTGCTAATGAAACTGTACATTTGCTATAAAGTTTTATCATGGAATGACTCATTATTCAGTAGGTGTTAAAGTTGATTGGCGGTAAGGAAATGAACAAAGATAGTGAAAATGGATGCAGGATGGATGTAGAAGCTTGCAGGTCTGCTCTTTTGATTTAATATACTGTGAGGAACAAGCGTTTATTAGATTGTCATAATGTTATAAAAACAGGTGCCCATAAGTGTTCTTGGCAATAATAAGAATGAGTTGTTTATCTATATACACCAGTCCATCAAAAAGTTTTCATATGAGCAGGGTACTGAATTTATGCCTAATGTGTAATGCTGTTGAATTGTGAACAATTTAAGTTTTCTTCCATCAAGAGCACACTTGTAGCTGAATGGTTGCTTTTTCATATTCAGAGGAATAGCAGCTATACTTTTGACCCAAAAGTACTCAAGTGAATTAACCTGCTGTGTAAATTGGTAATGGTTACATTGGATAAGTATAAATAAAGCTGTCAAGTAGTGAGTAATTCAGTACATTTTCTTTTAGTTCCTTTTAGTTTATTCAGTTTCTTTTTCTTTTTTCAAGTAAATCTGCTTCTTTTTAGTGTAACAGTTTCTGGGTCAGTGTCAATTCTTGGCCTGGGGTTGTTATGTATTCACCATGTTTCTTTTTTTCTGCCCCCTTGCAGTCCAAATACATGTTGATTGGGTGGAATGGTGTCAAGTAGCTAGTCTGTTCTTGACTGTGTCTTGTGCTTGGCAGAATAAGCTCCTTGATTGTTGCAAACCTGCCCTCTTCTTCTTCAGATTCTTCAGATTGCTGTGTTTTAAGTGGTTGCTAAAAAGTTTTCAGAACACTATGACTTGCTTACCACCTGATTAGCTACTTAGCTTTTAAATTGCAACCATCAGCGTAAGAAGTTACAACAGTGATGTTTTTTTCAGGGGTTGATCATAGAAACTCCTGAATATAGCGTGTAATAGTTTCATCACCCCCCCCCCTTCACAGCAAGTACTGCTCAACAACTCTGCTGAGTGCTAGATGGCTACTATAGGAAACCTGTTTGTCTTCCTGTTAGCTACTACTGTTATTGAACTTGTCTGCCTCTGAAATAAATTGTCATAAATGATAATTTAATGGTAATTTACTTGTTACGGCACTCCTTATGGTTTTGTTGTAGGCAGGTTTACCAGAAGAAGTGCTTAAAAAGCTTTCTGCTGTATTCATCATTTCCGCATGGTCACTTTGAAAATGTGCAAGATCATGAAAAATGTTGCGAAAGAATAATCAGTATAAATGCTGCACTGTCATTTGCCCCATATTTCTATAGTTTTCCTTATATTAAAACAGAGTTATAAAATATTTCTGTAGCAGAATCTATTCATCCATCCGTTATTCAGCCAGGTCAGGGTCATTGGAGGGGAGCCTGGAGCCTAATCTCCTAAAAGTGAGGACGAGGCAGAGGACACCCTGGATGGGATGCCAGCAAGCAGTCTCTTAGTTTTGTAATTAACAGTAATGTCCTTTTCTGAGTATGCATCCTGCAGAATCTCATTCATTTAATGTTGCAGATTTTGCATGATGCCTCCTGCTATTTTTCCAGTAACAAAGGTGGTAAACAACTGAAAACTGTCTCACCTTTGTTTCTTCATGTCGTCCCCTAAGCTCTCACTTTTGGGCAGTTTAATTTAGTGAAGAAGAATGACCCAAGTGGATCTGTCACATTTTTTTGAGATTTCAAATACAGTCATTTGTCACTTAACGATCGGAATACATTCTGAGAGATGCATTGTTTGGCGATTTTGTCATTTTGCAAACATCATACTATGTGTTACACAATGTACTGTTTTACAGTAAACTTTTTTTAATCAGTAGAAAGGCAAAGTACATTCTAATGATAAAAAGTACTATATAGTAAATGCAAAAAACCAGTGACAGTTGTCTATCATCATCATCAAGTTTTATGTAGCCCGTATGTTTCATTGTAATCTTAGGGGACCATTATTGTGTATGCCATCCGTTTGTTGTTACGTGGTGCATGACTGCACTGAATCAGCTATTGAGCTGTTTAGCTGAAAGACACTTTATTCTATATCTGTATAACACAGAAGTGAGATTTTGCAATAGGCAAGTGGAATGCTTATGGTTTCTGATGTTTGTACAGAGGAGGAACTTGTTTTAACCAAATATTACCACAGCTTGTCTAATGGCGAATCTTCTGTCTTTTATTAGGATCCCTCAGTGACTCAAGTAACACGGAATGTCCCCCAGAGTTTGGAAGAATACAACCCTTTCACAGATGCCAGAACGGTGAGTATTGCTCATATAATGATCACATATCCAGATCAGCTTCTGGTTAGTGTGCAATCTATGGAAACAACAATGTAACGACCACACAAGAACATTCATTTTTCATGCATTGAAACTACATGTTTACAGATAATGATTAAATAAAAACTGTAATCAGCATTCAGTTCTCTGAATTTGAATTGCAATATTCAATGAACAATTGCCTCGAGAGGGATAGTACTTCTTGTTCCATTTAACTCCGTGATGTGTTATTTTCTTGAGCATGTTTTGTTGAGCAAAGGTAAAAAAAAACTTCCCCATGTTAATTTAAGGCTGCTCTGTTCCCTATATTTTATTCGTGTGTATGCTGAATATATTTATGTGGCTTTGATGAAGAGGTAGGCGGGAAGACCTCGCAATGACTTGTAAACGTCTGTAAGCAAAAACGATATCTCCTGCTACCTCTCTCAGCCAGCTGTACTGTCCACATTGCATTGGCAGTAAACATTTTGTTGCAATATCAGCTGGCAGTCTGTAAGTTTAATCTGGTTAAATCTGGGAATTTGAATGTCTTTTTTTAAACCTCTTAAACTCAGCCAAAAAACTGTTGGTATGGCTTGGTGAAAACTTTGTGAAAAATGTTGCGGATGCTGATATTAAGGACAACAGTCGTCAGTCTTAAACCACATACGTCTACCCTCAAAAATGTAATGCCAGAATGAATTTGCCTTGGTCATTATCATGTACACCAACAAAAATAATTGTCAGGACTCAACCCTAAACTGGAACATAATGCTTAATAAAATGTATAATAATAACAACAATACTAATAGGGATCCAGCAGCTACATTGCTTGGGCCCCTAATGATGGTAATATATAGGTATAGTATATGTTTAATGATGCAGGTGGTTTTACTGCCAATGCCAGTATTTGCCTCCTTCCCCCTGGGTGGTTGAGCCCCAGTTTATCTCAATCACAGCAGTACTGTTCGGTATCATTCCAGATGTTCCTTTGTAGCGGGCGGCCCTGTTGAGATCACTCACTTCAGATCACAGACCTCAGAAAGGCATTGTGCAAATCTAGTGCTGAAAATTGTTTTTTACGGTTGCCTTTGAAAAGCCTTATAAACAAGCCTGTCAGTGTGTTGAACCTACTACTATGCTGAGGTTCGCGTATCATACAGCTAGTCTGCCAGGTAGTGGAGTGGTGCCTACACTGTAGATTTAAGCAGTAATTAAAGTATACATTCTTAAATATGTTCTGTGATATTCTTTTTTTGGTTTTGTTTTTTCCTCTTTGCTACTGTCTACTTATCTTCTTTTTCATACTTATCTTTCTGGGTCTATACTACCAGAAGTGTATTTTTAGTCTTTTTAGTCTTTGTCCCACAAATAACCTTGAGGTTGTTGGTAACAGTCTTGATATTGGGTTTGGCTCAGGTGCCCTGGGGGTAGGAAGCCCGAGCTTGACATTTCACTCAGGACATGGAACACTGCCTTTTCATAGATGGCACTTATCCCAGAAACCTCTTGGTCTTCTGTAATAAAATCACTCCTCTTCACTACATTGGTAATAGATCCTGCATGTGTTAGGGGATGAATATCAGTATGTCAGGCTTTCGCATTTTATTTTTCTGTTGCTTTCACTTACTTGTGCTTTCCTGTTAAATGACAAACTCTGCATTTAGCCTCAGAGGATCTCAAGACAGTATTTACGTAAGAGAGTGCTTCTGGGAATCTGAACAACAGCTGCCTGTTAATGTGACAGTTCCACTCCTATGGAGAACTGCTTTGAAGAGAGGAGATTGCTATTGATTTCACTGTTTGTATATATGTGTGGACTTGCTGTTGAATTACCACTAAACCCCATTTGAGAGCACATGTGGGCTTCACATGTATCGTGGAACGTGTGCTAGGAGTGGAGTGGAGATTAGAGCTGTCACTATTAACCAAGAACCATTAAAACCAATGAGTTGTTCAATTTAAGAGACTTGTCTTCTTTTTTGAATAGTTACTGTTGCACTTTAATAAGACCAAAGTATTTTTTATCCGATTAATTGATGGAATAATCGATAGAGAATGCCCAATTACTAAAATAATTGATAGGTGCAGCCCTACCAGTAACCTCCTAATACAATATCATCACAATATCTAGGTGCCTATTCCTTATGTGTTGCGATTCTATCGCGATTTGATCCCCCCCCCTTTTTTTTATTTAATTTTCTTAATTTTTAAACCTTGAACTATGTTAAAAAAAAAAAAAAAATGTTGTCATACCACAAAAGCTTTTCAATAGCTGCACAGTTGAATTGAACATAGCATCTTTTTAACGTGCTATTTTAATGATGTTGAGGACTGACTTCAGTGGAGGTGTTGGCCGGCCTTATAAGATCGCTCGAGCAGGCTGTGAACAGGTGATTTCTCCAGCACTGGCTAATTGAAACAGGAATGCAGTCCTGAGAGGAAGGCAGAATGTTTGGTTCGAGCCTGATAGTGTGCACATTTCAGTGGACGCAAATGACCAGCGCGCGCGTTATCCGGAGATTCCAGACCACGTTCACCATTGGCTATCACACCTTAATTAACAAGCCTTACTGGTGCTGTTCATTCTCAGGCTCCGCCAAGCACAGCCCCGAGAGTGCCACCGACTGCGAATACGCAGCCCGCCATCATGAAGCCGACGGAGGAGCCGCCGGCCTACTCCCAGCAGCAGCAACAGCAGCAGCAGCAGCAGCAACAGCAGTCACAGGTACCGTGCTGTGCGCCAGCCTTCTCTCCCCGCCCCCCTCAAGCAGGTCACCACCTCAGCAGTCACAGGTACTGTGCTGTGCGCCAGCCTTCTCTCCCCGCCCCCCTCAAGAAGGTCACCGCCTCTGCGCTCCTCCTCCTCCTTTCTCTGGCCCTCCCATCCTCACGTCTTCTACGGTTATGCCATTCTGCCAGCCTTTTGTCTGCTTTATTCCTCCAGAAGCTGTCCTGTTTGATTCAATCTCACCAGTTGCACAGAGGCTTCACTTCCATGTTTAATCAGACTTCATGAAGTAGACCACTGAAAGCTTTCAAAGTTGCCGTTTTTCTAAACGATAATGTCTGCAGGCAAGCAACGAATGGCAAAATAAGGGATATCATCGTTTCGAATTTTGCAATGTACTGTTTATTAGAACTCTGTACATTTAGATCACATAATGAGAATGTCATTAAGTAATTCTTATCTTCTAGTGTGAAATGCACTGGTTAAATTAAATCCGCCCCTTAAATATCTTTTCAAATTCAATTTTGGATCTCACCGATCTCGGATCTAGAGAGATGGAAAAAACAGATGGACTCAAATTCCATTCGACTGTTTGTGCCGAAGGCTTGGTGACTGTCAATCTGCATGCTTTTTCCCCCAGTGAAAGTGGAAGATAAGGATGAACTGCAGAGCCACGGTCACATTAATAATGAACGGGCATCTGGCCCGGACCTGGTTCAGGAATTCCATCTCTACCCCCCTGCAGGATCAGGCCCGGGCTCAGGCGGAGCTGCTGCGGAGGCAGGAGGAGCTGGAGAAGAAGGCGGCCGAGCTGGACCGGCGGGAGAGGGAGATGCAGTCCCTCAGCGCGTCAGGAGGTGAGCGGCTGCGCCAGGAAACGGTCGCCGCCTTCGCTGTATACATTAGAACCAAACAATGGCGGGACGGAAGAAAATTCTGAATAGCATTTAAAGACCATCCTTAACAGGTGTTAAAACAATGTCTTTGCACTTCAGAATAGAGGAAGATGATTCCTACAAAAACAAGACATGGAAGAACAAAGGAAATATGTGGCTTTTTTTCTTATAGGAAGGAAAAACAACTGGCCTCCTCTTCCAGAGAACTTTCCCGTTGGCCCCTGTTTTTACCACGATATTGCCGTAGACATACCCGTAGAGTTTCAAAAGACCGTCAAGATAATGTACTACCTATGGATGTGTGAGTACTTTTCTAATGGCGTTACAGTATCATTACAGCACGAATGGAGATGACCAGTGATAAAGTGCTTTCAGCAAATATCAGTGTTGAATAAATCAAACTGAACTGTTACCTGAAAAGCTTTGTAAAAGCTGACTGCCAAAGGTTGAAGGTTCTCCAATGTTCTCCCACAATTCTGCTATCAGTTCACACGGCGACGCTGTTCGTGAACATCTTTGGCTGCCTGGCCTGGTTCTGCGTAGACACCACGCGGGGAGTGGACTTTGGCCTTGCAATGCTCTGGTTCTTGCTCTTCACGCCCTGTTCCTTTGTCTGCTGGTACAGGCCACTGTATGGAGCCTTCAGGTGATGGCAGTAGCCCTTTTCTCTCTAAAATAAACTGGCCTTTCTGTAATTTCTTCTTTTTTTAACTATTAAACAAAAGGGACTTCCTTGGGATTTAAAGAACTTCTAACTGTGTGCCCTTCTGTTGCAGGAGTGACAGCTCCTTCAGGTTCTTTGTGTTCTTCTTTGTATATATCTGCCAGTTCGGCGTCCATGTGCTGCAGGCCATCGGCATCGCAGGCTGGGGGGCCAGGTGAGTCGGCCGTCCGCTGCACATGTTCCTGCACTCACTCGTGCTGCTGCCTGTGGTAATGTTCCTGCTGTTGTTCTGTTCACCTTACCATCATTTGCACTAATCTCGTCTCATAACCATTGGGGAAATTGCTCCAGATAGGAGTGTTACGTAACTGAGTGAACGTAGGTGGGATGATGAAAATGCACCATGTGATTCTGTATATGTGCTTTTATTGCCATTTTCTCATTAGTTGCATTGCTTTGCATTGTTGCTCTTCAGTAGAAATGTGTAAATGCAGTATGAATCAGATGCTGATGCCAGCCACACAGGATGTACACCGTGATGCCGTCCTGGAGGCCCACCCATTGTTCTCCCCCCCCTGTCTTCAAACAGTGGCTGGATCACAGCCCTCACTGGTCTGAACAAAAGCATCCCAGTGGGCATCATGATGATCCTCATTGCAGCTCTCTTCACCGCCTCCGCCGTCGTCTCACTCATCATGTTTAAAAAGGTACGGCCCCGTTCTCCTCCTGCAAGCTTTCCATGTAACGAAAACCATAGACGTCCCCTTTGAAATGAAGTCCTGGAGGACTAATTTGTCCTGGTTAATTAGTGACAATGATTTATCCAATTTCTGCACTGAGACAAAAATAAACTGGCTGTTTACTTTACTAAGTAGTCCACTGTGCCCCCTGGGGACTGGAGTTAGGACCTTTTATTATTTGTAATTGTCAGCTGCTATCTGTGTATTTTTTTTTGCCCCATAAGTGGTTCTATTTCTCGTGTACATATTTCCCATTATCAGACCCTACCACAGTAGGACTGCCAAGGCCAAACATGGAATGCATTTGTGGGACAGTTGAGGTAGCTGGAGGTTCGTAATACTGGCATCTGGCCTTTCTAAAGGCTGCTGATACTTCATGCAAGAGGCACAGAGTTTTTACCTGCCATGGGTTGTCCAGTGAATCAACCCAGTGAGAGTACCAAAGCACATTAAGTTGTTACTAAGGCAGTTTTCCCACCCAAATTCTCCTTTATCTTTTCTCAGTACTGATGTCACTTAGCAATAGGATTGCCTGCTGTTTGAGTTAACTTCTCATATGCATAATATTCAGCCTGCAGGCTGGTCTCAGCCCAGCTTTTTTGATGGATTGGATCATCAACAAAATAATGTTCTTGATCTCACTTCTCCTGGGACGAGTTTGGACTCTGTGGCAGTATCCCCGGAGTTCTAAGACTGTTCCGTGGATACCCTTGTCTGGCAGGTTCACGGTCTGTACCGTACCACCGGCGCCAGCTTCGAGAAGGCCCAGCAGGAGTTCGCCACGGGCGTCATGGCTAACAAGACTGTGCAGACGGCGGCTGCCAACGCCGCTTCCAATGCAGCCCGTGGGGCGTTCAAGGGAGGTCAGATCTGAGTCACCTCTGGGTCCCCACTGCATCCTCCCTCGACCTCGGTGAGCAGTCCCACACCACACCAACCCAGGCTGTGTGGAGACTTCACTGAACCCTAACGCTTAATAAACACTCCCCTGTGAAGGGGAGGAACAACTCTGACCCCCCCACCCCTTCCATGTCATTCAGCATGTGTTTACCATTGAGCCCCAATCTTTTCAACCTTGGTAAATGAGCTAAGAAATCTAAGAGCAAAAGCTTGTCATTATAAGTCTCATCTCTAGTGGTCCTAATTAGTATTTTCACCCACAGTTGGTTTTAACGTGACTAGCAGTGGTATGGTATGTGGAGGAAGCTGGCTTATCTTGCCGTAATGGAAGGATGTCAGTGTGTGTTTATGCACTCTGCAGGTTTCTTTTTCTGTTTTGTTCATTCTAGCACATTTCAAAAATCTCAGACGGCTGTAACACCTGGATGGAAATTCAGAAGGCCACTTTCGATTTTAATGTTGACCAGTCAGCTGCCTAGTTTACCAGGCTCTGTGCAATTGCAGTTGAATGGCTTGATAAACTAAAATGAGACCTGCTAGTTGAGTGAGCCCTTCTGCTTGTCCTTAAGCCTCTCGGAGCTGGGCTTGCTTCTGCTTGTGGGCATGCTGGGTAACCCCATAATGCTGTTTTGTGGAGTGTGCTAGTGGTCTCACCACAATTTAGAAGTCGGAGCATACACGGGTAAGGGGGAGGGCATCCTGCATCGTGTTTTGTGCCACCATTTCTCATATTTTTAATTTTTTTTTCTTTTTTTACATTTTTTGAATACTAACCAAATGTTTAGCATTAACCTAATGTTTACATGACAGCTGTCTGTTATGGAAGTTGCTAATGAGGCTAATGTATGTTGTAAATAACAGAGACTCATTCTGACGTCCTGTGACGATGGCCGGCTGCAGCAGCCTGGCCTATGCTGTAACATGCTTTACTTCCATTGCACAGGTGCCCACTTGCCGAGGGAATGTTGAATTTGTTTGCCAGCTAAAAAGCGATGCCTGGTTCTTGCTGCCCTTGTCAGGTGCTTGCCTCCCTCCTAACAGCCCCTGGTTGACCAGGTCTTACTTCTACAAATGAACGAGAATAGTCTGATTTATTTGCAGAAGTATTGTAGTCTGCTTCTTAAAAGTGAACATTTCTGTGGTGCATTTATGAAGAACACAAGCCCCCCCCCCCCCCCCCCCCCCCCCCTTTTTTTCTTTGGGTATGGCGACCACGGCTTGCTCCAGAAACCAGAGCTCCTAGTTTCAGGCTGCATCAGAAAAATCGTCGTGCTGATTTTTTAACAAGTTTGCAGGACAGGGCTTCACAAGAGTCACAAAACATCAGCACCTTCTGGCTATGCCATGGTCATTGTTGGAATAATTTTAATTGGCTGAAATGGTGTGCATGTTTATTTGTATAAAGATACTCGTTCTACCAGGAATAATGCCCCACCTATTCCAAGTAAAAGCAAAGTGTTTATTGGTATATTAAAAATCATTATGGCTTTAGTCTATTTGCAAAACAGAACCCATTTACTGTAGTAACAGATCCTAGATTTGAAAGAGTGGTCCAAAGTGAAGCGATTTCTCTCTCAATATCGTGCTTCAGCTGTGATTTTTCGCTTCAGGTGGGCCTCTGAAAGGGAGACCCTGTAAATATTTGTGTGGTGCTTCCTCTACAGTCTTTCTGAAACCCACAATTCACTGTTTGAAGTCCTGTATGCTCTGATTGGCCGGATGGTTTTGTATTGATGCACTTCATTGGTGAAAATGGTTATCCTTTTTCTAGGATCCTAAAGTCATACTCTGGTTGGGTCCTAATGATCATCCACTGTCTTATGGCTTTGTCTGTGTACTTGGAAAGTAGGCATTTTTCATCATATTCTACATTTCTGGGTGACTGGGTCAGACTGTTTAGCTCTATGCCCACCTGCGCCCAAATAAAGTTTGTTCTGATTGCATTATTGAAATAAAATGCCGGCCTTTTCACAATGAACATCAATTCAAAGGTATTTAAAACCAGGAATGCTCAGGACATGTAAATTTAATGCATGAGAAAATGTGTAATACAGTTCCCTGAACTAGGGTGACTTGCACGACTGAATAAATATTCGCCGCCAAGTTCTTATTTCAAAAAATGTCAGAAGTAATATTGCTGACTGCTGTCCAAACTGCTAAATGTTCTCACTGGACAGGGAAGTCAAATGTCAAGAGTGCTTGGTTTATTTAAATTATTTAAGGGTAGGTAAATATGTCATGGCTGAGATGTGTGTGAGCGGGTGAAATAGAATTCATTGTAGCCATTTCATGCTGTTTTGTATATGTGTGTTTTTTTATTTTTTTAATTATAGGTTTTGGTAACTTGACTAACTGGGGGAGGATAAGATTATTTTGCTACAGTATTTTTGCTTGTTTTTCTTTTTTCCTTTGGTCAGCTACATATGGCCATCTACCCCTGGCCCCTACCTGTTGAGCAGCATCTTAATACCTTAATGTACGTTAATATCCAGATCCTCTGGCTGTCATTGTGATACCGGTAGAGTTTCTGAAAGTCAGGCTACGTGGTCATTGTTAGAACATGTGGTGTCATTAGCTCACTTTAGTGTGAGAATTAAAATTACTCTAAATATTCTTCAGACATGAATTACAACATGAGACTGCTTGGATCACGCTAGATTTTCAGCTCTGTATACTGCAGAAGCTCCCCTCCACATCAGTGATTATTTTTCAGATTTTTCGGTCCTTGATTTCTGTGCTTGTCTGTCTGCTGTACTGCCGTAAATCTTGTTTAAAAATTCCAAAAATGTACATGGGTGTTACTTTTTCGCCACATTTTTTATAACTGCTCATTTAAAAATTTTATTGGAAATTCCATCATGTGACATTTTTCCTTTTCATCATTGCTTTTAGTTTTACTTAATTTTAACTAATGATGTGTGTAGTGAACTGCACTGAAAGTACCAATGGTTGTAATGCAGATTATGGTGTTGTCATTTACCAGTGGACTAAGGGATGTTTGTATATTTTGTAAATTTGAAAACTGGCAGTGTCCTGTACAAATGCACTCTTGTCTCTCTCCCTCTCGCATGTTGAGTAGTTTAAGTTTTGTATATGTATTTAACACTAAATAAAAATGCAACTACTTCACTCAAAAAGGTAGCTTTTTTCCCAGTGTAGATATTGGTCATGATCTGCATTTGCATCCATAAGTGAGAGGTCCTCTAGTCTCACATTCTACAGTTTACTCTTAAATTTAAAAAGTATGTGTTGCTTGTCACTGCTTCTGTGTACTTTACATTTATTTGTGGAAGTGTATTAGTATGCCTCCCTAGTTATAGGACATCAAAGCAAAATAAAAAAGATGATGGGGGAATTGAAGCTCTTCTCAGCTAATATGGAGTTCATGAGGTTTTTATGGGTGCATTGTTTGCATGGCTTCAAAATGTTCCGTTTGAAAGCCCATTTGTAAACGTCAAGCTTATATTTGCTAGGCAGGTGAGTTGGATGTTCCTTTATTTTTGTGAATTTGAGTAGTTTGAGTCTCGTCTTAGTCAAGAACCTTTTAGTTGAGAAAACACTGATTTATCAAGATCATTAAACTCTTCATAGTGAAACGGGAAGATAGAAACAGTAAAAGATTTGTTTATCTAGATTATTGTTGTCAGTCTCTCCTGGCTTTTGTTACCCGGAATTTATATATAAACGTGTTTAATCTAGATATGGCATCAACGTTAAGTTGTAAGCTATAGCTCCTTTAGGATGAGTTATTGCGTTGTATTAGTTTGACCTGGTCTATTTGTAGGCCTCAAACTGTATTAAAAAATTCAACAAAACATTAAATCATTTAAATTAGGTACTGAAGGGCATTAACCTATTAATGTACATAATTGGGATTGCAGATCTATAATTACACATTAAGAGCCAGTGTATTTTTGTAAAGCTTTCTTACAAGAAAAAAATTTAAAATGTCAAGCTAAATGATTGTCTGATTTTAATGAGTAGCAATCAAACTGGATAAAGTGATTAGCGGGAACAAAAACCACCGTCTATCATCTCCCAGGGCAAAGTTTGTGAACCATCAGAAAACAGTAATGGAAGCTCCACCGTTAGCAGCCAGCAGATGGCACTGTGTCCCTAGAAAAATACAGAAGTTACTTTTTAAATATGGAATTTCTTTTCATTTATGCAAGTTGGTGTTGCTAAGTACCAATGTTTTGTATTTCTTGTAGTCATTTATTCCTTAGCATTTAATATGCATTTCAGAAAATTCCTTGTTTAGTTGAAACAATAAACCACCACTATAACCAGCAAGGTTATTTATTTTTAACAAGGGTTCTTCACTTTTTGTTCACTTTTTATCTTCTCATAAAATAATCACATTTACCTAAAACAGACATTTGCACATTGAAGTCCCTCAACAGCCCATGGACGCTTAACAAACAGGGTTGTTGAAGCACAAACCACCATATACAGTATGTCCCTAGGACCTGGTCTGGAAACAACTAGCAGAATGACTGAACTAAAGCCTGTACATACTAAGCGGCTCTTTGATGAAACAAACTGTTGTGCCATTCAGGATTTCCTGTCTCTCAGCACTGAGGTGGCTTAGAGACAATATGTCACAGACTTAATTTAGTAAAAAATTGTACCCCTTATCCTGAGGTCCAGATACATTTTTTAGATTCCCATGAAACTGCCCTCTAGATCTACTTAACGAGCCGTAGTTTAGGAAAGCCCAGGCCTGGAGGGGATGCATATTGTCTCATTGAAGGGTGCTCATCTTCAGCGCCCCTTTGAAGCTTGGTTAGGCTATAACCTGCATCCCATACTCTCATGTCACCAGTGATACTATTTTAAGAGCTAACTGGGTTGATGACTAAACAACTTATGTCATTGTTTTGTCTTAGTTTGGTAGTACATGGTTCACTTAGTATATGATCATTCATCTAATTCATCCCCTACAGTTGGCAATAATAGTGATTTATTTACAAGTGGAATATAATTTGGTGGAAATAATTTTATGGGGCACCAATGGTGTTGCAGTTATTTGCCAGGGCCAGCTCCCAGAAGAACCGATTTATTCATTATCAGAGCAGCTCAAATCTGTAATGTCGCATGAACTTCTGCGTCAGTGTGGAACAATTCCCTTGATAAATGCCTAACAGATATAGAAGGCAAACGAATCACCCAAAAGTCATGGATTGCTTTCCCACAAAACGGATACTTACACGGCTGAACTGCTGTCAATTTGGCATGAGGAAGGAAGCAAACACGGCTGTTAATTTGTACAAGATCTTTTCCAGGATAAAGACTGAGGTGCAGGATGCCCTAACCCTACGTACTCTTTGGGTGAGGGCATAGGTTTGGTTTCAGCATTGGTTGGGACCAAATCAGTGTCCAACAACCTGCCCCCCCCCCCCCCATCCCCACCCACACACGGTACCCCCACAATATTGGTAGGGACATGTCCGTAGCATCCATACCCAAATCTACACCCTTGCTCTTTGGGCCAGTCTGTTATGACAGAGGCAGCTGATACATCTAAACACACAGCTAGCACAATATACTGCAATAACAGCAGTGCTGGTGTTGATGGACAGCAGAGTTAGAAGTTGGGACAAATCCTTGAAGAGACACATGACGAGAAAGTTTTCCCACCTGTAGGTTGCAGCCAAATGTCTCATTTTATTCTGTAGACTGTCCTTCTTCAGAAATGGAGCCCATGGGCCTATGTGCCATTCCTGTGTCCTTTGACATAGTATTTAACTATGCCATCCAATAATAGCAATTATTGAGGTCAAAATATTCAAAGTCTGTAGCCTGCTTGACAAACCCAAAGCTGATGCATTGAACTGAGTACGTTTCAGCCATCATTATAATATTTTATTTTCATTCCATGCTGAAAAGTTTTTTTCTTATAAAAAACATAGGGCCAGGCCCGGAGTGGTCAATCGGGAGACATGAGAGAATTCCCAGTGAGCCGTTTAGCTGTCGTGCCGGTCAGAAACAAGATAATTTGACAAGTTTAAAATTGAGCCGATCGGAAACAATTTTAAAAGTTTTAAATTGTACAATGACGTCAGAACTTCAGAATGTTAATCAGTGAGTTTTCTCACACACAAACACGCACAACAGACCATTGCTCTGCATAGAGAAATGTGCGAATACGCGGCACACACGTCAGTGTGATCACTCAGCATTTAGAACAGAGTTATTCTCAAACGATGGATGTTAGAAAGAAACCAGGCAGGGATGAAAAAGTGGTTTATTATATATTTTCTTCTTGAGATGTCTTGAAATAGTAAGACTTGAACTGTGGAAAATGGCTGATCTTGGGCATAAAATGCCCAGGTTGAAAATGAATCCCATTCCGTGCCTGTATAGGGCTGTAAATGGTAATCTGCTAATAAATACCACCAACATGTAATAACTGGGACATTTTATTGTTTAGGCTAGAGTCTCAACATTTTTGTAAAGCATGACATGATACCCCAAAACAATGCAAGATACTGGAGAACTGCCTTTCCAAAAAATGATAACAGAGGCTGGAAATATGCATCACAATAAGCCCTCAATGTACACAGTATTTGAAAAGGTAATGGAAAGCATACGGGCATATGCTCAGCAGGTAATCAAACCTCTTAATGTTCTGTCTACTAACAGGCTGGGCAATGAGCTAGCTAAGGTTAGCTGTACATGCTAAAATTACTGTGAGACAACTAATTAGCTACTTACAATAAAAATTATGAAATATCGGGGCAAATTGTTAGAAACAAGGATCACATTTGTGCAAAAGCCTCAAAATATACGACAATTCCGAACCTTGTTCTCGCACACCTTTCAATTGCTTAATAATTGTTAGTATTTCACCAGTTTCATCATTGTGTCTGTATCTTTAATTTCAGCATGAATTGTAGCTAGTAACTTGCATGTTATTGTACTTGAACCTTAATTAAAGAATAAAAGCCAAAACGAAATTTTCACAGCAGATCTATGAAGACAACAATATCATTGGAATAGTCTTCTGCAATATTCCCCTTTTGACATGGGTACAAAGTATTACAAGTGATTTTTTTAGTCTTTTTTCTTGCTTTTTGGCTTTGCCAGCTCAGGTTTCCACTATCTATGACCTAAGCAGTATTTTCAATGGTGGAAACGCTCAAGCTTAGGAACACAGTGACTGACATAAGACCTTATTTAGAACACTAAATTTGCAAAAGGATCGTGAGAGATGTTCTCTAAGCAGGAGGAACCGGCCCCTTTTTTGGCAGGGAAGTGCTTCCTCCTTGCAAAGGGCACTTTTGGTACCAGTCTGAATTTCTTGGGAAGCCCATGGAAAGCATTGATCCATCGAGTGACCGAGAGTGGTACTCGACTGAATGGCGGATGATGTAGGGGGAAGGAAAATAGGATCTAAACCTGTCTCTTCCCCCTTTTTCATTTTGGCACTGACCTAGTGAGTAAAAAAAAAAAAAAAAAAAACAGTCTAAAACAAACATGAAAAGGATAAGGAAGGATTGCTGGAGCAGAAGATTTGTTGGCATTGTGGTTTAGTACAATCCCCTGCTTCTTCTGTGCGATATTTCCAGCAAGTCTTGCGATAGTTAAATGGCTCCTTTTTTCATGTCACACAAGAATGTCCAGGTATAAGCCAACAGAGCGAAGTCCACAGTAATCCCCCCCTTGAATAAATCCTTAAGTTGACGAATGCTGGAGGAACATCACCAGTGAACATTCGGTTTTTACTCATGAGGTCTTCATCTGATGAAAAGGGCATCAGGTATTTATTGCAATTCTTGTCCATCTCCATGCTAATTTTAAGAGCAATGCTGAGTTGTGTAGTTATGGTAACGTCATAATAATGGGAGTCACCATAACTATAAAAACAAAATGAAGCAACCTTTGGTAAAATCTACTGATTTTCAAGGTTGACAAAAAAAATACATTTCACATTTTCTTTGAGGTTCTGTACAGTATGTACAAGGTTATTTACAATTACTTGATGGCATGCTATTGTAAGCCTGGTATCAGGGAATTAAAGGAGCCACAAACAGCAGGAGGTGGGCAGAGTGGTTGAAGGTTGTACTCTTAATGGCACTAATGTCTTGATACCTTGGTGGCCGTCTTTTCTGAAAGCCAGGCCCGGTCCTCTCGCCTAAAGTAGGCAGATGAGACTCTTGCCTTCCTCGATCTCCTCCTGCACCTTGTCGGTGGAGGTGGCGATCTCAGCCTGTGCCGAGAAAATCGCGCAGAGGAAAGTGAGCACTGTGCCTCCGATGGCCGTGTAGAAGGCCCAGCCAAGAGAGCACAGGCCCACTTTGTATGGGGACGCGTCTGCTCCACAGTACTCCAGAACCTTCTTGGAGCCCCAGCCAGCGGGGTACAGCATCAGTCCCAATATCAAGAACAGACCTGCAAATAGAAGAAAATGACCAGTCAGACATGTGCTTCCTTTTCGTACCTGAAACAAGCATGCATTTGGCAGAGCGACATACAAATGCTTAAAGACTCTGTTATGAATACTGTCTGATACTGGTGCAATAGAACCCCGGCTAAGAATGCCATGCGTCTAAAAATTATGCGGTTCTGCAATGTTACATTGCATTTTTTTTCTTTGTTTATAACAGCTACAAACTATACATTATAATAAAGAAAAATCGAGAAACATCCCTCGTTCACATGTCAGCATGTCACCTTGGTATTATGGGGCGAAAAGGGTATACTGTGGGGAAAAAATAGACATTTAATGCAATAATTTTTTTATATAAATATGGGTCCTTATTAGGAGCACAACATCAGACTTGTGGATTGTGGTTTAAGTACTTAAGTTACCATTCAAGTGACATGCTAAAGCTAGGGTATTGTTTTAATGTTTAAATTTGCGTTGAAATAGAAAAAGACATCAGTAGGACCCATCTTGATATAATTATGTGGAACTAACCACGCAAAGACTATGAAACTTGAGCATGCACCTATGAAAAGCAATCAGCTGCGTAGGGAGCACATGTGTGATTACTTAACAGGGCTATTGTCTGCTGTCCAGAGGACTCTCGGGACATAGCAAAGGATAGTTACCAAAGTAAACTAGCGAAACATAACCTTTTGTTAAGAAAAAAAACAGAAACAAGACAACCTCTTCCTTTTCCAGGAAAAAAGCAATTTCCTCAAATCAAAATATTGCCTCTTTCAATGACAGCTGGATGAATTTCCTGTTGATTTGGGCCTAAAGACCTTCAGAGATTTGGCTTCCACTGGACCCGGGGTAGCCTGAACTCCGCAAACATGTCCTGGAGCGTTCCTTTGTAAAGCCAAACATTTTTCCATAGATCTACAGCTGCAGTGATGGTCTTATCCATGTGGAGACACCTGTGTTTGGCTAATGATAACACTGTCAAAATAATCCTAAATTTGGAGTGTTGAGATATAGCTGGATAAGTGCAATAGATTCAAGGGTTATATGCTAAAGAACAATTGTAATATATGACATGAGACATCCTCACTATGTAATTTTTATAATATAAATAATATTACAATTTAGCATTCACATAACATTTGATTAAATTTTACATAAGTTCTATAGCACTATATTGCAAAAGGTTTGAACAGCTTGCCTTCAGATTGCTTGGAGGCAGCACCACATAAGTGAAAAACCATAAAGGTATTTTAGTTTCTCCAGGCTCTATGGTTAATGTGGGAAGCCTGACATGGAAACAGTTTATCCAAGTTCTCAGTCCACCCCAAGAACAGGACTAATACCGACAGTGGGAGGGGTGCATTGACTATGGAGGAATTAGCAAAATGCCGCTCAGATACAGATAATGTGTTTTCCGCCCACAGTCAATAAAAGCAGGAGCACCAACTGAAATGTGGGAAATGCATGAACATGCAGGTCAATGGATAAGCATGCCTGCTGAGAAAATAAATATACCTTATCCAGGGCTGGGAAATATCACCCTGTTCCCTTTCTAAAAAAAAAAAAAAAAAATCATTGGTTGGGGAAATGGACATTTCTAGTGGTCCGGCACCATTTTTGCTTATATGAACAATTCTGTCTCGGTTCTGAGGTGAGAAAATGAATTCTGTATTAGCCATCAGCCTGCGAGTGAGCCTGTGGGCTAACTGTTCCAGAGCCTGACGTGATGGTCAGCCGGGAAGCCGGGAGCCCCACGTGTCAGCTCAGCCCCGGCCGTCTCCCAGATTGGCCTCCGCCCACGGCTGGTTTCATCCCCAGGGTTATGAAGACGGACCAATAGCAGGAAAGCAGAGCGACATCCAGCCAGACCCCCATCCCCTCTAGTCCAGAACCATATTAGAAAAAGCGGAAATCAAATCTAGGTCACAGATTCCTTCCACGTGTTTCTTGGCCTGACTTCCAAACTGTTGCCGTTAACCCATGGGTGGCGGGGGGGGGGGGTCTTACAGCCCATCAGAAGGGCTCCGTTTGGGGGACACAGAACATTGAAGAGGCTGCAGAAGTGTCCTGTGGCTGATCGTTTCTGCATGTCATTTTTAATGTGTTCCTGCACCAAATACAGACTCATTATTTGTCTGGGCAGAGGACCAACCATCAGATTCCTACTTAGGCCTCTTATTAAAGTGGCTCTTATTATAAAATCTAATAACACAAAAAGGGGTTTGCTTCTGGAACTTGATTCTGCTTCATTTTGGAAGTGCATCAGGGAAGCTCAAACATGTTTGAACACCAGGAATAATGGGGTATATAACAATTCCCTGACCACAACATAATCCCTGACAAATGTGTGTTATACTGATGATTTTCTCTATTGGATATAGAAATCGCCACTTTACATTCATTGTTAAGGTCAGAAAAGTCGTTAGATAAGTTATAACAACTATGGCTCGGTTTGGTAGCTGACATACTGTTAATCATCCAAACAATTTAAGGTTTGTAGAGCAGAAAAAAAAAACAATTCTTTACTTAATAAAAAAGATATGTAGGAATGCAGCTTCTGCAGAATTGAGGGTGGTGGTTGTAAGTGTTACTGTAGTTACCACAGTAGAATCAGTAGTGGGTATAAACGGTACACAGGGCCCTTGAAGGCCAGAGCTGTGGAGGGCAGCAGTGTTAGGCAGAGACTGCAGGCAGGCAGACAGACGCTCCCCAGGGAGAATCCAGAGTTACATGGAGCCGCTCAGTGAGATAGATAATAGTGGCAGACAGGCCCTCAGGAGGACTACGGCTCCATACCACCCGGAATAATGTAAACAGCACCTTGTGTTTCACCACCGCACTTTATAATTGAAACAGCATTTAAATCTATCCTCTCATTTCGATTCAATCCTTGGTTTCATGTGCCACAAAGGTACCTTAATGAATGAGGCAGATAAAATGCTCGGGTATTAAAGTTCCAGACCATGAAATGTGTCCTGGATAAAACAATGCATGGCGTTTTACCCTTACCAAGAGTTTCAGTAAAACTGCATGGGGTGAAATGTTAAAGCATTTTGGGTAAAACCGAGCCAGGATTTGCCAAAATTCCATTCAGTAATCCTGCCTGTCGCTATGACAACTGTTTGTTGCTGTTGTAAAACACACAAAAATACACGAAAATGCATTCATACCTTAAATGAAAACTCTGACAAAAACATCAAAGCAGTCTTCGTGCACCATGGCGGTGTTTAGTCAGAGCTCTACTGAAGGCACTCACAACATAACTCTTTTACAGGAAATTCTGGTGTTTTTCTGAGGCTGTGTTCTTCCAAAATCTCCCAAAAGTTTTCAAGCGGATCTACATGATCATGACAGATGATGACTGACATTTGGAGACAGTTGGTGTTGATTGTCGGTCTTGTGCTACTTCTCTAACCAATGCACATGCAACACAGTCACGGCATGTGTGCTGTCATTCACACAATCCCTACTTTATGGTGTCTCCCATGCCAACTTCACCTTAATCATTGTTCCTCATAAAAAACATGAAAAGAAATGAAGGAATGTCCTAGAGGGAAGAGTGACATCTGTGTAAGGCATCCTGTTATGCAATACGGGAGGCATATACCATCTGTGATGGAAGTGGAAAAGAAAACAGTAATGTAATTGGTGTGAAATGGATACTTGAAACACCAAACATTTCCTAAAAGTTAAAACTCACTGTTGATCTATACAAATCTTTCTTTGTTTACAGGGTGCTCTAGCTATGGAGATTGCCTGATTTAATGCTTATTTATTATACAAGATTGTCAGTCCTTATTGATCATATAAAAATCGATCTACCCCACTAGCTTATAGCTGCTTACACCCCAGTGGTAGGAACGGGGTGGATGGCAGTGAAATGTTGCCAGTAGCATGTGACCCCAGATGCCGGCTTTTCCCCGCAGGTTGGGCTGTGCTCTCTTTGGCAGGGTGCCAGCTTACTGCAGGAGGCTTTCTGTGCCTCTTTGCCTCTGGGCTGGGAGTTCGGTCACTGCACAGGCCTGGGAGCGAGCCAGGAATGTCTGGAGGCTCCGGCCTGACTACTGCAGCAGGCAGGAGGTGAGAACAATGCAACAGAAGAAGAGAAGTCAATATAGAGCCTCCCACCTGATGGAAAACTAAACATTTCTTCATAAACCCATCTTTGTACAGCAAGCTATTTCTATACCTATATAAATTTAACATAACGTTAAAGTGACATGGTGGGAATGTCACACTGTGTGCCCGCTGCATTTCCAGACAATTTACTGCAAATATTTCTGGTGTCCCGAAAGCACACAGCCCAAATGAAGTTGCATGACCACGATAGCGAGTGTAATCCACCCCGCAGTACTTCTCATCATCAGCAAAGAAGCATCCATCTTACAAATTTTGATTTGAACAAACCTTTAGATGACAGAGAACAGAGTAAAAAAAAAAAGTCACATCCTTCCCATCCCATGATGCCTTTCACTATAGATCATTTCCCCGAGCCCTGAACACAGCCACTGCTTTGTCTATGGGCTGCTGGAAAAGTCAAAGTTCAAAAAGTCATGCTTGAATTGAATTGCCAGGGTTGCCATTCATGTGACATCGGCCATTGACTGACGACCTTCCGCTCCCCTGCATCCCTCCCTCTAATGACTCCGTCCATAGGATCGGCCCATTATCACTCACTGGCAGAAGATGACCATCAGAGGTGACCTACATATAAATTACAGGCAGCCCTAAGCCAGCATTACACCTCTCCGTGCCACTGACAGGGAGCGCCATACTAACGCATAATGCACCTCCAGTCAAGCACTTCTGTATATCTTTGCTATATATATCTTTGCTATACAAAAAAAACAGCACAAATGAATCTGATGCATCTGATGTGACACGCACACTTTCTGACTCCCACGCTCACGCATGAAGCCTCTCGGCAAATCGGCAGTGTATTATTGTTGTGTAATGTATTATTTCATTATGAACCTAAAATTAGCTGTATTGAAAGTTTTGGGGTAGTTTGCAAACCCTACAGACTGTTCACAGGGCAATAAAACTGCCACATACATGTAAATGCGTGTGCAGACTTGTCTCAAATTGCAAATCTCACGCCAGCCAGCTGACCAGAGCTGGCAATTCTGTGAAGAGGCACAGCCTGACAGCACGCTACGCCAAAGGACAATCCTATCCTGTCAGAACAGGTGTGCAGTGCAGTCATTACAACACTGAACCTAAAACCATAAAGTGTCGCGTTACACCTCAAGAAAGCACATTAGCCCTTTAGAAAAATCCTAAATCCATCCAATTTAACCCAATAACCCAAGAAGATTTATAACCTTTAATCCCCACTTTTGAAATGTGTCTGTTAACACGGTGTGTTTCAGAACGGCCCTGGGGGAACCCCAGACGGTCCACGTTTTGCTCCCAGCCAGCTCCCAGGGAAGGAGAAAAAATGTGGACTGTCTGGCAGAGAGCTGAGAGAGAGCAAAAACATGGACCGTCTGAGAGTCCCTGAGGAACACTGTGTAACAAATCATATGTAACTGTTGGTGGCTCACATACCTGCCACTCAAACCGGCTGCCTTCCAGTATAAATGCCATTTATGATGCTACTGACCCGGCCATCCAGTAACCATCCTACTTTAGCTAAGTTTCTTACTGGACTGTCATAATGCTTTACGAACCCTCTTTCCTTTTCCCTGTTTACGTATCTCCACCCCATTTCAGCAGATAAACTCCAGCCTTTTCCTCAAGAAAACAAGGCTAGCTGCCCACTTTGTCTAGTTTCATTCAAATCCAAAAGTTGAAGGAAGATGGCAAATGAGAGAACAGCCACCTTCCCCCCAGCTTATTTCACAGGGTCGGGTGAAAGACGAGTGACTTGTTATATAAGCTACATGAGGTAGTGACACGGACTACTCCTGCATGTCAGTATTATAGCAGACCAAGACCAAGATAGCACAACAAGGCAGAATTCAAGCACTACTCTTACAATTGTGATTAAAAAGGTCGTCAGGACCTGTAACTGGGCTTCTTTGGAGCAAATAATACCTGCGGTTGCTAGGGCGTTCCCTACTCTCCTTGCTGTGTAAACCTCTCTAGAACACTGTGGTTGCACCATTGTTAATATTCATGTTGTAATGTAGAGTAACAACAAGTGGCCAAATGCATTCCACTTTAATGATCTGTGTGCGCTTTGGGGAAAACATATTGAGAAGGATGCTATATAACTACAATGCAATTAAACTCTTCGTTAAACATTCTCGGCTCTCATCCAAGAAATATAGTTTATGAAATGGACATTTTTTCATTGTCCGAAAGAAAAATATTGCAAATATGCCAGACACAGTACTACTACAATAACAACAGTGTCAGGAAGGATATTGTACATAGAGGCATTCTCACCTGCAATGCCCTGCAGGAGGCCACAAACATTGAAGATGCTCTTCTTCATGATGCTCTGGAAGCACAGGGTGAAGATGGACATGATGGCTACAGTGCATAGCAGTAGGATGCCCACAGCCAGGAAGATGGAAGAGGCCTGCCAGAAGCCGCTGGCAATCTCCCCAAAGTGTGTGGCATAAGGGCCGCACTGGACCCCCTTTGGCAGCTGGAGACAGCGTCCATAGAGTCCCAGTGTGGGCCGGTAGGAGTCTGGGGACCTGGGTGATCCCACCAGCCAGTCATTGCTCATGAAAGCGATGAGCTCCGTGAAAGCAACCATGATGCTGAGGAGGGTCCAGAGCATGGAGCGACATGTCACGATCACATGACACATGGTGCGGGCGTGTCCAGGAGGTTCCCAAGCTTCTAGAGGTCCTGGAGTCTGGCTTCTTTATACTCCAAAAAGTTTTTAAATTCAAAGTTGAAAGAACCCCTGAGTTAAAAGCGCATTTGGCAGGTGAAAGTAAGTCCACAGCAGATGCGATCCTTCTCGGAGAAGTCCCTTTGGCTCCGTGCTGTCAGCTCTGACCTCGATCGCCGCTGACTCTCCGCTCACTGTAAGTGCGTCTCTGCGCCGGTGTGCCTCACATATGCTCACGGCACTACATCTTACTGGGGGAGCTCCTGAAGTATATCTATGAGAGAGAGAGAGAGAGGGAGAGAGAGGGGGAGAGAGAGAGAGAGAGAGAGAGAGAGAGAATGAGGCGGACTGGCTAAGAAAATGGCGGGGGTGAGAAACTTTTTGCAGAAGTGCATGCTTTAGCTGCAGGAGCTGTGAATCAGCTCTGACACACATGCATGCACGCTGCTCTCATAGCCATAGCTGGACAGCCTCCAAGCTCACTTCCTTCCAAACCAGAATAACCTCCCCCCCAACTCTCCCCAACCTTTGTCTGGCTCCAGGAACACCCAGCATCTGGCAGCTGCCAGCTGTCATTATATGGGTGCCCGGTCGTGTCTGCCACCGACAAGCCGGTCGGTAGCACGGCACCGCTGAGTCGTCTGCCGGAAAGCGGATCTCGCCGCAGCGCTCCCGTCCCGCGATTGCTCACGAGCTGACTAGCGGCACGCTTTAGTGCATCTGTGCCCCTCCCCCTGCCCACATGCTTAGACACGATACGACAGCAGCCTCTCGGACGGACACGGTCGCTTCTGAAATGTCTCTGCCGGTCGAGGTCAATCCTCAGTCACTGTAACAGGCGGAGACACTAAGTCTACAAGTCTCCACTTTTTAAGAAACTCGTCGCTGCACAATTCGCCTGGAAAGTGTCAAAGAAAATCAAAGGTACTCTGACCAAAAAACAACTGAAATTCGTCCAGGTGATGTTTTCAGGCTTATCAAGAGTAGGATCTACGAGCAGGGGTGCTGCTAGAGATTTTGGGCCCCATGAAAGCATATTATACTGGGCCCCCAACCCAGACCAATCCCATTATGTGTCTCTCAGAGACCCTTGCAATAATCCAAACCCCCCTCCCCCTTATGGCACTCCTCTCTATGGGTTTTTTTTTTAATCCTTGAAAGATAGCCTCTTTGGATTTTGTTTTCAAAGCTTATCTTGTTCAACAGGGTTACAAATGCTTATTGGCCAAACGAAGACAAGCCTGCTGTACCCGCTGTTACTCACAAAAGGCACTGTTCTCTGACAGTCCTGCTGAGAAGGGCACGCCTGGTCTCAAAGGCAGTCAAAGCCGGACACATAGTAACGAGAGGTCACCCTAGTCAGGAAGCTGCAGTCATCATGAGCTCTGGAGCTAATTCCCATATCGCTGTCAATGGCAAATAAACATCAAAACAAGCTTCTGTGACATTTTATGGCTGGTATTGGTTCCAGGGGTCCAATGATATAAATAGCAGAACCTTAACAATTGTATAAACCTATAGAAAAAATGCAGTGAACAGTTAAATAGATGACCTGTTTCGTAAAATTCTCCCGCTTGCTCACTACCTGGCAATTGACGTACTTAGTTGCGCAATCCTGAGCTTAAGCAGGTTTTAAGAGCTTCATTGGCAATAAAACCCAGACTGCTAACGAGGTTCTGCGCGAAAGCCAAGTAATGCCTAAATGGGAAAGCGAATTGAACGCATTTTCTCGAGCATGTCTGTCTGAGCACAGTTCCTTTTGACGTCTCAGTGGTACGGAACAGAATGTATAACTAGGCCTGTTTATTTAGCAGTGAGTACCAGTGGTTACGATCTTTAAAAGCTCTTCAAACACAGCTGCCTCGCTCTGCCAGTGTCCCCCGGCATCCAGACACCTGTCGATTCAGTCGTTCCCTCCAAAAATACCCATCATGTTTCTCCATCCCCAACGAGCTGGCACATGCAGACCTGCCAAAGGCGGACTTGCAAGTGAAAAACTCCATTTTAACTTTCACTAAGATGGTGATGAATCGCTTAAAGCATTAATGTATGGTCATTGACTTTCATGCCTTTTTTCCATTATTATGGTGTTAACTACACATTATGGGGCTTTGACAATGAAGTTAAGATGAATAAAAATGAAACTGCACACAAGAGGGCCTAGTAAATGGACTGTATTTAGAAGCAAATAATATTTTCACATACAAAGCACTCAGCCTTCTTACATAACTGCTTATCCAATACAGGACAGTAATGATTATGAAGCACAGGGCAAAATATCGACTCCAGACGGGATACTAATCTGTGACAATTCACACTAACAGAGGTATTGTCATTTTTTTAATGGTGAGAATTTCCCTCTTTACAGCAACTGGTGGGATCCTTGACCAACACTTAATGCCAAATCTGAGTGCAGGTTTCCTGTGTATCATTTAAAGAAGCAGTGATATTAGCGACCACTAATCAGGGACAAAGATGAATAATACACCAATAATAATACCACCTCGACTTACCACTGAACACGCCAAGAACATTTGATTGCCTCAGAGCATTTGTTTCTATAAAATGGTGCGACTGTGTAATCTATTTCTTCCCTGTTTTTTTTTTGACATAATTATATACACATTTTCTATGTAGATACAAGACCATTTATTGAGTGAGGAAATAAAGACAAATTCACAGTACAGTGTCAGAATTGTGGAATGCTCCATTTGGGAATTAAGTCATTATGTTCAGTTTTTTTTTTTTTTTTCTCTCCCACTACCCTGCGCTGTTTATGAGACAAAATGGGCCCTCCGGGAATGAGGTGGGGTCCTTGGTCGGACAGTCGCTGATGACAGTCACGTCTGTAGGGGGGGGGTTCCTGACCTATGCAATGACCCATCCCAGCTATATCCCTCCACCGTCTTCCCCCAGAAAGCAAAAGGCCAAACTGAGATCAGGCCCAGGGAGAGGTGACCTGGAAGTCTCTCATTTGTGCCTCTCGATGAATCATCTGCATTGCAACTGCATCTTGCTGTGGGAACAGTCATTACTATGCTCTCCACCCTAGTCTCCAGGACAAACAGCCCTTACTGTCTGAGCTCACAGCTGAAGTGTCCAAATGAGGGACCATCACTCTTTCCTGTCCACACAGACACTACACCTATATAATATATAAGAACAAAAACAGATGATCAAAATAAAATTAAATTAAATTAATAAACTGTCCAAAGCATTAAATATTAATATGTGACTGGATCTGAAAGTTATGTAGTCACAATTTATGATAACAGTACAGGAACTTCATGACTACGTAGAACATTTGCCCCAGGTAAAATAAATAGTCATCACAACACAGGTCAGGACAAGATATTAATTTTATTCTGCTTTCTACCAGCACTAAAAACTGCATTATTTCATGTTGCATCTAGATTGATCTGCATTAAACTCATTTTTTACTCCATCTCATTCTTCTGACATGTCCAAGTAAGAAATTCTTAGGCCTGATACAGCTCATCCCCAGGGAGGAATTCCACACTGCTGAACATTTGTAGTAAAGTGGAACGAAAAAACAAAAACAGCAAATAAAACCAAAATGACCTGGGATTTGTGAGGACTGATGTGCGATGGAAGGTGGTGTGTTCTTCCGGTCTGGGGCCTGCAGACCTCACTCCTGACTTTTGGCCTTGATCTCAAGGGTCTGACACAACTGGACACTGTTTAGCAGCTCAAGGCTTTCCAATGACAGAGATCAGCTGGACCAAGAAGGACCAGCTCAGGACAGCTGCGGTGGCAAATGTGGCAGGAGGGTGATTAGAAAGCCCCCCCATGCACAGTCGGTTCCCCGACGAGCCCAGATGTACTCCCCCCTCCCCCCCCACCTACAGGCCAGTCAAAACCAGCAAGCCAGGACACATGTTTTTCATACTTTGTATAAATAACCTTATACAATGAATAACTTCATATGAAAGGTTGAATGAAAAATGAAATCTTGAAACAAAAAAATAAATAAATATATATACATATACACACCAGACAACAAATACTTGTATGAAATACATAGAATCATTATCTCTGGGTTGACCAACATTTTACAGGAAGCAGATAACTCTGCTTTAACTTTCAGAATCTCTTAGAACCTCTTTCATCTGATCTCAGACAGGCTGGCTTCACGGTGAGTCACCGATCTCGAGTGCTCCTCACTCTGGAAGAGTTCCCTGCTGATCCACCCTGCTGCGTTTGATTCGGCCAGTATGGTTTGATCGAATTCTCATGCCTTTCTGGAATGAGATACGTCGCGCTGCCTTAGGCTGATATCATTACAGCCTTGCCAACATTTCCTGGGATAAGGCAGACTGTCTCCACAATGTCACATTACCCTTTGTTCAGTCCTTGGATCCCTCCCATCCTCACCTCACAAAAGATTCCTAGCGGCCACCGTCACTCTGTTTATTAATTACTGCCATGCTGACGACATGCTCCGATTCCTCTCATGTTCATATAGTTCAGATCTTTACAAACCTGACTGATACCTGGTTGAGTTCAGATCTTTACAAACCTGGCAGATACCTGGATGTCTCATCATCAACTTAAGGTCAGTCTAGACAGAACTTCTCCATAGCAGACAGAAACTTATACCACACTGGGACCTTTATCTTCAATCAGGAGGATTTTATTCTGAACTGTGTGATTAGTGATGTTACTTACATTTAAATTACACTGCATTTTTCCACAAAGGCCGTACATGTAATTTACAAGACTGAATATCCTGACCCTGCACGGGAGGCTGGAATGCTGATCACAGACCATAGTAACATATTCCATACCTATTTCCTACTGTTCCCCCACTTCAGGGTCATTAGTTGAGCAAAAGAGCCTCAGAGCAATGAAGTCATGTCTGCAGAGTGAGGAGGACAAGTGTCATCAGCTGGTTTGGCAACCACATGGATCACCTCCTCATGTCGGAAGGCACACTGCAGCAGCCGTAGGTAGAAGACCAACACTGTTGAGCAGTACATCTCCATTTTGTCATTTCTCATTCTTTTAATCCATATTTACAGCGGGTTCAGAACGTCCAACTCATGGACAACTCGTCCTCACGAGCAGACTACCATATAGTCTATCATATTACAAAATCTGGGTTAAATACGGTGGTTCATAATAATTGCACACACTACCTTGTGACACTCGTGGAACCATTGCGTGGCTTCAGTGGTTCGTCAGCTCAAGGTACCATACGTAGTCATTTTATTATTACTGTATAATTATTGTTAACATGTACTGTATTGTTGTTATTTTTCCGACTTACCTACAAATTCAAATTAAAGATAAACCGATCTCAGGAAACAGATCTCGTGTGTAACCTCAGGGCTGCCTGTATTTGTTTGATTGTTTTTGCTAGCAAATCTATCATCACCAGGAGAATACAGCCAGCATAGAGTGTTAACCTCTTTGAAGTGGATGTTGTTGGTGAGGACACAGGAGGGGAAATGCTCTACCACGTAGCTGACAGCCTCGGACTCGGTGCAGTCTGACCGAAAGTACTCATCAGAGAGACTGGTGCATCACTGCAACTGCTCACTGGCTCACAGAAATACGCTTTGAGCAGAGGCCAATCTTTTATGGAGCTTTTCAAATGGAAATTAATGACATGCCTGCCAATATCACCAATCACCATCTCGGTGCTCAGTATTGCAGGCCCAATGCAGATAACGGGCTGCCTATTCACCCGACTATGTCTTTGGAGTGCTCACGCCGCGCAGGGCGAACTAGCAGCACACACACACACACACACACACAGACTGGGAGTGGGATTCAAACCCCAAACCTAGAGGTCTGAGCCACTGAGCCATCATGCCACTGAGAAAACAGTACACACTCGATATATCCATTGGACAAAAACAGTATTGGTATACGTTTTCTGTCTATACGTGTAGTGTTTGTAATTGTGGTTGTTTAAAACACAAATCCGTCTGTATGGGTAGTGGGACTGGAGTGCCAAAGGAGTTCTGTAATGATACAGGTACAGCCTCCACTAGCATGGCCCAGCCTGGTCCTCAGGGACCCGCAGTCAGGCGGCGTTTTTGCTCCCTCTAACCACCCTGCCAGACAACCCACATTTTCACCGTCTGTGTGTCGCCGAGGGCCTGACTGGCAAACACTGGCCTAGAGTATGAAAAATGAGATCTGAGAAATGACTCTAGAGACTAGGAAATAACCTGATATAAATGAGCAGACATTCAACAGATTGTGCTAAAAGCAAAGCAGAATATGGGTAGAATATGGGTCCAGTAGCCTTACAGACCTTGCATTACTGCACTAAACACCCTCGTAAGGGCAGCATATACTAAACTTATTTTACGATCCCATGACATCTGAGTGAAAATATGTATTTGTCTTCTACGTCTGTACACCAGGCACAGACTGGCCAGCAGAAAATTCAGGAGGAATGTCCCAAGGGGCAAGGGGACCAGACCCCCCCCCCCCCCCCCCCCCCCCCCCC
>JAODKL010000040.1:24392689-24406367 GCA_026780765.1 Petrocephalus schoutedeni
AAATACCGTACCGTGCCATTCATACCGAGGTATTACCGTACCGTGAAGTTTTGATACCGTTACATCCCTAATTATTATTATTATTATTATTATTACTACTACTACTACTACGGGTAACACAAATAATGCAGGGGGATAAATAATGGGGCACAAATAATGCTGTAGTACATTTTTAATTAATGCATTAATTAATCAGAAATTAAGAGTTATAAAATGGGTTATGCACGGGTATTGAAAATTGATGGATGGATGGATCGATGGATGGATGAGTTCACCATTCATTAGATTGATAAATATTCTAGATGGATTCCAGGCACTTAATAGTTTTGCTTAGTACGTTTCCCCACAGTACTCATCTCCTTAAATTACTATTCCTTCTTAACAGGGAGCAAAAATAGTTATTTTAATATTAATGCTGACAACTGATATAGTTATAAAAACTAGTCACATTATTGGTCGTTTTGGGGTGGATGCTTCTTAAAGTACAAAAGCATAAAAACCCTGTGCAGTTAAATAAAAGAAAAAGACAAATCATATAATTCAAGGCAAATAAAAAGAGTCAAGTTCAATGAAATGGATACAAAGACAAAGGCAGCATTGTTTGACCTCTTCTGGTTCCAATTTTCATTTCTCCACGGCCAAAAACCTCCCTCCTTTCGAGTAACAAAGAGTTGGCAGTAGTGCACACCACCAGGAAACTGCCTGGTTTTCCCTGGAACAGTAGTAGACCCAGTAAGAAGATTCTGGTGAACCACAAGTGAAAGAACTCCACAAAGGGTGAGGATACAACTCAAAGTCCCAGTGTTCTCTGTGTTATGCCTTTCAAATTCACTCTAAAATGGACACAGATATGCTTTCTTTTACGGTCATGTACGGGGCATCATCAAGATTCTTCTTTTCTGAGTAGAATGAAGTTGCACAAGACTGGAGAGGGGAGATTAAATCCAAAAATACTATAAAACAGTCAACTCTAGACTCTCACAAGATGACCCAAGTCAGTAGAACCACCGTTTCAATGGTTATCTTCTTATTATCGTAATTTCTCTCTTATTATCTAGCTCCAACCTGGCTCATTTACTCATGGAATCTAGGTGAAATAGCTGAAAGAGCCCATCTTGGACATAAAGCTGCCATCTTTAGGTTCACAGACATACTGCTCGTCCTTACAGATCGGGACCTTCTGATAAGGAATATGCAGACGCGCGGTACCGTAGCTTTAAATACAGTAATGTTTATAAATTAAGCATCAACAACAAAGCATCAGTTCAAATCTTCCATTTTCAGACAAAGTGTACTTACTTTTCTTGACATTTCCTCGATTTATTAGAACAGTTCAAATTAAATACATTAGGACTGTAAATTTCATTTAGATTTCTAGCTGAAAAATAATTTTAATGTGATGGTTTTTAATCAACAAAATGTTATTTTATAATATAAAATACTATTTTAACAATTTAGCATAATTGAAATTAAATATACGTAAGTTTACCTTTTTGCTTTCTTTTTTTCAGCTTCTGACAACATGCAAAACAGAACATAAAATCAATGCCTAAAAGTAAAGATTTTTAGATATTTAGGCTATTAAGATATAAGGTATAAATAATCACAGATTAGATATGGTATAAATAATCACAGGCAGACATATAGGTATATGTGTGTATAAAAACTGATAGGAGGTATGTGTAACTAAATGTGGAAAATAAAGCAGGAGAGAAATACAAGATCTGATGCATGTGATGTTCAAACTGCTTTTGTAAATAAGAAATGTCATTCTTAAATGTTTTTACCCCTATTCCTTAGCTAAGCTGGGCAGAAAAACAAGGGGGTTCTGGGCAGTAAGGGAGCACCACTAAACCTCCCAAACAGGAAGCACATGCTGGCAATGATGTGGCTAAAAGAGAGTCCCACTCCAACTAGAGAGACACATTGGGCCAGCCTTGTGGGATTCCGAGAGCTCAGCGCGCTCATGATTCCCCTTGCCGCAAAAGCCTCTACTGTAGCTATTTGACCTTCGTCCTATTTAAGTCCCTTTAAACTTGCATTGCGAGTCTCTGAACACTTTTCAGAATCGCCGATGGTCAACTAGAGTCAAGGGTGCCATTTGCAAGGCACTCGTGCCATGCTGTATGTGGCGTCCAGCACAATTGCCACAGGCTGCCTGAAAAGACCTCTCTAACGAACCTAAACGAGCGTGGGCAGTAGCATGCAAGTCTTGTAAGTCAGACGGGAGGCCTATAGTTAACTAGTCACAGAAAGAGATGGTATAAACCACTGGGTTGAAGGGAACACTTAAGTGAAGAGAACAGATTTCTTGGCTGGATTGCATCCCATTAAAAAAGGCATATAATTGGCCCATTCACGGAATTTAGATTTGTCATTTACCGTATGTCTATTCTAAGTTTATCTTCCTTTCTCTCATTTGTTCATTTGGTACTTGTTACCATTCTTCAATCTTTCTCATTGAGCTATGGACATATAGTCATTTACCATTTTTCCAAGGTAAATCTTCACCTGTGGAATTGCGATGCTAAGAGTAGCCACATGCGAATTCAAATGATCTTGTTCAGAACGCTTGCTTGTGCGCACTTGCTGCAGATAGCCCTATCCCCGAGAGTTAGCAGAGAGCCAATTTGGGTTTAATATGATAAGCGAAGGTTTGGTTAAAACAAATGCCATTGATTAAAATCTTGTCTGTACTTGAACATACATAGCTGTGTTTGACATTTACAGAAGACAAAGCATGATTTACAATCAAACTGAAAGCAGTAAATCGTGTAGCAGGGCAAAAACTACACATACATTAAGAATTTCCATCTTGACACATAATTCAAAGGAAACTGATCAGTTTATTTCTGTATTGTTAAAACAGGAAGTAAATGTGACCTAACCAGCATGGCCGTGGCTTATAGAGACCCTCCTCCAAGAAATCCGAGACAAGATCAGTTTCCTGAAGATAAAAATCACATGAATATCACATGAATATTTAAAGTCTTGCCAGTACTTCTTCAAAGCCGGTGAACCTTTAACATTTTCCTCCTCCTCAGCCTCTTTGGTTCTGTGATTTACCGTTAGCCTGCTTCACTGTGAGAAGACTACAGGTACCGTGGTATTTCACATTTAATGTCCCAGCATTGACGGACTGGCTGCTCATGGGCAGAGATCTCACAGCAAACAGAGGGGGGGGGAGGTGACAGAGACCCCCCTCAGTGTCCCCCTTGGTAAATTTTGAAATGGGCCCCCTGCAGTGATGGGCCCAGGAGCCAGCTGCCCCTCCACCCCCTTCTGGTCCTCCCAAATCATGAAACAGCAAGAAAAAATGAGAAAATGGCACCTGATCTGCCTGAGGCCCCCAGCCAAAGGGTCCTTGAGTTAGCCATCATCATATGTTGATACATAAACAGAATTGCAGGAACAGGGGCATTTTCAGGTTGATTGAAAAGGCAGGGGCCCAAAAAAAGGCCGCCTATTGCATGACATACAGTGAAGTACTCTTCAACCCAGATGAAGTGTATTTTACTTATTTCATCAGGGGAGCCAGACTAAAAGTCTAACTACACTTCCGTGATAAACACACAAGGGTAACTGTAAACCTTTAAACTGTGCAATTGGGCACTCAAGTTTATCCAATTACACATGGCACCACAACACAACGGAGGGGCATGCATTAAGATAAACTGTGTATGAGAATCTGGGGAATTATCCACTGCAGGGGCACCTACAGTATTTGGGCACTTCCTCATGTTTTCCCACCACTTAGTGCCCTTTACACTATTGCCTTTGGGACACTTAATCTTACAGAGATGGTACAGAAGGCACGCTTTTACACTGGAAGGGTACCTGCCGGCACCGTCTGCAGCACTGTAAGGGCACCCCATAGGGCACTGCATCACGCATTCGCCAATAATGCGTTCATTAAGACACTCCAGCACATCTTCTTGCTCTCTAGGCCACATCATCGCACCATCTACATGTGAAGGGGACACCTGAGGTGGCTCTTATCCCCATGTGAAGGCTGGCCAAGAGTGGCATTTTGGCCACCCTAGAGGGCACTTTAGCTGCATTTTTTTCCCCAGCCGTGGGGGTACCTCAGAGGGAGGTCGCCACCCATGCCCAAACCCCAAGAGCACCCCTGTGCAAGCATATCATTTACAGCTTAGCAAATGCTAATTGCTCATTTCATAAAAAAGGAAGCACAGCTAACGTGTGATATGGAACAGATAATGAGTTACGTTCCATCCAGGTATATTTTGAACATAAAACTTCACTCCACTTTGGAGTTCAGCATGACTCAGCATTGCGGATCAAACCTAAACTGGTTACGAATCTGTGACTTTCACAGCAGTGCCCTGAATAGCACTGGACCATCCAGTCATGAGCAATTTCTTTAGCTGATAACTCAATTCCATTAATTAATTAACAGCAGAGGAGGATAGTTCGGGTCCAGAAAGTGAAACTCCAGACCAAGATTTTGTTTCAACCAACCAGTTGAATACTCTGTGACTGACTCGTTATACTCAACTGGTTGGTTGAAACAAAATCTCGGTCTGGATTTTCACTTCCTTAACCTTAACTGTCCACCTCTGATTAGCATGGTGTTTTTGTATGGTATTATTCCTGATTAAAGGTATTTAACCCAAATTAGTAAGATATTCATTTGTATAAGTGTGAATAGTTTTAAAATAAAACCATCAGCTATGTAACAATCGTCATTTTTGTGTTGCATTTTCAGAATTGGTTTTGTCACGATTGTTTTAGGTGCTCACAGTGTTTAGTCATTGGTGATAATGGACCAGCTAAACGCTCAATTAGGGATGAGGATCCAAGCTGAAGTATGTAGGTGAATATGGTCCATATGGACTTCATTCCAGTATGAGGTCACTGCTCTGGCTCAGTCTAACTCTTTCTATATAAATGTCAGCACTCACACTGTTCTCCACTTACCCAACTGTGAAGAATGGCCTTTATATCTAGACCGAGTCTGTGAAATCAGGTGGAGTGGACTGTTAATGATAGTCAGATGCTTGGCGATGTCAAGCAGAATTCCAAATCACCATGGCGACTCGTTCCTTTATCACACAAATAATGCAGTGTAATTAGAAACACATAATTTAGAATCAGCGGCCTGTACAAAGGCAGCGCACAATTATAGATGTGTGTTCTACCAGTGCTTTTTTCCAAAACATTTGACGTCAAAGCAGTTTTCTAAACTGGAATATATAAACGCACTCACACATGTCATTAGCAGAGCCATAATCAGGCAGATATCTAATTAGTGATGATTTTCTGGTTTTTAACATGTAGAATACTTTCTTGCACTGTAAACATAAAAAAAACACTCAGAAGAAAGGATATACTTACATTATTATGAAAAGTTTCTAAAAAAACGTGCTGCCAATACCAGTACTAACAAAACAGATTCAAATGCATTTACAATGCAACATCTACAGATAGGAACTTGCCTGGGGCCCCTGAACTACTTGCATTGTGGAGGAAGTGAAACGATCATCAGTTTTCTTGGTAGGGGGACCTCCCAAAGTAAAGCTTTGCCTAGGGCCTCTGAAAAGGTAGGTCCAACCCTGAACTAGTAACAGCCAGTGTCCACCAACTACCTTACAAGACATACACACTCCTGGTAAGGATTTCTGTGGAGTCGGAGAAGCACTACATCGACACCCAAGGCTGTGCAAAGTGCCAAGCAAAAAGACATTTGAGAGGACTTGGGGGTTTTCATTGAAGGGGGCCATTCATTTAATTCTTCCTGGCACAACGTTTAAACATCTATGCATGCATCTGTACTACTCTGGCTTTCATATTGTCCATTTATATTTCTAATAGTTCTTCATCTGGTACTTTAATCCAAGGCATCTTGCAGCTTTCACTCATTAATTAGAAAGGCCAATATCACTGTAGCACTAGTACTGTGTGACCCCTCCTAGAACTCTAACCAGGGACTCTCATGTCACAAGCTGGCACCCTTAATCACTGCACTGCCAGTGGTCCCACACATATAACTGCCCAAAGTTTTGGCTTTGAGACTTTTCAAGGAACTTTATATATATTTATATATATATTTCCTGGGCAGGCTCTCAGGCCTCAATTCTGCAGATACCAGCTGACATGAGCAAGGATGTTTACAGGCCATGTCCCCTGGATAACAGCATATTGGCAGAAATTCCCACCAGTGAACCTCACGTCAGCTTGAATAACACCTGCAGGCCATGACTGCTTCCACTCCCAGGCTATGGAGTCATAATGACACCCTGCCTCCCGGGCAGAGCATCCAGGCTCTCCCCAGCAAATCCATCTGTGCATCTGGCAAGCCCCAATTTGTCTCATGCGAATGACATCAGCCACCCAGCCACCGCAGCACTGTAATTACTCTCGGATGAGGTTTTTAAATAGGTTTTCTTCCCTCTAGTGTTGCAAAGCTGTCAGGAGAATATAAAACAGAAAGAGTTACTTCGAACATCTATTTAAGGTTGCATTATTACTGGCCAACAAAACAGGGGGAAAAAATACACCACGACACTAGGGTTCAAGAACGATGCTAGCTCCTGATACCTTGGAAAGGGCACCTCGTCATCTGAAAGGGTTACACTGTGCTGTGTGATCCCTGTCCCTGTCAGTCTTACCAGCAGAAGATTTGCAGATGACCCTGTTGAATGACCATTCCAGCTGACATAGCCATATAACCCTGCCTGCTTTTCATCACATGTCTATGTCTTTAACCAACCTTATGCTGCACTCTTAGGGCGACATAGTACAGGATTGCATCTAACGCTGTCATCATAATAGATAATGAAACGTCAAATGACCGGCTATGACGAAGGTGCGACCGCTACACCATCCTTGCAGAACAGCCGGAGCTATTTTGTCCTATGCAGTCACGTCATAATGGTACCACAGAGGTGGTAAAACCCTTAAGCGTCTGCTGGACTTGGGGCCCATTTTGAGAAGGCGATCTACAATCCATCTACAATGTGAGCAAAGCAGGAAACCTGGCCACCAGCTTCCTGCAATATCATCCGAACCTTTTGTCCAGAAAAAGAACTACTGTGGTCGCTACAATTTGCATTTATGACAAGATAATTATTTTAATGTCTAATATGTTAAATATATATGCATGAAGATTTATCAGAATGATCTACGGGTTATTCTCGGCCTTTAAACACTGTAAATGTTCCCATCTTTGCCTGATGTGTTTTTGGACCACCCTTTTTCTGACCTACTTTTTTTTTTCACAAGCCAGTCCTAAAATTAATTTCTGGCTATGCCATCAAAGAAACTTACTACCAGAATAGTTGTCCACAAGCAGGCTTCTCTTCAAGGCCCAAGGTTGAGAGAACGCTAGCGATACATTTGAAATGTATACGTTATTCATACACACCACTTGCATATGAAAGCGTTACATTACATACATACTGCATGCCAGCTGCTTATCCAGTACAGTATCTTCTGGTGAATTACACTGTTGCCCCTCACCTCCAGCAGTGGAGCTTTGAACACCCCCCCCCCATCCCACCCCCCACCTTGGCTATTTTGCATGTTCTCCTCAGGTGGTGTCAGGGTAATCTAATTTCTTCCTGCTGCCAAATGGCATGCAGTTACGTGAATTGGTACATCCTTGGTGGACTGGTTTCCAGTCTGGGGTGTTCCCCTGCCATGTGCTCAGCACTGCCTGGCACAAGATCCAGGCCTCCTGAAACCCTCTACCGGATATACAGCTGACAGGCCAGCTGACAGGCCAGCTGACAGGCGGACGGATGATTATAGCTTACTCTGTCCATTTGTATTTCATTCAATAACTACACTAGGTTAAATATTAGTCAATCATATTGAATGTCATATCTCCTCCTATTTGTTTGCCAAACAGCACTTTGGCCTAATCACAGTGCTGTAATTCATTTGATGCCTGCAAGGTCTCAGATTTCACTGCAGTATCAACTGCAAAGACATGTTGACTGAACAAAATGATATTCGAAACAGGGCAGTGACTAAGAATCTTTCACATAGTTCTTGGCATAGATCACAAAAGAAAAAACTATTTGAAACAATTTCTGTGGTGCTCCAAAGACTACAAATACCTTCCCCGTAAGTAAATCAAATCCAAATAAATTATAACAATCAGCCTGCCAATTACATGGAGCACATGTTTCATCTAGTAAAACACTCCCTACAGTTCAGGGTCTAGGACAACTGACCCAGAAATATGTCATTGTATGAATCTGACCTAACTGCACTTCGTCTGACATCACTGATAAACAAATGGTCTTGTTTATTAACTTAAATATGAAAAACAATTGTTGTTATCGTGATCATTTGATCCCCTGAGTAGGACCTTGACTACTTGCCTTAAAGAGGTCTTATCCTAATAGTCACAACAATTATATTTACTTTCGAACTGTAAAATTGTGGGTGCAGCCCTCAATCTGTCACCCTACAGTCTGGCATGGAGAACTGGCTCCCTGATGGACACTGGCGTTGACCTTTACCACAGTTTGCACCTTGTTTTTAATGAGCAAGCCCACTCATTCTGTTTTCAGTGATGGTAGCATGCCCAGGGAAGTTGGGCAGCCAGTTGACTTTGGACCCTCAGTGGTTTCTTTTCTCCCAACTTAGGAGTTTTTGGTTCCTCTGCTCTGTTGTCATCCAGCTTTCTTTCATTTCTTTGCCTTTCCTTTACCCTGTTTTGTTTATTATTCTCCCTCAATGCTGTTGTAATGTATCACAACACACCCTTATAAAGCACCTTAGGGTGAATCTGTTGAGAAAGGCGCTACAAAAAAATTAATTGAATTCAATTGAATTCATCTTGGTGCATGATCTGAAATAAACCAACGACTAATAGGATGGAGTAGGCCAAATATTATACATGCCAGAGCAGCAGAACCTGATATATCTCAGTTACAACCCAAAGGCTGCTGCTTTTCAATACACATCCATCCATCTTTCCATCTATCCACCCATCCATCCTTCCACTCATCATCTACCCGCTTTATACTGGTCAGGGTCACAGCGATGCATGGAGCCTATGCCAGACGGTACAGGGCACAACCCTGGATGGGTGTCCAGTGCCTAGCAGAGCACATAAAATTTTTTTATAAGTTGATCAAGCTGTGTAGTGTTACATATTTGGACGATAACAGGTTCGTTTTAGATTAACAAAACATTTCATCTGTGAGCAATGTTTAAAAAAAAAAGTGAAAAGTTAAAGTCTACTGGGATAACTTATACATGTCATAAAATGTGAACCTACATCTGACATCTGCAGAGCATTAGCTCAGTCACAATCACAGGTAGACAGCATGCCAACACTAGAGATCTGTTCCTTTCATGTTGGACACAATGTTTTGCTAAGAATGAAAGGAACCACCACAAAAGTGGGTTACAGAGATTTCCTTTAGATGAAACCCAGATGTCTAATCACCTTGCCTATATAAGGGCAATGTGACATATCACGCAACAATCTGAAATATACTCAGGTTGAAAACAAACCAGCAGTAACACACCTTAGGCAAATCGAAGGTGATTAAGACATACATGCTCTCCGCTCCAAGTTAGAACTCGTAAAGAACATGGTGTTGAGCAATCAGTACGAATGTTTAACTACGATCAGTGAGCCCATAGGGCTGTCTGTATTGATAAATGTGGTAAAGTACAAGACTACAAATATTTCAAAAACAACAGACATGACATTTCTCAACATCCTTATATGTCAAGAAATGCACAAAACTTCTGCACAACACTAAGCTGTTGATGCCTCCATTACCCTCAAAATAATATCATAAGCTACTCAGTTGTCAAGATAGGTAAATATCCAGTATCTACTTCATATTCTGCAGAGTTTCTGATACAGCAATCTAACCCTATTCTCCATCTCAGAGCCGACCCCCTATTGGCACAGCATATACTGCGTCATGGTGTGCATGTGCTTAGGAGAACACTTCTATAAAACTGTTGATCAACATATCAGCTAAGCTAGTAATAATTCCTGTTTATCACTGAACCTGACTTTGCACATCTGAATTTTATATTATTTTATAAGGCTGAAAAGCTTCTCAAATTACATAGTATAGCAAAAGTGAATTTTCTGCGATGGTAAACTGGAAACCTGCCGGGCTTGAATTTACAAACCAGAAGAATATTTTCCCTGAGTTTGCTGAATAGATTTGCAGTTTTGGTGGGTGTATTGGCAGTAGGCATGCTGAGATGGCTTCCAGAATCGAGAGGAAATAGCAAGCCTTTCACTCTCTAAAGCATAGACACTACATCTGGAGCTATCTGCAAGATGCTGAAAATTGAATATGCATAGTTTACTAGTAAACATGCTGGCGTGCAAATCTATTTGGTAATTGTTTCAGGTTTCTCATTACATGATTGATTTATTCCTAGTATTGTGTCAATTGTGTCTTTCTACTATTGCCCACAGATAAAGCAATCCCAGATTTCAGATTTCTGTCTATATTTCAGCTACCTGCAGTATCTGGGTCAGAATCACTGGATTGCCCATTTTAACTGAGATTACAGGATGAATGCAAAAATGACAAATACATATAAAGATTTAAGTTCTTTATGAAATCAGCTTGTGAAAGGGCTCCATTAGGATTTTGTGTCTTCAGTATATAAATCACATCCATTGCAGTCGAACAAAACGAGATTCATAACTCTCAAACTATAAATGTATCTAGCACTTCACTTTGGACAAAAGTGTCTAAATAAATAAATGCAATTACATTGTTTAACATAAATACAGAAAAACCTATTAGAAATTTTGGGAACAGGACAATTTTTCATCCACAACAATAAAAAAGCACTAGTATCTAAGAACACAATATTCAGAGTTGATTGGAAAGACTGCATCTGCAAATACGACTGAACAAATCAAAAGAGCATATGTTCATGGATACCTGCTTTCGTCCCCAGATTTAAGCATTTTACAGGTCATTGCATCAACATCTTTATCTAAAAGCCTCTGAGCAGTTCTTCACTTCAGACAGCAGAATTTTTCTCAAGCCTATTAATATATTGAATACTGAATCGCTCTTATACTTTCGTTGATTTGAATAGCTGTCTTATGTTCTTGTTTTGTTTGACAGTTCTACAGCTTTCGCTCTAATATTTTCACTTATAACTCGGCATTCATTAGAAGCTCAGCCTAGCTGTTCCAACGCCTAGGGCTGGTCAATCCTATAGGTCAGGGCTCTCCAACTCCGGTCCCGGAGAGCTACTGTCCGGTTGGTTTTCTTTCCTGCCGGGCTTCTGATGAGCCGCACCTGTTCTCAGGTAAATACCAGGACCTAGTGTGGCTCATCTGAAGCCCGATGGATATCCAGCAGGATAGAAAACCTACCGGACAGTAGCTCTCCAGGTCCGGAGTTGGAGAGCCTTGCTGTGGGTAATATAGGCAGCAGCCTAGAGTGCCAACTTGCCAGTCTATTTCGCTTCGCCACAGGCAGGGGGCGCCAGCAGCGATGCTCGCGAAGGGGCCATGTTGGCTGGGAGCAGTGCTGGCCCCATGACAGCTGCATGCGCGTGACCTGCCCTTTCCAAGCCGATCATTCCAAGTATCATTAGTTACCAGTGTGCTTTGTAAGTAACGATAAGCGTAAAATTACTGACAAGTTTCTCTTAGGCTTGTGGTTTGAAGGTGACGCCACAGAAATGCTGACAACACTGACGCTGTAAGCTTCTGCGTCCGTCGAGCAACGAAATTACAGACCGTATGTCCGACATGAGCACAAAAAGGAAAAAAAAATGACTTAGTGAGGTATAATTACAGCTGGTAAGAAATCAGACTTGGGACACACCCTGGTCTGTACCAAGGAAGAAGTTCTCAGAGGAAAAGTACAAGCAGGACAAGGTGTGACTCACAGTAAATAAATGAATGTATCATTATGGACACAGTAATAAACCAAGGAAACAAGGAATATAAGCGTTCCTTTGGAATTTGGTGAGAGCCACAGTCACCGTTAATCGCACGTCACGCAGCCCTGAAGAGGTGGGAGGCTGACTCAGAAATGGTAGGCCAGTCTAATCGGAACACAGCCGACATGACGTCGGAGATGCCACGTTGTCAACAGCGAGCAACAGAGAATGAGGTTTTCCTTCACAACACTTCAAATTCATAACCATTCGTGTGTGCCTCCTAAGGTGCATGGTGGTTTGCAGGATGACAGGTCAATGCCACTTATATCCATAAATCCGCTAATCTGATGTAAACAAAACACTGAAAATTCAAACTTTTTTTCTATCTGCCTTAGATGACAGCACTCGTTTACGTTTGCTGACGTCACATTTGGAAATGGTTCATACACGAAATGCCGTCCTTCAGAGGTGCCTCCTCATCAAAGATGCCTTTCATATATACAGACTACAACTACAAATCCTGACCCAAGTTGTCTGTGAACGCTGTCCCATGGACTCATTGATCTTGATAATTGCTGTGAAGATGTGTCTCTGTCATAATGAGGGGTGGTGGAGAGCAGGAATGAGGATGGAAGACAGGCCCCTCCAATTATCTGCAATCAATTGGTAAGTGTAAAGTTTGCTGCTTGTGTGTGTGAGGGGAGTGTATTTACCACACTGATTGGAACAGATGTCACCACAACGCTGTATAAAAATCAAGACACTAAAATTGCCAAAAGCTTTAGGTTAGGGCTGGGTAGGGGTTAAGGATGTCATGTTGGGATTACGGTTTTTCCCATAGATATTTGAATGGACAGCCAGACAGTCCCTATGGAGATTGAATACAAACATGTATGTAATGTGTGTGTGTGTGTGTGTGTGTGTGTGTGTGTGTGTGTGTGTGTGTGTGTGTGTGTGTGCGTGTGTGTGTGTGTGTGTGTGACAGAGACCAGCTGTGACGGGTTTACATTTTACTCATTTTAGTAAGACAACGGAACAGTCATATATGTGTATTTGCTCGGTTCTCCAACACATTATATTTCAAGGGTTCCAGGTATATCCCCATTCTATCCTCGAATTCCTGTGACCCAAGAAACTGTTCCTGAAAAAAATCCTGGAGTGCAAATCATAATCTAAATAGAACATTTAGATTTAAAAAGCTATGGTTAATACTGGATGACCAGTAACAAGGCATAAAGAACCATCAGAGCAATGGAGATGCCCTGCCAGTGGGAGCAGGTCTGAACACAGAAATAAATCTGGGAAGGGTCCCCCTCGGTAGATTTTGCCGACCTGGGGTGGGAAGCAAATTCCTATGTGCCTGATTGGTTCGAGTCCATTATTTTACTGCATGTCTACGTTTTTGATTGGGAACGCCGTACATCCAGACACAAGATCGGGGATCTTGGATAAATGGTGTCTATATGATGTCAGGAGTCATTAGCAACCCTATGGCACCTTATAGTAACATCTGCTGCTGGATTTGACATCACTACATTAGACCTACATCTGTTTAGCAAACCCTTTAATCGAAAGCAACATGCAGTTGGGAAAGCAGGATCAGCCAGTTCCTGGAGCAAAGGGGATTAAAGGCCTTGCTCAAGGGCCCAGCAGTACCATCACGCAGCCAGCTATGGGATCTGAACTGGCAAGCTTCTGATCACAGGGGTATGGAGTCTAAATTGGGATTAAGGGGATTGCTCAAGGGCCCAGCAGTACCATCACGCAGCCAGCTATGGGATCTGAACTGGCAAGCTTCTGATCACAGGGGTAT
>JAODKL010000040.1:24418140-24429356 GCA_026780765.1 Petrocephalus schoutedeni
GTCACAGGCGCATGGCAGACTATGTAATTACTAAACCTGTACATGTCACAGGTACTGCTACATGTCACAGGCGCATGGCAGACTATGTAATTACTAAACCTGTACGTGTCACAGGTACTGCTACATGTCACAGGCGTATGGCAGACTATGTAATTACTAAACCTGTACGTGTCACAGGTACTGCTACATGTCAGAGGCGCATGGCAGACAATGTAATTACTAAACCTGTACGTGTCACAGGTACTGCTACATGTCACAGGCGCATGGCAGACTATGTAATTACTAAACCTGTACATGTCACAGGTACTGCTACATGTCACAGGCGCATGACAGACTATGTAATTACTAAACCTGTACGTGTCACAGGTACTGCTACATGTCACAGGCGCATGGCAGACTATGTAATTACTATGTAATTAGGACAGGACACCCCTCTGCCTTTGTGGAATTACTTGCCAGCTGAGGGGTGTCCTGTCCTGGGATGCCAGGCTATCATCGCGCCATCTGCCCTCTCACTTTTCTGGACCTGTAGACTTTGAAGCAGATGCTGTACTTGGTTCCGCCCGAGTTTTGCTTGCACTACCGGATCTGCCCTGGTCCGAACCCAGCACTGATTTTTCCTCCCAGTGAACCATTTCAAAATGAAAATGGCTGCCTTGATGTGGGTGATAAAATGTGCTGCTTTGAGCTGTTATGAAGGGCGTTACTAAAAACATGGCCTTAAGTAAAGTGTTACCCCCTGTGCTCTTGCTGGTACTTGAGTCAGCTTCAGTATGTTTGGATTCACTGCAGGTCCGTTACAGAAAATCAGTTCTGTGCCTTTTGGTATGCGGGCTCATTCTGTCCCAGGCTGGCTCTCACTGCTTCTCTCTAAGGACGCCATGTGATCCGTTTGGAAACTTGAGTGGTTCACATACTGATGACTCTGGGTTTGCAGTGCTGAGTGTTTATCTCACCAACAGGAACCGTCGCCGTGTCTCTGCTTGGGGGGGGGGGGGGGCATGTTTGTCACGTGGGCATCACATCTACTCTTGTCTGCCTGAAGACTAGTAACTAAGCACACTTCCTAATGGGGGAGGGAAAGGTACTCGTACCCTTATCAGCTTTTTCACAGTCCAACAGTGTTTAAAGAAACATGCACATTTTTTTATTTTAACTGGAAAATTCTAAATATATCCACTAATTTAAAGATAAAATTAGGACCAAAAGCAAGGACACTAAGGTATTCCTTTTGGGATTTTTTAATCTTGCTTTGATAAATGATTGTTTCATTCTGTTTGTTGCTTTAAATGGCCATTACTCTCACTTTAATTTCTTTACTATTATATTGTTGTAGCAGGCAATAACCTTTTAAGGTTAGAGTCCTTTGTTTTCTTATCCCTTTCCATTATCACCTGCTGTCACCTTGATGGTAGTTCAGCATGTTCCTCGGTGTCTTTCACCTTTATTCCCCCCAGCTCCTGGACAGACACAGGAGCACAGAGAGCATGGTGGAGCTGCTGGACATCTATCAGGCTGAGGATGAGGCCTACTTTGCGCTGGTGGAAGCCACCACACAGCTCTACCAGTTCCTGCTTCAGCCTTTCAGAGATATGCGTGAGCTGGCCATGCTGCGGAGACAGCAGATCAAGGTGAGGGAGATAGTGATAAATGCACAGATATAATACGGGTTTGCATGGAGACCCAGACATATGGATATAAAGACATATAGAAATACAGAGAAACAGACATATAGAGCGGGTTTGCTCTATAGAGCATATGTCTGTATCTCCATATTTTTCTGTATCTCAATGCAAACCCGCTCTGTATGTTTGTATTTTCATATCTCTGTACCTCCTTGTAAACTCTATATGTCTGTATATTTTGCATGGAGGTACAGAAATATGGTGATACAGACATATAGAGCGGGTTTGCATTGAGATACAGAAAAATATGGAGATACAGGCATATAAAGTGGGTTTGCATGGAGATACAGAAAAATGCACATGAACATACAGGGCGCGTTTGCATGAAGATGCAGAAATAGAGAGAGATGTGTAGGCAGAAATGCCTACCTCCGCTCGCTCAGCACAGGTATGATAGATAATAGAAAACTTCTTAGCGGAACAGATTCTTTTTTCCTCCAAGTTCGTGTGCCACCCCCCACGTGTCATGAAAAAATGCCGCCCCGGGCGGCTGCCCCATTTGCCCATGCCTAAAACCGCCACTGCACATGCAGAGATGAACAAACGGATAGCTTAGGATTTTGCCAAGACACACAGTACTTCTTTTTCCGTCGTGTCCCTCCTGCTGTGGATGAGTCCTGGTATGGAGCCGGACTGAACAGTTTGTCATGCTTCGTCATGCTTTAGATGGCAATGATAAACAATTCCCCGAGGTAAGGCCTGGTTCTGTATGAGTCAAGAGCGGAACACAGACTTTTTGAAGGATTTCCAGCACCATCCTATTTTATATATGGGGACGCTGGAGGTTATGCAACCTGGCTGTCTGTTAGCCTGTCTTGGGAGGGTGAACCAGGTAACTGTAAGAGTTTGCAATATTTCCCCCGCCACCTTTCGTTATCCGACATATAGGAGTGAGCTTGTTTGAAAAATGGACATGCCCAGACTTTGCTGCCTAACCCAAGCCACGCTGCTTATATTGTATCCTTCTACACTCCATTCGTCCATCCATCCATCTTCTACTTACCTATCCTGGTCAGCATTGTGGAACCCTTCTCCAATCCCATCCCAGAATAAAATCCCTCTTTCTTTTCCCACCACCGTGTCACATGACATTTTTGCATCTGAGCAATTACCTGAGTGCGGTTCCCTCTCTCTGCCTGTGTTGCTTTGATGTAGTGCCATTCCTGAGCTTCAGCCACATAAGTGTTGCTTGGAAATTCTTCACATGGCTTTCTGGATCAGGTGTGCTGGGAGAACTGGGGGAACATTTGAATGTTGGTTACATGCCGGTTTCTGCATAGCCTTATGCCTGACCCTCAAAGCTGCGGAGAGCACATTCCCAATGCAGTTTGATCTAACACCAATACCTGAAGTCCTTTCAGATTGTAATGTACTTATAGGCAACTTATAGGCTCAGTCTTCCACTGCTGCTCTATAGCTGTGAGCATTTGTGTAACACTGATGCACCACTAGTCGGCTCACTCAATAGCTCACCTGCCGGTTCCTTTAACACACTTTGTAGCACCAATGGAAAACCCATTTGCAAGCAGTAGATAATTTCTTCTGGCTTCAGTTTCAGTTACTAAAGGTGCTGTTTTACTAGTCGTGATTATTAGTCCCCAGTACGTTGATAAAGCGGTTGGTAGTTTAATTACTACTCATAATCTAGCGAAGAGTGTATCGGTCTTGTTAGTATTTCTGTCGAATTCAGCTATTCAATTCATTATGGAAAAATATATAGAAAAGAAAGTTTGTGTCTGTCTGTCGTCCATCCCTCAGATCTCCATAGAGAATGACTATCTGGGGCCCCGCAGGATTGAGAGCCTGAAGAAGGAGGACGTGGACTGGCAGAACAAGGCCCACGAGGCTGTGCTCTCCATTCAGGACTTCACAGTCAAGTACTTCGAGATCACCGCCAAGGCACAGAAAGGTAATCGTGGTCTGCCTCACTTACAGCTGGCTGGCTGCCCCGTGCCCAGTCCTGTATCCATACATCTTCTGGGTTCTCTGTCTCTGTAGGGGGAATGTAGCACCCCTCAGAGCTGCCCCCATCAAAATCACGGTCACCGTTAATGGGTGACAGTGGCACTTTATTTTAATAGCACCCTTCCAGTTCCTCCCAGTTTTAATCATTTCATTTCTGTTTCACATTCGGCTGATGGCGGCACCTGGCATGAATATCGCCATACCGCAGTTTATCTTGGTCACTTAGGCCACAGGTCGTCCGTGATGGAAGCATGGCTCACCATGGAGGGCGCTTAATGGGAAATCTCCCCAAGGACGCTGGGGAGTAACGCTTTTCCCTTGAAAAATGGGGACAATTGGGCCATTGAGTTTGAAATACTGTTGGGGCCGCGTTGCCCGGGGTCTCCCCCCTGTAGGGTAGGTGCCGGTGTCATTTCGGCCTGCTCGGTCTGGCTGGGTAGGGGCCATGTGGCGTACTGCCTTGGGTGCTGTTACAATGACGCGTGGGAGATCCGAGCAGCCATCTTCATGTCTGCATTTTTTCACTTTGATGGGGTTTCGTCCAAAGTGGCTTCGTTTTAACCCTTCATTCATCTCCATATATAGAGCAAGTCCTGGTTTTAAATAACATCTTCTAAGATGCTGCATCATCCTGTATCAACCTCCTCGGACTTCAGCCACCTTAAGGACCAAGTCTTTAGCCCCAATATGCCCCCTATTTATAGGATTATTATTATTTATAGTCATAAATGCTGTGTGACGATTGTACACAGCAGCATGTAAATTTACATGCTGCCTTGTAAAGTTACTGAAATGATTCTTTTGAAGGTCCAGCAGGGGGCAGTATCCTTCATCATTTCTGCCTAGATTTGCAGGTGCTGGCTGACTCCTGGCATGCGCCTCTGTAAAATGCTTGTTTATTTTGTCAGTGCTGGGCCTCAGTCGTCCTGGCCTCAGCGCTGCGTGTCGTGTCTAGGCAAGGACTCCCATTCACATCCGTTTTCGACTGCAACCCATAATATTACGGTGTTACATGGCAGAGAGCGACTGATCTGAGTGCAGCAACATGTGCCCCCCCCCCCCCCACTCTGCAGCGGTATATGAGCGCATGCGTGCCGATCAGAGGAAGTTCGGCAAGGCAGCGTGGGCGGCGGCCGTGGAGCGCATGGAGAGGCTGCAGTGTGCCGTCTCCAAGGAGACGCTGCAGCTGATGAGGGCCAGGGAGATATGCCTGGAGCAGAGGAAGCAGGCTCTGAGAGAGGAGGTATCGCCAAAGCTCATCCGAAGGGCCGCTGTGTTTATTCTGGGGTGAAGCTGAAACATTTGCAAACCTCTCTAGCTCTTTCAAAGTAGTGCTTGAAGTAAAGAAAAACGTCTCCTCATAGAATCTTCTGAACTATATGCTTTTGGGAACACTGTCCTTTTACTGCCCCCTTGTGGTCATATTTCTGCCTTGCACTCATCCTTAGCCCATTTTTGCCTGTAGCCCTACCTCATTTGTGGTTAATGATTTAGATGCAGGCTCTGCAGGGTGGCGAGGATGCCGTGCACCGCCTGGACCAGCTGGAGGCACGGTACTACGAGCTACAGCTGCACCTTTACGAGATCCAGTTTGAGGTCCTCAGCTGTGAGGGGCTACTCCTGACCACACAGCGGGAGAGCCTCCAGAGGCAAATAATTGGTGGGTGCCACCTCCTCTCTGGTGGGATTAATCCCAACCCTTCCTGTCCTGAGCTCTCTGGTTCTCCAGATAAACTTTCCACTGTCCACAGCTCTCGTGCCTTAACCCGGAACAGGCCTGGTCCCAGAAGGGGTAGACCACAGGATAGGCAGAGGTTGTGGTCATTTTGGTGTAAGGGTATAAAAACTCCATCTTAAAAAGATTAGCTTATCTGGGCTCCCTTGCTCTTACTCTTCGAGCTCAAAGAAAAATAACTTTGGGACAGTTTAAGTTGGGGGGATAGTGGAGACCACTTTTGACAGGGTACTGCATATGTTGGCCTTTGCCCAGGCTTGGTCTGGGTCAAGCTCATGATTCAGTGGACCAGGCTTCAGTGGAGCCATATCCATAAGCCTGGCTCCTGGATTGAACCCTTCAGTAGGGTTCCATCACTAATGGGGATCTTAATAAGCACGGCCGGTAATGTCTCCTCGGGATAGAGCTGCAGGAGGAGGTGGTTTACTATGACACCTTCGAGAGCACAGAGGCCATGCAGGGCACTGACGACTCGCTGCCCCAGCGAGAAGAGCTGCAGAAGCTGCGGCAGCGTGTGAGGCAGTTGGAGGCCAGAAGGGGGCGCATTACTGTCAAGAAGGCCTACCTGAAGAACAAGAGGGTGAGACTGCTTATTTTGACCAGTAAGAGGTCTTCAATTATGTCTCCTTTATACACATTTCCCATCAGTTATGTCTGATGTTATCTTCTCCGCTCTTTTGCATACATTTCTTTCAGTCGCTCTACGTCCTCTGCGAGCCAAATTAAATGTCTTTTGTTTTTTGTGTTATTCTGAGACCTGCTATGTGCTGAATGTTAATGTCAGGCTAATTTGAGGTAATGCCAAGTTAATATGGGGGACTGGGGTGGCTGACGTGGTGCCCGTTTATTATTCTGCTCCGGTTTCCTCCTGATCACCAGGAGATCTGCATCGCTAATCACAAGCAGAAGATGCAGCAGCGGCAGGGCAGCCCAGAGGACCGCACCTCCCATCAGGCCTTGCAGCAGGTATGGTCACGCATTTTATACCATGTACCTTTTTGCCCCTTGCCTATGAGCATGCTAAATGGATGTATGGACGGACCGCTGGTTGATTCAGGCTTCTTCTCATTCGAGTTTCTGCCCATTGACCTGATGAAGATGCCGTTTATATCGGCGGGTGTCCTGAAACTCTTCAACCAGCACCGAGCCTAAGAGTCGGCTCGCTGTAGCTAGAGGGGGGTCCTGACGGGAATCCTCGGCACGGCCTGGGATCGCGAGCGGCTGTCCCGCGCCGATAAGCGCGTGGCGCGAAAAGCTCGATTATTCCGTATCCGTGCCGCTCTTTGATCTCCCCGTGCGGGCCGACCACGAGCCGTCGCCGTCGTCGGCATCGTGCGATTCGCTTCGAGTCGGGACAGCGGTTGACTCTGGGGAGTTTGGGATAAAGTGCTCCTGAGCTGTTCTGATGCGTGTTTCGGGTTAACCCCTATCCCGTGTTTGGGGTCAGTCTGACCCCAGAGCATCATTAAACGGTAGGCAAATTTCACATGGGGAAATTATCACGGGAAAAGGGTTAATGGGGCAGCGAGTAAAACCACCACATGCTAATTATATGAACGGCATTATGGACAAATCTATAATAGATTTATAATAGATAGTGTATCTAGTAACAGATTCCCCGGAAATCCTGAGCGATCTTTCAGAGGCCGGTGCATTGTGCACTGTGACAGATGTAGGTCACCAGTAAGCAGTGTGTGTGAAGTTGCAATGTGTCGGCTGCCAAGTCACAGCTTGCCAGGAAGCGTCACGGTCTGTGCAAAGGCGAGTCTCTGAGCTCCTCTGGGGTTCTCACAGCACGTGGAGCAGCGAGGGCTGGATGGTGAGGGCCAGAGCACCAGGGTCAGCCAGGAGAGGCAGAAAACGCTGGAAGGCCTCCGCAAATTCAAGCAGGTACCAGAGGAGTGCTCATGCCGGTGACCATCTGCATCGCTCTGCTGGGATGGTCTCCCATCGTTCTGGTGTGCTGCCATCCAACTTCCAACTTACTACTGTAACTGGGCCCAAAGCTGTTTGTATTATAGTGCTCAAGCCGACAGAGGTGTAATGAGCTTCTCAGCCACCAGGGGGGGCTGTGATAAAGTGCTGAACATGTTGACGGTAAATAGCCAACATTATTTATGAAAAATAACTCAGTGTTATATTTTTGTATTCATAGAGTACTTAAAACAAATGAGAAGAAAATTAAAAATGTATTTGAAATTATAATGTAAGCGCTTCTTATTGGTTTCCTGGTTTGTCGGTTGATTCGTTCTCCTCCACAGCGCTACCCAGGTCAAGTTACCCTGAAGTCGACCCGGTTGAGGCTGGCCTGCTCCCCGAGGAGACGGGACAGCCGGCCGGGCCGGGGCGGGAGTCTCGAGCGGCCCCAGCAGACCCTGGAAGTCAGCGTGCAGACGGAGCGGGAAGGCGCGCCACTGAGCCCCACTCTGCCGCCACTGCCCGAATGTCCCATAATCACGGCCCCTGCCCCAAGCCCACACGCTGCAAGCGGGGGCCCGCCCCTCTCTCACTGCCCACTCCCTCCCGTAGCCCCCCCTCCTCCTCCGCCTCCTTCGGCGGGGCACGAGCGCGGCGAGGGTAAGGGGGACCCCGCCAGCGCCGTCCGGCAGGGTGGTGAGTCCGGGATGGAGCCCGGAGCCCCCAGACCCGCTGATTCCCGCTCCTCCGCCACCTCCTGCTGCTTCTTCGACAGCAGTCAGCTGATCAACGCCCGGAAGCGGCTGAGGAAGACGCCGGTCCCGGACGCCGCCCAGGGGAGGCGAGGTGAGCTCCGGCATGCTCCCGTCAGCGAGAGGCCTTTCGCGCGTTCACATTTAGGGAGTCCTTCGAGAAATGTTTCGACGGGTGAGACGGATTTCAGAGCCTTGGTTATAAAACCTTGAAGTCGCAAATGTTTTGCTGCCTTATGAGAGTCGTGCAAAATGCTTTTTTAGGAGAAAAGGTGCTTTTGGACATATGCAGACTTCACAAAGATGTGTTAAGACATTCATTATGCGTTTATTCCTCATGCACCGTATCGTTGGGTAGTATTCTTATATTTATTTGTTATTATGGTCTCTGCTCGTTGGCCACTGGGCCCCGCACTCATCCCCAGTGCATGTGATCCCGCTCTCTCATTACACACATGGCATTCATAGCTAATTGTATCCGAGGTGCTGGGAAACGGATCAGGATGGGGTGCCTGTCTCCTGACAGCTAGCTCCCCGATGGACGAGGTCCTGGCCTCCCTGAAGCGCGGTAGCTTCCGCCTGCGGCGCGTGGAGCTGCGGCCGCCGAGGCCCGAGCCGGACGAGGACGACGACGCCGGCAGCATCCTGGCTCAGATCCGCAAGGGCGTCCGGCTCAGGAGGGTCCCGCGGCCGGACGAGGCCGACCCGCTGGTGCGGAGCATCCACGAGGCCATGTGCCGCATCAAGGAGGCTTCGCCCGAATCCGAGTCTGAGGACGAGGGGCTCCCCTGCGCTGACTGGGACACTTAGGTCTGCATCCTGCTGCCCCAGTGTGGCACACTGAGGTTTCCCTCGACCACAGTTGGAAAGTTCAGGTTCATAAAGTACAATCGCAGACCAAGATCGTGCGGGCTGAGTATAAAGGGCCACAGTCACAGAGTACTCAACTAGTCTTGGTCTGTATTTGTGCTTTCTGAACCTGAACTTTCCACCTCTGCCCACAATCCCAAGCAGCTACTCCCTGGGGTTTGACTTTATCCATGACACCTAGTGCTTGTTTTCAGGAGAGAAACTTTATCCACGATCCTTAGTGTCTTTCGGCATGAGATAGACTTGACACTCCCCAGCACATACATGGGGCCAAGACTTCATCCATGGCCTGTCTATTGGCTAAATATTGTGTTTGATCCGATGGCTGCATGCTTACATAATAACACCTATTACAGGGTCACAGTGAGCTTAGAGCCTGTTCTGGGCAGCATTGAGCACAAGGTAGGTGACCAGGATTGAAGGGAAGCCAGTCATTTTAGGGCAGACAATCAGCAATTAGACACAAACTTGGAAGTGTGAGACCACACTGCAAAATATGATGTTAAACTAGCTAATCAGCTTCTCATGAATTGACTAATTGGCATCAAGTATATCTGGCTTTAAAGGTGAGAAGCAGGATGTTACGTTCTGCTGTAAACCTGGCAGGTGATCAGGGTATGGAGATAAATAGAATAGAATGATATTAAGATACTTTAGCTACTGATGGAGCAACTTTAGGTTCTCTCTGTACCATGTCAAGACTCAATCTTTAAGTTCTAGCTGATCATGAGCGCCAGCCTCAATGACGCAGAAGCGGTGCAAACGTCTCGTGAAGCCCGAGAATCATTAAGTCAGGGCCGTCCATCGTTATTTCTTTCTCATCAGACCCGAGCAGCAGCAAGGCATGGGTAGGGGTAGGGTTAGGGGTAGCGTTAGGGTTAGGGTTAGGGGTAGGGTTAGGGTTAGGGTTAGGGGTAGGGTTAGGGTTAGGGGTAGGGGTAGGGTTAGGGTATCGCACAGCTCCTTTACGTTCCCCTCGCTCTGACAGACGAACAGAGTCAGGCTAATCTCTATGGGACAGCAGCATTAATTAACACCATGCTTGCTAATAATATCCCACAGGAGGAGAAGGTGATGTGGGGACTTGCGGTGTCCCAGTGAGACGAGTGTCCCATTTACTGTGGCTCAAGGTGCCGAGATGCCGTTTTGTTTCATATGTTTTTTTCCTGCATGGCATTCAGAGTTTGGATAAGATTCTTATACAGCCGGAGCCTTTTTTCAGTTCAGCTGTATTTTGCCTGTGAGCAGTGCTTTCTAAGTTTGGTTTCTGTTCTTGCCAGCCCGGCCAAGGCCGAGGTGCTTATTGTCCTCGCCTTTGTCCCGCAGCCTGCACTCCTGCTGTGGCTGTAGGGCCTAATTGAATCGGACGCTGTGAAGGTCCGAGGGAAGCTTTAGGTTAGAGAAGGAAGGTACTGGTGGGCGTGTGCCAAACGAAAAATTTGTCTGCTAAGCTTTGTAGCAGGGTCTTGCCAGCTATATCAGGCTGATCTGGGATCAGATGCCGTGACAGGTGAGAAGTCTTCATGATTGCCATTCTTTGTCTGCACCACAGATGACGGCGCCAGCGAGAAAGCACGACCCCCATCTTCTAACCGTCTCCAGGTCCTGGTCCACTCTCATTCGGGCACACAGAATAATCCCTCAACACATTGGCTCCATCTTTGGATGGAGTGACATAAAAATGTTCCTAATCCAGGTTTTTTTAATTGTAGCAATGCTATGTTAATGGTTTGTTTTTTTTTTTTGGTTCAGGTCAAGATTTTATATCCTGTTTATAATAACTGTTTTGCAAGTCATATTTAAATATATTTTAAAACCATAAGTTCTTTGTTGCTCCCTCTTACATGGGACAATCAGTCTGCAGTAACGGTTGTGCTGTGGGCTTTACCTGGATAGTGGGTTTAAGCTGATGTACAGTTCAGTTGAAATATACAAGTGTGCCTGTGGTCTTGTTGAAATATAACTATTCTATAGTGTATATTATACATATATATTTTTTGTTTAGTCATGTTTCAGTTATTCTTAAGCCCTTAGCAATTATCTCAAAGTTTAATTAATCTAAATTAGTATCAGGGAACATTTTTTAAACTCCAAAACACATATAAGAGTGTTGTTCAATTAAAAAATTGCCATTGTTTGTTAATTGAGCTAATGAGTAATGAAACATTTTAATTATAAATAAAGTCTGATATCTTTCCATCAGGGGGGCACAGTAGTAAGCACTGTTGCCTCACACATCTAGTATTGGAGTTTGAGTCTCTGCCCTGGCTCCATGTATGCTGCCCCGCAGCG
>JAODKL010000040.1:24435955-24461364 GCA_026780765.1 Petrocephalus schoutedeni
GAACTGGGCCGGATTCGAACCCTGGTCCCAGAGGTGTGAGGCGGCAGCGCTACCCACTGCGCCACCGTGCCGCCCTCATATGGTCCCAACTTCCCCAATAACTTGTTAATTACTTTCTATAACAGCTTATCTGGGAAAGTCTACATGCTTTGCACGTGATTAGCACTGTTGAATATTATCAGCCTTTAAGGTGCTTGCCTTTTCCAGCTCCCGCTGTCTTAGTCTGGGGGAGAATTAAACCTTTCGCAATATCAGCACATTTTTAATCTGTACATGAAGGACATTAGATAGAAATGGCTGCAGTAGTAATGTCTCCTGCCCAAATAGAGCGCCCAGTGCCGACATCAGTGCTTTAACTTTTCTGTGGGTTTCTTACTAATTGGAAGGCACATGATTCTCACTTCCCACTAAAAATAATACATTTTTCTCCACAATTTGTTATATGACTGTACCGAAAGCTAAATTCCTGTGGCACAAAATCAGTCTTCTTAATTCCTTTTAAAATAAATCAGGTTATACCTTCCAGATGAAGAATAGATTTTTAGTTTATATTTCGTGAACTACACGAGAGCTAAAGATTAATTTAGCATGCTCCAAAATGAACTCATTACCCATCCAAATTATTTAGTTTGGGAACCACTAAGCTAGAGGACGACACAGCCGAGGTCAGACATTACCTCTTCCTTAGTCTTCAGTGCGGATTCCAGCTCCTCAATTGTGTGGTTTAGCTCCGTCTTATGAGTTTTGATCACGTTTGTTTGGCTGCACATGTACTCCAGCTCTGTTACCTGAACAATGAAAACAACAAATAAAAATCATAACCAATTCTTAACCACCAATAAATGCGATAAAACTTTGCATTTCCCTCCATTCATCCATCTAACACAGTCATGGTGATGCTGGACCAGAACCCACCCCGCGTGGGACACCCATCCATTGCAGGTCATTGTATTTCACGTACGATAAATGTTTTGCTATCCTGAAAGCTAAAAGCCAAGGTTGCGATACAATAACAGCATGAACTCTGATGGTGACAGATGGTTGTACACGAGGCCCCTCAAACTCTTCCTCAGTTTGAATATGGACCACTGACTCCTCCTCCTGATTGGCTCTCCACTGTGTAGTTGACCTTTGACCCTCTCACCCGCTTATGTAGCCTCTCGGCCTCCTCCCGGTAGGCTGCGAGCTGCTGCTTCCACTGCTTGACGTTGGCTGTGGACTCCAGGAGCGCAGATGTCAGCTTAGCATTGTTGCCTTTCAGGGCTGCCAGCTCAGCCTCCCAGTGCTTGTTGATGGCTGAGCTTGGGGGGGGTAACAAGACATGGAGAAAATTATGTCCGTCTCTCTAAGCCATTTAAATGCAGATAAATAACAGTACAAGCACTGTGATTTTTCTGTTACACTGCTATGGGTAAATACAAAAACCATTACAGTTAACACACACAATATAATAAAATAACATAAAGTCAGTAAAAAATTTCTGAGGGCTTCAGTTGTTTTAGTTATTTCCTCCAGACGACTGTCATTATTTGGCACATATTTACACTACATATAATATCCACCTTATCTTAAGCCATAGCCTTATCTAGAGTTAACTGCATTAAGCTCTTTATTTATTTGATTGCCAGAGTATTTCAAGCACCTGGAATACATTTTTTTCTAAATACTCATATGTAACTAAAAAATAAAGATAGTGCTATCTACAATTTTCCTGAGATGTCGCAGTTTATAGTGAATATAACTATATAACTTTGTCTTGCTGATTTATTTGCAACAATCTTGCAGTAACTATTCTAAACATTTTACACTTTATTTAAAATGTGAGAGGGCATGAGGACCCCAACAAAGTCAACAGGCAGGACCCATGTTCTCCTTAGAGATAAACGGCAGCTCAGAGGCAGAAATGCATGCTGGGAAGATAAACATTAATACATACATATATCTGTGATACCCATGAGAACTACCGACATCACTGATCTGCGAACCAAATGTAAAGCAATAGTTGCTAAAATCATACACATTTAAAATAATGTAGAGTGAACATTTTGGAGATAAAAGGTAAGACAAAAATTAAGACAAAACTAAAAAGCTCCCAGTATTGTGCTGATCATACATACTAAAACAAAGAATCTAAACACCATGAAACCAGGCAATCTAAGAAAATAATTTAACAAAGCTTCTTTTCAGAAAACAGCAAAATTTACAATTCAAGTTCAATTCAATACAGTTTACCTGAGCATGCTTTATAAAAACATTTCATTGCAGAACGCTTAAATTGCTCTTTCTGAGGGATCTACAGTTATTTCATATCTCGGTTTATACTGGTCAATTAAAATATTCCTCATGGCTTGATTGAGCCATAGAATCAACAGGGAATGGCAAACCTCAAATGTTCAACACAGCTACTCCACCTGTCTCCTACCACCTTTCTTTCCGGAGCTGTGATTTCCCGCTTCCTAACCCACAGGGAGGAACCGTATGACCCACAAATGTGCCAGATTCTGAAGCGCGGAATCTGGAGAGGATCGAGGAAACGAGCCACGGGGTTTTGATTTAATCTGGAATTTACAGTCCTACGACCACTGCATTTTACCTCCAATTACAATTACAGTGGTTGCGGATCGTAATGTAATGCGTAATGGATGTTTCAGATTCCTGGAAACAGGAAGCCTTCAATCAACTCTAATCACTTTGATCTCAGTGCAAATGAATTCTGTGAGTATTTGTGTTATTTTATTTAATTACAAGTTCTGGGAGCTGATGAAGTTTGAGGCTTAGGACTGCCAATGAGCGAAAACTAATGCGCCCTAATCTCTCAGAACACATTTTGAAAGATTAAGGCAATCCCATCCAACTGCAGCCGGATGCGTTCAGATAACACTGCTGGCAGGGCCTCCCAGCGAAACGCAAAATCCATCACAGGGGCTGCTGTTTAAATTAAGCAACAAATCACATGTCCGACATCCACATCATCAGTGCTAACATCCTTATAATCTCAACAGCATAGCGCCAGAAACACCATGCTCTATCATCCCTGAAAACACAAAGAGAGAATGCTCAGCTAAACATCTTAACTTGCCTCCAAGGCAAGCTTTTTCGTAATTATTGTCAACATCATTGGTGTCGCCATCAACGAAGGCAACAAAAACAACATCGGCATCAAGCACAGGGTAAAAAAATCTGCTGAGGTCATTGTAATAAGGGAGAATGATTTTGGAACTTCAAATTGGATCTCCACCAGCTGCGAACATCCAAGTGCTGCATGTGACGCGGCTGAGGAAGACCCAAGGATAAGCGAGGCTTTGGCAAACCCACCGGGGCGGCGCTGTGGAGCTCCCTTCCTGTTACTTAGCACCCATCATGCACCGGTTACCTGTGCGGGAAGGGCAGTGCGTTGTGGCTGATGTCTGGTGTGGCCCTCTCCTCATCGGTGCCATTGACACTCTCCGGGGTGAAGGGAGACTGCATGTCCCCAGCTGCCGACTCCTTAGCACAGACAGACGGGGTCAGGTCAATGGTGCACTATGGGTCAGGGATCGGACAGGGCTAAGTAGACACCCAGCTAAGGAGGGTGACCCAGCGGGTGTCACTGATCTTTTCCAGTTTTCCGCAGCACTTAAGTATACGTACTTAAGCATAAGTAATGTCTTAGGTCTTCCCTGTTAATTGAATGTCACCTAGCCCACTCCTTATCCATAATGTGCTTTTTTTGTATCTTTTCCAATTGTACCGTAGACTACAAACGCATTATTACGATAGAAAAAAATATAATAATTTAAATGCATAACAAAACTGGAAATATGTTTCACAATATATTGTTTGATTAACAGCTGGTGATACATTGTGTGGGTGGCTGTAACAAGAACCTTAAAGCCACTCTTAAAATACTGTTCCAGAAATGCGGCTCATTAAGACCCCACATACATTCCATATGTTCATTGGAAATCGCTTTTCAATGTCTAAGATTCAGGTGAGATTCTGGGCAATTACCCTTCCTCCAGTACGCAGTAATTTAACAGAATTTTTAAAAATCACCTTGTAGCTTTTAAACCATTTTTTATTCTACAATTCTAAATTCTAAATTTTTTCTTTGATAGGACATTACATTATCAGCTTGGTTTTCCATTAAAATGTTTTGGCATCAACTGACACTTTACTATCAAGAATCTATCTAGCTATCAAGAATATTAAATGTATTTCCTGGATACAGAGTGGATCTCAAACCTGAGCCCAAATTCATACAGTTAGTCCCCTTAGGGGGAGGACAGGCGACTGCACCTGGGAAGGAGTAAGTGCCCTTAGGGGAAGGACAGGCAACTCCACCTGGGAAGGAGTAAGTCCCCTTAGGGGAAGGACAGGCGACTGCACCTGGGAAGGAGTAAGTGCCCTTAGGGGGAGGACAGGCGACTGCACCTGGGAAGGAGTAAGTCCCCTTAGGGGGAGGACAGGCGACTGCACCTGGGAAGGAGTACTCGCCAGCTCCGCCTTCTCATGCAGCTTCTCCTTCGCTATCCGTGCCGCCTCCTTAAACTCTGCAAACTTCTCTGCAAACTGGAGAACAGAAAAAACTTAAATGACGACAATGGTAACAGGATCAGAACAAAAATACGACATGAAAATCTTTCATGACATGAAAGACTTAATAGTTCTGAGGGTTTTAGTGTCTCTAGGGAGACACGTAGTGAATGATTGTTTGTGCATGTATGTGCTCTGTGATTGGCTGACATTATGTCTTGTGCCCGGTGCTGACTGTGACAGTTCCTAGGTCTACCATGAACCTGACCACGATCAGTTAGTAAATGGGACATATATATATATATATATATACACACACACGCACATACCTACATTTTTAATATATAATATACATATATATGTATAACCTTTTTGTTAAAGCAAAAGTTTGCTTCTCCAAAACACAAATCATGTGGCTGAAAGAGGTTCAGTTACTGTTTGGCTAAGCATTAGTACAGCCTTGCTTGCATGACCTAAGCGACCATGAATGTGTTGTGACTGACGGTGCCAGACGTGGAGGTTCTCAGAAACGGCCACCTCCCTTTGCATTTTCATGCACGGCAGTGTCTATATGGTACACAGAGTATGGCACCATAAGCAAAACATCCACCAGTCAGTGGCAGCTCTGTAACTGAAAACACATTGCTAATGAGAGGAGAGGAGAACGGGCAGACTTGCCAGAGCTAACGGGCAAAGGCAGAAGTGTGGCAAACACAGTGGTGCGTAAACAGGCTTCTCTGAAAACACAACAAAGGTCATGGTTTCACATTAGGGTGCACCGATCCATACCTATTAGACAGATCAGGTATTGGCCATATGTGGCCGATCCACGTCCGACACGCACTTGTCTCGTTTTCGGCAGTCTGTAAAACGATAGCTCCTATCTCTTGCTAAATCAATTCGTACAATCAATCGCACGACAGCTTTTTCCCATTTTAGTTGTGCTTTTTAAACTCAAGTAAGGTAAATGTATATAAATTTACTGAATTATTACATGCACACATGTGTTACATTTTGTTTTTCAAAGGTAGGAAAGCTTTAAGTTAAGCCTAACGTTGCTTTACGCTTAAAAGAATGAGCACAGTCCCTTTTACACAGTTAGGCAAAGCCTACAGCATATTAATCAAATTAGTATTTGGTATTGACCGACACCCAAAGCCCAGGTATCGTTCTCAGTATCAGGACAGAAAAAGTTGCATTTGCGCATCCCTATTTCATATCCCAGGAAGCACAAGGGAATTGTAACTATTTGTACTGTAAGCTGCTTTGGACAAACACGTCAGATAAATGTCATTAATTCAGGAATTTCCATTTGCCCTTGAAGCAGTTTTGTAGGCAAAAGGGGGTCTTGCCTGGTACTAGGTAGGTGTATATAAAACAGTAACTACCGAGTTCACTACTACTGAATGGATGGCACCTCATATCTACAGCGTTGATCCTGTTTCCTCCTGCAGTTAGGTAGCTACCTATATATGCCTATATACAGAATTATTTATAAATGCAAAGGAACACAGGAAAACACCAGGTAAACTGACACGATACTAACAGAGTATTTGAACTCGTGTCCCGCTGGTGCTATTTTAATGTTGTCAGTCCTGCAAGCGAATGCATCCCTACCCCCAGCAAAGCGAGCACTGACAGCCGGCAGTGTCTGACTCGGGCATTTTTAGACTGTCAAAAGCAACACGTGATAGCAATTAGTCAAGTTAAACGGCCATGTATCATTTAATGTCCTCCCCCCGCCCCCAAATACCAAATCATTTATATGCAGAGGAAAGGGGGGCTAATAACTCACACCCATACTGCTGGCAAAGTTTATAAATATTTTTGGGGTGTGACAGTAACATAGATTTCTTCCTGAGTGTTTGGTATGACACCACAGAGCATTGGCCAGTAGTTGTGATGGGGCATGGAGTAGATATTGAGGAGTAAAAGGGTATTTTGAGAAAATGGATAAAGGGAGGCAAGATGTGGGTATTAACTTATTCTGTATGAGCAGTAAAAAATGGAGAGAAAATTGAGCATATTTTGCTAGTTATTAGACACAAGGAACCGTTGATTCCTATGCATGAGAGGCATTTTTGGAAATTCAACCCCCACTGCTAGTACCCTGAAGATCTACGTATCAGGCACCATTCATCCTCCACAAAACGCTGAAGGAAGGAGACGAGCTGTTATTGAAACGCTTACCATGACGATTATGTCAGTGAGACTACCATCCGATTAATGCTCCTTGTCATGCAGTGTGGGTGGGAGCTCTCATTTGTGTGTGTGTGTGGGTTTGTATTTACCACATTGTGAGGACCAAGTGTTAATATTTAGCTTGTGGGAACATTTTTCAGGTCCCCACGAAAATCTGTGCATGCAAACAATAAACTAAAAATGCCTAAAATCTTTTAGTATCCTGTTTGGTTAAGGTTAAAGTCATAATGTTGGGATTAGACGAAAGGTGATTAATTGCCATTGTTGACACACCACAATGAAATGTGTCCTCTGCTTTTAACCTATGTGACATTGTGACACAGCAGGAGGCAGCTACGTGAGCGCCCGGGGAGAAGCGCTTGGGGACGGTACCTTGCTCAGGGTACCTCCACAGTACTTGTGGGTCCAGGACTCAAACCAGCAATCTTTCAATTAAACAGTTGCATCCCTAGCCACCACACCACCCGCCTACCCCGAATCTGGGCTTTCCCTATAGAAATGAATGGAGAGTCCCCACAAAGCTAGGAATATAAATACGCGTGAGTGTATGTAAGAGGGTTTAGGTCACAGAGATGGGAGGACATCAGTGAGAAGGTGAGAGAGGCATGATTGCTGGATGCATGCCACATCCATATCAACACAGTACATGAACCCACAGGCTGCATGTCACATCAACTCACACTGAACACTACATTATGCCAATAAACCCATGTGGCCCCCTGGAAGACTATAAATGGACACAGGGCTGTTAAAGCAATGGGTTTGAGTCTCAAGGGGACACACCTCATCTTGAAAAATATATACGTTTTTACAGCATTTGACACCTAGAATGTAGTCTGTCATCACTGAGAGGGGACATGTGACCCTTAGGCCAGCAGGTGTGGAGTGACTGTGTGACAAAAATCCCTCTCTGACAGAACGTACGACATGCCACCCACCTTCCTCAGATGGTTCTCTGAGGAGAAGCCCAGTCCGTACACAGTGTTGGCACGACTATCCGCCCACTGGCCGAACTTCTGCGACGTCTTTGTGAACGTCATGTTCGGGCTGATGGTGCTGTTTATTATCGCCTGCAGAACGGAAACAGCCGCACACTTCTCGTTTATTTTGTTCCAGGAGATACGGCGCGGGAGAAAAAAAAAACCACAGGAATATTTTAATCGTCGCGACATTTCTCATGATTTGTAATGACTATTTGCAAAGCTGGTCAGAAATACGTATATTTTTTTCTTTAGTAGAGACAGGTTGTAGTGCTTCTTTGGAATATGCCAAGCAGTTGCCTGGCAGATTAGGGCAGGGAGCCCTGCCCAGCAGTGCATCATATCAGGTGACGCTGTGCTGAATTAGACAGTTTATTGCCTGGCCAAAATGAAAGCTGAAGGACAGAGTGACCAGGGCTGGAGATCAGTAATGCCGAGCGGGGAGATTTACCTTTAGAACTCTTTCACATCCATGTTTTAAGAAGCAAAAACATTTAATTAAATTTGACTTACCAAAAACATCAAAGAGCAGCAATGACATTGTCAGCGAAATGTTCTCCATAAATTAGACTGTTAGGCAGCATATATTTTATGTCCATTGATGAGATGAAAGGACTGTCTAGGTCCCCATTAACTAAAATTGCGATCAAAATATCTGACACTTGAATATTAAAAGTCAAGGTCGGAACAATTCTATATGAATGGTATATAAACATATTGCATCTATTATATTTACAAATGCTCGAAATTATTAAAAATAAACATTTCTGTATATTTCTTTTTTCCTGATAAAATAATTTGTGTAATGCAAACTTATTATAAAAAAAGCTGAATTTCAGTTGATCTGATGCCGCAATAGACGAGTCAAACAACTCGCATGGTCAGAATGTAATGTCACAAACATCTCTCGCTAGCACCTATTAATGCAAGGTGCACCCTACAGTGAGAATCTATCTCCTGTCCTACATTAGCTATCTTTGGCAATAAGGAAGGCAGAATTGCATTTGGCTCGCCTTCCACGCGAAGCCTTACCAGGCTCGCTCCCTCTAACACTCCCTCTGGTTGCTCTGCATTGTCACTGAGCTGCAGGTGGGAATCGGCAAATCGCATTCTGCTATGAGCATGCTGCATCATTCATTAAAGATGGCAGCATGTGGAATGGTGAGGAGAGACTGCCAGATGACACGCACATCAGAGGAAGCAAGCGGTAGGCTAATGGCCATAGCTAGCTGGAGGCAAGACCTAAAAGATTAAGTAATTGTCCGATCCAAACTGGAAAATGATGGGGCAATGGTGTACACTTAACTGACTTCCTGAACCTCTGCGTTTTAGCAGATTGCCTCTTCCCACAGAGGTGGAAAATTCAGGTTCAAAAAGTACAAATCCAGACCAAGATTTTGTTTCAGCCAATCAGCTGAGTACTTTGTGACTGTGACTCTTTATGCTCAACTTGGTTGGATGAAACAAAATGTTGGTCTGGATTGAAGCATTTCTATAGGGACATCTCTCATCTCTTATTTCATGATGAGATTAATAGAGCCATGGATCCTACACGGGGGGGCAAACAGATGCCTGTGAAGAGTTTAAAACTCACACACAGTTGCTAGCAATGTCTAGAACCCCATGTGAACTTCATCATCTTCATCATCAATGTACTCTTACAATTCTGAAACCTAATGATTGCAAATGAATAGAGTACAGGATGTATTCAATCTCCTTGAACAGGAGATTAAAATGAATGTTTGCTAGCTAAGATATGTTAGCTCAGAAATTCAGAGAAGATGGTGGGAGCTTAGGTAGAACACAATGAGGCTTTAGAAAGTCAGGTACGCGATGGCGGTGCGAATATCGAGGGCACATTTTAGATTCCATACATGGATTTTAGAGCCAAACTCCTTGAATAAAGTAATCTACTAAAGACTGGAAGCATACATCATCTGTACAAGGAAAAAAAGCTTGATGTAACCAAAATATTGAGATTTTGACTGAAGGCCATTGCGAAATATTATATATGATGTAACATGATTATTGAATTTTCTTGCCAATACACTCCATTGATTAAATGTTTTGTTTGAAATGATGCATATCTCAGAAAGGTAACAAAAAAACATCCTATCGGTTGGCTTCCAGGTCACTTAGAGCAATGACACCCAGAGGGCTTTTTCAGCTCAGAAGTCATGTGACTTGGCATTAAACTGCCACTTGGCTCCCAAAAATTTGAGGATATCAAGGGCAAAGCAGTTTGTAGTAGAGATCTTAAGACTGTTGTAAGGACAGAAACTTATGTCTGTTTGTCCATTAAATCATATTAAAGTCGGGCTATTTGGAATCGTTTTGCCACAGGGGAGAGCTATTTAAATTTCCGTCTGGCCTCTCTTACCCATGAGACAGAGAGGCACAGGAAGATTAAGTGCCAGCTCACCGGAGGTTAGAAGTGTATATGACCCCTTCAGAAAATAGCCACTTCCTCCTTTTATAGCAAAGAAAGCTGTGGACATGAGGGCTACTCCTAGAGACCTTTTTATAGAAAATAAGCTCTCAGTGGGCCTACGTGGTACAGGACAACAAGTCTAAAACCTTCATTATCATCTAGTAAAAATAAACTACAATGTTCAGGGCACTGACGTATATTTTTCTGGTCTCATCTAATCTAATGCTGTTCAGAGCAGTTCTTCAGGGGTTACCTGGGATGGCTGACATTGAACTTTACAGAACTAGTAAGGGTCAGTTTGTGAAAATGTGACCTTAGCTTAATATTTGGATGCACTTCTTTCACATGTAATGGCTTAAATTAGGGGAATATTTACCTTAAGAACTGCCTTTGAAAATCATCAGTGAGAATGACCATGTGTTAGACACACATAACATGATACTCGACTGAAGCTGATCTCCAAATAAAAACAACAAAAAGCTAACGTATCTCAATATACACAGAAGCAAGGGAGTCAATGTGGGCTTAGTTCTAGGAACCATGTATTAGTGTTAAACCATAGACTTGCTGATCTTCATCGGAGGCTTGCCAGGCCAGTGAAGGACACTTTTTCCCACCCATAGACTTGGGCATGTGCCTAATTCCACTCCTCTCTCCTGCCACAGCCACAGTTTTCAGTTTAATGCATGACTATGTCTCAATAGCACAAAGGACAGTCTGAAGACTAATTAATTGCAAGAGCACAATAAAGAAGAGGCAATGCAACATCGGGTTGAAAGTTTGATGAGGACTGCGATCATTTTTATAATGAAAAAAAAAATAAAGCTATGTTTAAATGCACAAACTAGTTTGTTTCTACCTCCCGCAGAAGGTCAGAATCACACTTGGGAAAGGGATAACTATTCTATAGTGAAGTTGTAGGTTTGCTAGATACATCCTAACTGGGATTCAAACCTGAATCCTCACCACTGCAGTCAGCTGCACAAACAGCGTGACTTCCAGATCGCGACACCAGTGGGTGACATTGCCCTAATGAACTCGCACAGGCACCCTGCACTTGATAATTCACTTAAACAGATGCATTTTCAGATCGAGGAGCTCAATTTTAAAAATGCAAAGTCCTTGTTCTGATAAACGCTCTTTCGTATAATTAGACAGCTTACTAGAAGTTAAACTGACAATGTTTTCAAAGCCACCACAGATGGCAGGATTGACGGAACAATAAAGATCGGACAAGCTGCTTATCGTACCTTAGAACCATCCAGACTGATGATCCGGTAGACGTTCCTCACGCTGTCGTAGAAGTAGGAGACGGTGACGGCGTGCTTGCTGGTGGGAACCCAGTTCTTCTTGGTGTTGGGGTCGATCTGGAAAACGTGGGCGCGCGTGCTGAAGATGGGCTGCTCCCTGAAGGGCAGGAAGAAGAAGTGGTGAACCTCCTTGTAGCGCAGCACTGTGGTCTCCCCTATCTCCTCAAAACCGACGGGGCCGCGGGACCGGCCCGGCAGTCGTATCACCATGCTCCCATCCTCCATCACCTCCTGACGCCCAACCCAGATTTCCTCCGGGCTTCAGGATTCACAGGTTAGACCGGGCTGGGTGACCTCCCCTCCCCTCCCAAGACCCATTCAGCGCTAAGTGTGCACTGCACTGGCCGCAGAGCCCCCGATCTGCGAGATCTCCGCGGCTCGGCTTACAGAACGGCAGCTGTCTGGACTGAGTTGGGTTGCGGTCTAATAATAGAGCCCCAAACACAGTAATCTGTGCGGAGCCCCTCCCCCTCAGCCGCTCGTCGCCGTGGGGTGTCCTGGCCTCTTTGAGTACCTACAGAAAGGCCGCTATGAGGAAACACGGCAGGGCACTTAGGGCTGAGTGCGAGTCCGGCCAGGTCAGCCTCAGAGAGTAGGGGAATGTGCAGGAGGGACTTCACCACCTATTTCATGTCCATTATTCTTCATGGCCAGTAATTCCAGAAGATGCCTACATTTTGGAGCTGCCAGACATACTGTATACACCAGTTATAACCCGGGTTAAACCACACAGACAAGCATTTTAATTCATCATAAATTTGCATGGATCAAATATCAACTATGCACACAGAAGAAGGTCCATTTCATAACATGTCTGCCATAAATCACTTTCCAATGGAAAGACTGGATGACTGACCTTTAACGAAACAGAAAGGGGTCCTATGGACGTCGCACACAATTCTAGCAGAGTGCAAATTAGGGCTGGCTCACATAAGAAGAACATAAGAACAGAAGAAATTTGCAAACGAGAGGAGGCCATTCGGCCCATCAAGCTCGTTTGGGGAGAACTTAACTAATAGCTCAGAGTTGTTAAAATCTTATCTAGCTCTGATTTAAAGGAACCCAGGCTTTTGGCTTCCGCTACACTAGCAGGAAGACTATTCCATACCCTAACTACACGCTGTGTAAAGAAGTACTTCCTCAAATTTGTTTTAAAATATGGCCACGAGTTCTAGTATTTAGACTAATATTGAATTAGCCATTTGGCTGAAATGTTAGGGTGTTCGTGTAAACTTACGGAAACCATGCACATTCTCCACGCATCTACGATATCTGCTAAGGCACTAGGCTGCTCTGCCATAAGGCTATGAAACTACAAATTCATATTGTTATCATTTGTACTCTGTAGATGGCTCTTATAATTAAAAAAAAAGCTTTTCTCGGAAGTGTACTCCTGTTATTATGATGCTTTAGCCACTTTCCACACGATTCATTTATTAATTAGTGCAGCTGCATCTATCCAGCTATTCTGACCTGAAACAAATGCACTCTGGTGAGCACTGGTGAGTCTTTGTGGTAACCACTTATGCCCAAGGTAAGAGTGGTTAAACAGCAGCACTGGCTTTATAGTATGTGCATATCTTTGTGTTCATCAGACATTACGGTAATTATATAAACATCAGGATAAAAAGGTTTTTTTGCTTCCACAGATCATATGTGAGGAAAACAGCTTCATTGTGTGAATGTGTTATTATCTTGGGGAACAAAAACACATTATCAGTTCCTAGGGAAAAAAAAGCTGAAGAAATCCCAAATGCAGATCAGTACAAAACAGTACAATCATGTTCAAAATATCACAATTTACTGTTCATCTCCCTGCATTGATCAAATTGCGTTCCTGCTCCTTCTCTTACTGCGTTTGTTTGGTTTATGGCAATATACCCTATTGCAGCAGAAATCCCGTCCAAGGTTTCCCCTGCCTTATGCCCCATGCGTGCTGGGATGGGCTCCAGGCTCACTGCGGGCCTGCACTGGATCAGCAGTTATGGAAACTGGATGGATGGAACAGTAGAAGGGTTCACAAGGACACAAAGGTTGCTCGATAAAACCTGAATGGAGGCCCTTGTATCGGTGCCTCAGTTCTGTTTGCTTGGTAACACACGGAATCTACCCTAAAAATAAAAGCATTAAAAATAGGTAATATGCAGCCTTAATAAAAAAAATGCAAGGCGCAAGCTCAGTGGGCAAGATGATCTTAAGAAGAGTAAAAGTGTGCTTCACTTTGCCTCCAACACAGTCTGTGGCAGAGGCTTCCCCTACGCAGAGCCACAGGAGAGGAGCGTGGGAGGATAGGCAGCCTTAGAGCTCTCGCTATAAGTTCTCGCTCATGGTTCTGAGCAGATATTAGCCTGTTGCCACGGCGAGGAGGCGGTTTGACACATACGGCGCCGCTCCTCATTGCTACCGTCCCCAGAGCCAAATTTAAATCCTCCCACTTGGACCCCGCTGCAGCGTCCACATCACGCAGCCTTGCAGTTTCAGTGATGCATTATGATTTCTGCACAGTTGGCATTACTTCTCTCTGGATCTTAACTATCCCCTAATGAAGATGCAGACTAATGAAGACTAACAACTCATCTATTTTGTGTTAGAGGATATGAAGATGCTAAAGTGACACTTTGACATCACATGACATCCATCCATTTTCTGAAACCGCTTGTCATGTTCAGGGTCATGGGGGAGTCCAGAGGCCAGCCCATCACAGGGCATGCTCACACACACACACACACCTACGGGCAAACTCCACACACACGGAACCTGGGCGGAGACGTGAATCCAGGACCTAGAGGTGTGCGGCAACAGTGCTAACCACTGCACCACCATGACATCCAATGACCACTAACTAAAGAAGTTCTGCAGTAAATTAAGATTAAGATAATCTGGGGAACTCAAATGTAATTGAAAGCTATGCTGAGGGATTCCAGAATGAACTCATTTAGCTTTGTCTTTGATTCATATTGCCATAAACCGAGCAGTCACTGACAGCACATACTGATGTCACTCGTCATGGGCTTTGAAGCCCAACCAGCTCCGAGCCCCTTAGCAACAAAGATGGCCATTCACAGTTCAACTGCCATGTTAATGAAAACTAACACAACTGTTTTTACAAATGGATGGATATAATGGTAAAACGAACTATAAAACAAATATTCCCAAAATTTCGACTGCAGTAACAACAAAGAAAAAGAAAAACCAGTATACAATCAGCCAATGTGAAACCAGTATACAATCAGCCAATGAGAAACCAGTATACAATCAGCCAATGAGAAACAATAATCTAAAGACCTGATCAATATGAAAATCCTTCTACTCAATTAATCTCCATTGGGGTTGTAGGGCTACAGGCCTCAGAAGCATTTAGGGCTTGCAAGCAGCATAGACAGTATAAATGCATTATAATACAGTAATCCTTTAGGTTTGGGATCAATTTATACTGGGACATCTCACATCTGACAGTGCTTGAGCGATGTCTGCTATGCTTAGGTTTTACACAGATCATTGAGAAGGCTGATATTTCACCCTTTAATATTTGCGACTGTCTTTTTCTTGGGCAGATTCCACAAAAGCCTAGAGTTCTCATTGTTTTCTTCTTCGTGATGAGAAGACAAGAATTTCAAACAGATGTTCACTTAAAGAATGAGGACATTTCCCTGGTACTGAAGTAATCTGATGCAATCTCGAGGGACGATTCACATTTTTAACAGTTAAACCTCATTTCAGATTCTCGGAATAATAATCGATGTGGGGGGCACAGAAAGCACAAACATCCCACAGCAGGACTATTTTTAAATGCTTTCAGACAGAAGGTGGTTCTGTACTCAGGCCTGTTACACAACAAGGAAAATGTATTATCTCTCATGATTTGAGAGAATATTCCTGAATTAACTTTAGCTCCTGCCGTAAGGGTGCATGTATGTACAGGTCACAGTACATCCTGTAATCAATACCAGGATGTAAATATCATTGTATTGCATTAAATGTTAGCTTTCTTGAAAGTCACATTTTTTTAATAATTAAAGGTGGAAAAGGTTTCTGCTTGGATGGGGCTGGACAGGGAATGATCATTTTATTTTGGATAACTCTGTCCTTTGCCAGGACTGGCATGTCTTCCAGGGTGTACCCGAGCCATGTGGCCTCTGCTCTTTTGGACAGGCTACAGGCCCCTCTGTAACCATGACCAGGATATGATGGTTGGATTGATGTCCTTTTCAGGGGAGAGAGGTTTGGCTAGTAATGGGAATTATGGGCTTGACTGCAAACACTAAGCAAATGAAAAGCACAACGGCCCTTTTTGAAGACAATAAAAAGAAAACCCAGTGCAATTGGAAACAGAATGTGCCTGCTTGCTGGGGCGTGCTGCATGGGCTGGTAGGGGCGTGCTGCATGGGCTGGTAGGGGCGTGCTGCATGGGCTGGTAGGGGCGTGCTGCATGGGCTGGTAGGGGCGTGCTGCATGGGCTGGTAGGGGCGAGCTGCATGGGCTGGTAGGGGCGTGCTGCATGGGCTGGTAGGGGCGTGCTGCATTGGCTGGTAGGGGCGTGCTGCATGGGCTGGTAGGGGCGTGCTGCATTGGCTAGTAGGGGCGTGCTGCATGAGCTGGTAGGGGCGTGCTGCATGGGCTGGTAGGGGCGTGCTACATGTCATACCCTATATATGAACATGTCATACCCTAGCCCTTCTCAAACAAGTAGTATAAAAAGTAAGAGCTAAGAGTAACTTGAAGATTAACATGAAGGGAAATTTTGGTGTTAAGGCAGCAGTTATGCATGGGACTAGACAACACACACAACATAAGTGCTATATATATATATATATATATATATATATATATACACACACACACATACAGGAGGGCCCAAAAAACTATATACACACTGTTATCTATACCCTTTTCTGAAACCCAAATTGAATTATGCCAGCCATGTGTTTTATGTGATTGCATAATTCAAACATGACTTACAGCTACCCTTTGATTCTTATTTAAATCTAGTAATGTAATTTTTATATTTTATTTTTATATTTATGTTGAAGTGAATCGGAGGCAGTAAAAATACCGACAATAGTAACAACAGCAACAATAATAATAATGACAGCAACAGCAGTAATAATCCCGATAATAAAGCTTTACATCCATGTCTCAAACACGCTAGCTGCTGCCCCACTGAGCTGCTCATTTTGTATCAAGAAGTTGTCTGAAAGAATGATTAAAAAGGCCAAAAAAGGTACCTTATACAGGAAAAAAAGATTCACCCGAAAAGACAGACATTAAATTGTGAAACTATGAAACTATAATGTCTATATTTCTCACATTCAGCCTTCAAATTTGATATAGTCAGACCCTTCGCCACAAAGATAAAACAAACAATAACCTAAAAGCAGTCCTTTGGAAATGAACTGTAAAGATCCCCTCATTGCTGAAAAATAAAAAGTAGTCCACTGGCCTTAAAGAAAGTGATCTGTGTTAATACGGCGTAGGAGCCTATGGATTCAGAGTGAAGATTAATGAGCTTAGCACCTCAACTGAAAGTCCTGCATTTCTGATTGATGAGCTTTGGTTACACTAAACAGTCCTACGAAATAAAAGGATGTTTGACTACAGAAATGCATGGGTGGGGGGGGGGGGGTTGCAAAGGAGGCCCAATGCAGCAACAGCCAGGCGTGCATCTAATGCGATCACAGAAAAGCTGTCCTTCCTCCTCAGCTGGTGACGGACATCTTGTAAGGATATTAGCCCGGCATTCAAATAGCAGGGACCACGCCCTCTCCGGATTTTTGGCCTGAAATGGATTCCCTGACGCCGGCTTGCACGGTAACGGGCAGAGGAGATGCGGATTTAGGCTTGCAGGAAATGAGGCATGACCGCAAGCAGGTGACAGGAGGTGACTATTAACAAGGTGGAGGCATATGATTACTCCCAATGCTTCTGTGAGCACAGGCACAGCCCGACTCGCATCTATATGCTTTGCCCACAGCTATGGGTAGAGCCAGTGTAGAACATGCTGTTTCTGGTCCGCATCCATCCTGTGGGATTTCTGTGCTTCCAAAGCGACGGCATGAGAAGCACCTGGAGCCCCAGATGTAAGATCTACAGCTGATCTTACAGTATGAATGAGAGCGGAACAAAGCCAACAGCATCTCTGTATCTCTGGAGGCAGTTACACTGCAATCTCATTGTTTCATACCTAATTAGAATAAGCAGCAAAGTGGAAGATGCTCCACAATTAGCTGTAAACGGTAGAGTCTATTATGTGAAAAATTATGCTGATAAATGTCCCTTTAGGGTATGAATAAGACTAATAAGACTCAATAAGACTTTTCGGTAACACTTACTTAAAGCCATGTTTTCAGTAACTTATAAACACATTAATTACAAATAATAATGCATTCATAAAGCATATTAAACATGGCTGTAAATATTTATCAAAAGGCAAAACACATCATAGCCTTTTTTTACATACCATTATGAATGCCTTTTGAAGCTCTCATTTATAAAGCATTATAGATACCTTCATGACGCATTATAATGGCCGGTATAAACCTTAAGGATGCTTTAAGTTATCTATGATTAAGTTATCTATAGTCTATTATAGATGAAAGCTTCATAGAGTATTTATAATGCATAATACACATGACTAAAATGTATATAAATAGTTATATCCATGTTTATAATACTTCATGAGTGTGTTACAGTGAAACACAAGTTATTAGGCTTTGTGAAAATGGGCTTCATAGGAAGTGTTATCGACTTTTTTTCTTATTCTGCTTCAGGTCTTAGTCACCTCTGAATCTGTCACAGGCACAGCTGTCCGCAATGACACTGAGCCTACGGGAACCTGAAGGTAACTGACGCCTTCCGCCTGGCGTCACCAGTACCTTCACTTCCCGCTGAAAAATCATATGGCGCGCGGAGGACTCCTAAACAAGCTTCAGTGCTAGAAAGCTGCAGCTTGCAGGCTTCTGGCAGATCATTGGAGGCTCGTTGCTGCTAACCGCCAGGATAGCTGGCTAATTAATCACTCCCATAGTGGAACCGTTTGCAGTTTGAGTCCCTCATGGCCACAGTCCCCGAATGGCACAACTGAGATCTGAACTGGGAGCTCAGCTGAAGGCCACAGCCTCACCGTGCTTGAATGATGCCTTGTACTCACCAGATTAACCTTTACCAGATTAATGGGCCCTGGGCTGGGAAATGACATAGGGCTCCCATAGGGATTTGAATTGTGAACATTCACCATACAAATACATGTCTTGTATCATAATGCTTCTGCTACTCAGTCATGGTAAAAATAAATTTATTCTGGAGTTGGGTGACAATAATGTCTATATAAAATTTGGGCCAACAGGTGGCATTGTCATGGCTTTATGAATACCTGGGACAAATTCAGGCTCCAGTTCTCAAAGCCTAACCTCACCCCCTGGCTGCCTGACAAAATAAACCACTCTTAAAATAAGCAATATGAGCAGCTCTCAGGCAACTTCTAGTGAGACAGGTGAGCTCTCAGCTGGAAATATTTTCCCCTGGACTCTGGCCATTATGCCTCATTTCTAACTGAACATGCATCCATCATGAATAGTCCACAGCTTGGCTGCTCTTCTTAGCCTGGCTGTGTCCATAAAACACAAGCCACTTAATAGCTTTTTGAGAAGTGTTGTTCTCTCTCTACTGCTATTCATTATGCATTGCATGCTAGAAATTCTCAACAGCAGCACCACTTCAAAGTAAAGGTCTGTGGGACACAACCCGAGCCCGGCTGGCCCCAAATAAGTATCGGGTTTTGGGCCGGGTATGGGTCAGTGTTTTATTGCTTGGGTAGGGTTCTGGTTAGTTCATGTGTGATTTTTTTAAATGTGCAAATAGTATTTTTTTGCCGAGTCCTTTGCTCGTTTGCACCTTGTATGCCACCCCGCGCTTGCCACTTCCCCTCTCGTCTACCAGCTACCTAACAAGCATCTGCCTAGCAATGAAAAAAATACGGCAAAATATCAGAATTGTCTCTGTATACGCATATACAGAGTAATATTTCCACAATTTTAGGTTAGGGTTCGGTTCGGGTTTTAGATTTTTTAGTACTATTTGGGCCAGGTCAAGTTCGGCTTTAAGGTCTCCGGTACAGATGGGGCTCTGGCTTTAATTTCAGGCATGTATAAGATGCTGCTTGAAAATCCCAGAGCCAAACTCTGCATAGTACTGAATGGGCCTCCTTCGATTATACTCCTAGAGCAAGGCCAGAATATGCGGTGTAGGGCAGGTTTACTACAGTACCATGATTCTTTTTACACAGTTAAGGTGCAATGAAGTTTGTACCCAAATCATCACAAAAAAATGAAAAGTAGAAGGAGACGTCATCCATATTTCCAAGCTCCTTCAGATACGTGGCACTTGTTTCCGGCCTTGTCAGTAAAAAAGCATCAACATTTACAAGAAGGGAAAACAAAATTCAACTTTGCCACATAAGCCTTGCTAACACCTTCGCCATGAACAAATAGGCAGGTTGGTGCGTGCGGTTGCATTTTTTATGGACCAACTTAACATGCAGAACTGTTGGAAAGAGGCCAATCATGAATGCATTCACCTAGCTGTAACTGTCTGAGAAGAGGCTGTTTGATCTAACTTCAAACAAGGAAGCCGAGGGATCTTTATTGAGGACTGAAACTATAAAAAGCTTCATAAAAGTGGCATGACGAGCGGAAAGCAACACGGGGAGAATGCGGAGTAAATGTGGAGTTGTCTTAAAAATGGACAATGGATTGGTGTGCAGGAAGAAACAGCAGAATATGCTAATGACTATTTTTTATGTCTTTGTAGTTGTCATGTCCATACTTCCGGAGAATGCTCGGGCTATGCCTGGTTGCCTTTACGTAACAAATATGTTGAAGATCACTTTGTCTATCGATGAGTTTAATCGGGATACCTTCAGTTACACACTGAGGACTACTGTTCTTGTCTTAAGCCCATCTATGGACAGATGGCTGGACCTACAGTATAAGCAGAGACCTCTCTTGAATCACACCAAGCGAACCACAAAGTCGAGTGGTTTAAGACAGCCAGTATGGGGAGGGGTGACTGGTGATGCCATGGGGTGGGGCATTTCCTGCTTGGGCAGTGGGAAGTGCAAGCAAGACAAAATTTATAATAAGTGTCATTTCCTCATCATTTCCATGAAGAGGGAATCAGAGTCGTAACGGGAGTTGGACAGAGACTCACAAACAAGCTCAGGCTACACAAGTGGGACTGCTTGGATGCAGTAGATGGATGTGTGACTTGGCTGACTGCCTGCCAAAAATCCCTGCCTATACCATGTTTATCTAGGTTTACTCTGCAGAGTACCTAAGCACAGTGTACCAGAAGAGAGGTGCAGGAGGGAAGCCTACAGAAGGTATCAGTAGGCCAGTGCTGCAGTGCCTCCTGCCCTGCCATGCCAACCTCCTGAGCTCTCACCCGACCCGCTCTACCTGCCCTGCAAAGAGTAGCGAGCTTCACCATCGGCATACAAAGATCTCCTCTGATCCTTGCAGAGCCTCTGTCAGAAGGGCATGGCAATACACACTGATGAGATCCATGGTCTTCATGTGCTTCACATTAACGACGGAAATTAATCAAATGAAAAAGGAAGAGAGGGCAGAATCTGTTGTTCTAGACATGCAAAAAGCATAAAATGTTCCTGGTAATTTTAAGCGAGCCAATTACTCATCTGGAATGTGGCTATCATACTGCATACAGTATGCCGTGTTTTCATGGCCAAATGACATGCTACTGTGTTATTCATGAAGGTGATAAGCGATTCAGATTAGTAAATGGATCTAGCGATGAATATTTATTATGCCTGAACCTGGCCAGAGTCACACAGTGAGGAGATAACAGGTAATGATGCAAACAGGATGTAAGGGTTCCAGGCACAAACCTGACTTACAAACGATATTTAAGATCTTCACTGCATCAAGCACTGATTTTTTAGAACTATTTTTAAACTATATTTTTGATTGCATTTTTCTGTTTTATGTCCAGGTTTAAATTGCCAGATTAAATTGCCTAGTCTTTAATATTCATGTATCACTGTAGAGTATTTAATATTCACATGTCAATGTTTTCTTGCACTATGACCAAGATCGCTATTTCATTCCACTGTTTGACCCATGGATCATATAGCTTAAGATGACAATAAAAAATCTTTGACTTGACTTTAACTAAAATGGTATAAGAATCCAACTATCCTATTTCTGTACCCGCCTCTTTTTTCAGGGTTTCGAGGGCCTGGAGCCTCTCCCGGAAGCCAGTATACAAATATAACAGTAATTCTACTTCAAACCATTTTGTCTTGCAAAGTCATATTCCAGTCATTATCTTATTTTACAATACTGTCTTCCTTCCAAAAGTTCTGTAGTCCCCAAACCCTTAATTGTCATATCTTAATTCTACTGGCAGGTACCAGTAAGAAAATGTGCTTTAATAATAAATCACCACTATTTTTTACAAAGACACTGCATTGGATGTGTAAGTATGAATGGATGGATGGAATTACATTAATAATTGAGATCAGTTTCTCATTCATTCGCCAGCAAGTGTCACAGAAACTGTTGTTGGGAAAGACTGATCCAACAGATCATAATATGATTCTTCATTCTACGTCATCTCATTGTACTTGTGACAATGACAATGAAGATTCTATCTATAAATGAAATAACTGCTAACACCCTGGTCCATCCATCCATCCATCCATCCATCCTTCCATCTATTAATTCAACCATCCAATCATCAATACATCCAGGACAAGGTAGGGCTGCACAACATTTTCGAATATCACAATGTGGATTTTTTTGTGATAAACTGATAAGGCAAATGGAGTCCATAATTAAACCCAAATAAACTATAGTGAAATTGAACTGACTGTCTACAAATAAAGTCTGTCAAATAAATTGGTGGTGTTGTCATAAGCTTGCACCATATTGCCTCTATGGAATGCAAAATTTCATCCCACTAGTTACCTCCTCACATTGTCTGATTAATCACCCAGGGTGTTTCTCAAAGCCGAGAATGCAAAGATCATACTTGGCAAGACTGGTCTTGCTAACTTGCCTCCCAAGAATGAAGTTGGGGTGTAATGAATCGTGGCATTGATCTCATTTGGTGCGGATGCAACCGATATATCCTTGATATTTGGGGCAGGGTGAGAACGAAATGTAAAAACAGAGCAGAAATGCAAGTGACTGTGTATGATCTGGGTGTTCTTAATGAATCACATTACATTGATAATTCAGCCAAAACAACATAACTCAGAATTGAATTTTAACTTCATTGTCTTTCAACACACTGAACTAGTGGACACCAAAAACGTTAAGATAAAGTGCATAAGATTGACATTAAGAAATGAATGTGCACAGTCAGTTATCTAAGGCTGGTGTGGTTCTTGTAGGACTGAGCTGAAAGGGAAACATATAAAAAATAAAGTGCACATGCACACAGACACTCCTTATCATCAGTGAACAGACTCAGGAACAGACAGGAAATATCGATTTGTGAAGCTGGAAATCGAAATCATGAAAGGAAATATCGGGATATATTGATGTATCGATTTTTTTTGCACAGCCCTAACTGTAATCAGCATTTGCCAAAATCAACTCGCAGGCACAATTACCATGTTTTCCGTGTCGAATTAGTCGAATTCCGTGTAGTTGTGAATGTAGGTTCTGCCTGTGTCAATAAATGAATTTGTTGTGTGTACCGAACCAAAATGATATATAGAATGGTACACAATGAATACGTGAACGCCTATTGTTTATAATAATAAACAATTTGAGTTTGCACAAGTAAGTAGAAGAAGTGTACACACGTGGAAATGAAGGGAATACGCAAAGACTGCAACTGCAGTGCAACAAATGGGTAGAATATGAACCTGAGTGACCACCACAGAATGTGCAGCCTGTAGTGCATTAGGGCCCTCGTTTTTGTGCATTGATCTGTAACATCTTACCTCCAATAACGCTATGGTTTACTATTTTTCTTTACATGGTGAGGTGCAAGAGGTAGGATGCCAGTTCCTTACACAGTGTCCTCCAAATGTAGATACTGTATTTGATAGCGGTGTACCTCAGAAACATAAAATTAAAGTCAAATCAGTTTGCTGCCGTTAAGACACAAAATTATGTGTTATAATGAGGCCCCTTGAAACACCCCCCCCCAGGTTAAGGGTTGTACCATGAGGTGCCCCCTGCCCCCCCGACCACCATTCAGTCAACAAAATCTGCCCCCGCGCCTCAAAATGTATTTCTGTGTACTGGTTGGAACATGCCATGAACCTATATTAACCCATCCACCTTCCATAATCATGGAACCATGTGTAGGGTGTATTAGACAGTGTAAAGTAGGCAATGCATCTGAACAACCTACCCTGGGTCTGCTGATAAATGCTATTCCATAAGCTTCTACATGGATGTATGTTGCATTAAAAATGTACTCCAAAAGGCCTGGACTGCTCAAAGCTTCTAACTCATGAATACAGCAAATTTTTAAATATACTCCTCTCAGCTTTTTATGCAATATTAGATACTGCTAGCCAAAAAAAAAGAAAAAAAAATGTGTTAAATAATACATTGATATTAAATTGTGTCGTTCATGCTAAAATCATGCCATGGTAAACCAACAACAATTTTATAAACCGGACAGCAGTCAGCATTCTTTGGCAAGGAAGATGCACTGATCAGAAGCCAATTGCATCACACACAAAGACGTGAGAACGGAATACGGTCTGTGATTGAGATTAATTACCCATAATAAAAAGCCAGAGAATTAAAAAAAAATAAAAATCACTGCTCTCATTAGAGCATCCAAGTTTGCATGGAGGCTGGAGAAGACTTCTGTTGCCAGTCTCCATATATTCTGCACTGTCTATCCCACACAAAAGAAATAGCTGAGGTAGGGCTTTCTGCTTCTGTAACACGACATAGTCCCGAACCAAACAGCGGCTCTCGGCTCTCGCTCAAACTCCTCATTAGCACGCACACCTCGCCCCCTTTCCAGTCGCTTCAGCGATAAACACCTTCATTTAAAGCCAAAGTCCTCTTCACTGCACGGCTGCCTCAGTAGTGCACATAAGGGAGCAGCTTCTGAAAGACTTATTCTAGGGATAACGACAGGAACATCTCCGCTGCCTGCCTAAGCGAGATGAACAGGTCGCGCGCTGACGATCTGTTATTTAATACCAAGCTAGGCAGCTGCTAATTTTTAAGTACATTCTTCGTTTTGAAATCATTTCTTGAAGACAAACATTTGTAGAATTTGATCACAATCACCATTAACACTATAAGCATGGGGTGTACAGTGTGTTGCATCTAGTGGTGTACGATATCACCAGTGTTGGGAAGATTACTTTGGAAAAGGAATTCGTTACAATTACAAGTTACCCTATTTAAAATGTAATAGTAGTGTAACTATTTCAATTACTATATGAAAGTAATGTAACTAATTACATTTGATTACTTTTATAAATTATGAATGGATATTCTCATCCATTAACCATTTTGAAATTGTGTGACCCAGCAGTGTTTACCACCACAACGTCCGACTTCATTTTACTGTAAGATCATATACTTTAAAATATAGTCACAACCTTTTTTTTTTTTATAAAATCAACAACATACTCTACTTGAGTCAGTTTTTCAATCACAAATCATGAAAGTCTAAAACAGTACCTTCGCGGCACCCAGGGGTGAGATATAGCTAAACTCAGTACGACTTAACATGTCAGCAGTGCTAATATCAGACCTAAAATAAATGACCAATATCCTTAGCATACTGAAGAAGGACGACACATTTTCTGTCAACTGGATCAGAGGCGCAAGTGTGGCTTTAAAGCGCGGTACACACTTCGAGATTCACTGCGGTGTATACGCATGCTGTCAGCAGGGACGGATTACGGACCGGGCCAGCGGGGCCGCTGCCCAGGGGCCCTTGGGGTGCAGGGGGCCCGTGGGGCCC
>JAODKL010000040.1:24465118-24511940 GCA_026780765.1 Petrocephalus schoutedeni
ATTTTGAGATGTGAAATAGGACATCTGCAACCCCTGCCGGCCATCTTAAGAACGGGACATGAGTGATTTCTCTCTAAAACATAGATGTCAATGTGGAAACTAACAGCACTGCGGTACAAATGGATAGAAGCAAAGGTTTAAGCCATGCCATGTTTATGAACAGCATGTGCTATTCCCGGGGCAGCCGACATGGGCTGCCGAATAGCTATCATAGAATGGGAACCGGAACACCACAGGTTATTTTCAGATAGTTTGGCCAGACCAATCACCGAACCCCACCCAGTCTCCCCATAATCTCACTCATATAAATACTCAAAACCACCTACCAAGACACCTGTAACTTCAAATGTTCCTAGTATTTTTTCCAGAATCAGATCCATGTTCTTTTGGCCAAGTATGCCACACATACGAAGAATACTGCTTAGAGTTTGGCACTCACACAAGCCACAAACTTCACTGAAACACACTTCCAGGAATGCGTACAGGATTACAGTACGATGCAAGGTGTGAAACACATGTACATTTATTCTAATAGCAGACGCCTTTTTCCAAAGCAACATATAAGTGAGGCGGGTAGAATATTGTAAAATTGGGCATTAGTACAAAAGATAGCGGCAGATATTTTAGAAATAGAAGGACATATTCAATAATGTATTGAAATATATGTGTGCAGTAGTGCAAAAAGATTTCACAGTTTAGAAAGACATAGAACATACACAAAAAAATCAGATCATTATGTGAAGTGTTCCAGATGTTTGTGAGAGTAATGGTATGTGGGAAAGTATTATTTTGAAATTTGAATGCTCCTGTCTTCAGAGGCCTGACACACCTACTAGAAGGACGGCCAAAGCAATGGTCAGGGTGTTAGTGGCCGTCAGTGGTGAGCAGGTCATGGACGCTGGGCAGACTGAGCCCCATAATCCCTTCTGCAGATTTGATGGTGCTCTGGGGCCAGCATGTACCCTCCTTAGTGGCACCAGAGTGATATTGAAGTGCTTAGTACAGACTGAGCCATTGCATTCTGGGGAAAGTTAAATTGGTGCTTAGCATGACTAGTTTTAATAGTATTCGCATGGCAGGAATTTGCTGGGAAAGACATTATTTTGTTACTTACTACATACACAGAAAGAAGGTGCCCGTCTTGGAATTCACCTTCTATGGAAAAATATTCTCACCACATCACACAACACGGTGGCATGTGAATCTACCCCACACCATTCACAAATAGTCCAAGCAGTCACTTTCGGATTTTCCAGAGGAAACGGTTCATTCAGACAACCTGTGATCCAGTTCAGCCTGGACATAGTTGGCCTTTTTTTTCTTTAAAAACTGAGCTTCATTTGTGGGAAATAGAAAAAGGTCTCTTCTTTTGCCGCCACGGTTTCCATTAGGCATCTATGCAAACATCTCCCAATGTGCATTTGATTACTGAGAAGTTAATAGTTTGCATGTGACTATCGCCATCGTGTCCATGTTGCTGGACACATTATATAACTGCTTTGGGCCAGACAGACACTACAACAGGCAGGAACACTAACGTAAATGCCTTATGTATATTGTTTATGGGGGCAGAATTCAAGACAGAAGACCAACCAAACTAAATTTATCATCTTTTTCTATATGTAGGTATATAAAATCTTTAAATTCTCGGGTCATTACGGCACTAAGCTGAAATTTAAATCAAAGACGTGATAAAAAAATGCATAAATAAAAACATACTGTACCACCTGGTTTCAAAAGTTTAATATATTATTTATATATTTCTTTTAATGTACAATTTCATCATCCAGCATTCATAGTAATAACTGAATCAAATACCACTTAACATTACTTCAAGAAAAAGTTATTATAAAAGAACGAATCCTTAACATTTTTAACAATCACAATGGAAAAAATTAATGTACGTTTACAGCAAGTTGCTATATGGTCAAACAGTTCACTGAGAAAGACTGCATAATATTGCCATACAGAATAATTGTCTGTGTGTACTTAAACACTCCAAGCTGGAAACAATTTCTAATGTTATGTAAATATAAAATTCTGTAATTCCTCTAGTGCATAATAGGTGCATATTTAGGGTATGACCTGCATTATACGCACCATGTGACCCTGTCGGCAGTTTATTAGGTACGCATGTTCAGTAATACAGACTGTGAATCATGTAGCTGCAACTGGATACATAGAGCACAGGGACAGCATCGAATGGTTCATGTAATGAGTGCCTCAGCATCCAAGCAGCCCAGACGCATGGTCTGAGTGACTTTGAATGCGGCGTGATTTCTGGAGGTGGTGCTTCCATAATCTCAGAAACAGCGACATTCGGTGGATTTTCCACACAACACAATATCTAGGGTTTACAGGGAATGTTGCGATGAACAAAAAAAAAAAAAAAAGAGTCCAATCAGTGGCAGTTCTGTGGAAGACGAGAAGCCTTTTGGCCTTTAGTGGACTTGTTAAAAGTTAATGGGAACGCCACAAGTGCTAAAAGAACAGCCAGGTACACCAGTGGCATGCAGAAAGGCTCACTGGATGCTGGCCTATACTTGAAGTGGTTCTGGAAACAAATGGGTGCTATTTAGGGGTACCTAATAAAATGACCACAGAGTGTACATACATGCATAGAAGCTCCATCATTTACAAACAGAAACTTAAAATAATTATGTACCGAACATTTAGCATCTAGAAGGAGTCATAAAGCATCCAGAAAATCAAAAATAAGAGGCCATTGGTAAGCACACAAATATTACATTAGTGACTTAGCAAGCGCTTTTGCGGCGGGGTCCACTAGATTAAACACATACTATCCACCTTTTTCATATCTCATTACTGAGCATCAGTAAATAATGCATGTGTTTTTTTTTTTTAAATAATAATAAATAAACAGTAAACAGCAGATTACTTAAAAATTAACAAAAGTCATGGGAAAGGTTTTCAGATGAGGGCCGTTTCTGAACATTACAACTTCTCAAGAGGCACTTTAACAATGAATAAATAAGCATGGTAAATAACTAAAATAATTACATTTGAATGCTGTGGTGGCCAAACACAAATCTCAATAGGGCTCGAAAGGGTGGGGCTATTGAGGTAGCTGGTTTGTGAGCAACAAGACTCTATATATTTCATTGGTTTGATTTGATTAAGTTGAAACAATACACAGGGCGAGTCATTACAAACTGACCGATTAAGAATTTTGAGCTGGTGAAAAAGCACAGTCAGTGCAGCAAAGCCTGTTGCGCGAGGTCCAAAAAGGAATTCACATGTAGTATGTTTACATGGTTTCCAACTGTAATGTGTCAGTATCCTAGGAGCGCCACAACTCTAACTTTTTCAGAATCCCATTTTCAGGACTTTCCTAAGCTAAAGTTTAACGCCAGTTTGTCTAAACTTGTCTCAAGTGCTGAAGCATACAATTCCGATTCTCAATTCACAGGGCGGCGAATGCGAAAGTTATATAGGCTCACAAAGAATACATTAAGGATGCCAAACCAAGAAAAGCAAAACGGCATCAACGGATACAGTTGCTACCAAACACAGGATCACCCATCCATCGTACTGGGGACAGTGGGGACAAGCGCACATGAACATTCTGAAAAGCGGTAAATCAGCGTACAAGTACACGAATGAACGGCTGCCTTAACACCCTCAGAGTACAATAAACACTAACCTGGGAACAGCAACACTGTTTAATCATCACAGAATGAAACCGTATGAACCAACATATCAAATTTATAATTCAATGTCAACATCGCATGTGTCACTTTAGAGTGTGTCCTTCTCTTACATATAATGTGAGCAATCTAGCAAAAATCATAGCTGCTGAATAATTAGAGAAGCCAGTAACATCATTGTTCACGTAGCATTTAATGGTTATTTAAAACTCCCTATTAAATTCAACAATCAATATTAAATCCTTTTAATAGACTGATTTTATAAGTACAGCAGATATGCATGTCATAATTTCAATGCTGCCCCTAAATACACATAAACAACATCTGGAACAATCCAAAAATTGCATATTTTTCTGATCTGAAACTCAACACTGAACAAGCAATACAACAGACACACTCAATGAGCTTAACGTTAAAAAGCGACCTCTTCATACCAAGAAATTAGCATTCCACGAAAAAAAAAGAAAAGACTGCTCTTTCAACTTGTAGAATTTCTCAAATCATACCATCAAAGGATTCGGGTGTAGTGTTCATGGCGCATGTACACAAACTTAACCTGTTTAATCCCAATTCTTTCCCTGCAAAATGAGTGCATGCATTTCACTCCTTAGACCTCCCTAACACATAATATGTATGCTTCCTTTTCATTTAATGTTGGGTATGTTAGAAACAATTGTGGCGGGATTAAACGGGTAATTAAGGAGATGAGACGAAACAAAAGCAAACTGCGCGACGATGGATTTTTCTTTCTCAAACTGTGCAAAGCATCAGTTAGGGAACGTAAGGCAGAAGCTCTGAGCCTGACAAGTAAATGTAGCAGCTCCCTTCATTCATATTTAGTAAGTTAGGGAAGAAAGATGATGCCGGATTCCAGCACGTCAGAGTTAAATGTTCCACCTGAATGTTCACAGTACAAGCAGTTAAAGTGCTTTTCTACACGATGCACACAATTAACTTCGCATGGACAGGGATGAACACACATTCCCAGCCACTCAATGACGACGCAGACGTGTGCAGCCAGAATGCTAATGTACACTAACATGAAACTAAAAAGGTGACCCAAGCAATGTCTGATACAAACTGCCCCAAGCACCTAATTGCAGACTCCAGTTATGTAATCATGCATTTCCAATTAATAAAACAAATCTTTTATAGTTCTGAAAACAGAGATTTGCTTCTATGAAATGAAAGAACTATGAACTCACAAAAAAATACAATTAAGTAAAATTTTCCCCCTCAAAGCAGGCAAGCAAATGAAGTACAACTGAGAAATAGACCACTTATAAAAAGCAAAGCTGCAGTGTTCATGTCTTGTGCTAATAATAACAAGTGAAAATAAACTGCAAATGCAGTACAATCGATGTCAGGGATTAGTGAGGGGAAAAAATAACTCATGACAGGGAAGCAGGCGTGCACAATGCACGCTCAGCAGCCTATGCAGGCGACATCTCAAATTAGAAATAAACTGGGATTTGGGAAACATCTGAACTTCCCATCAATAGGGAAAGAAATTTCCCACAAAAATTTCAGAGGAATTAGCGTCAGTAGGCAACACTGAGGTTTTTATTCATTGTGCCAATGTTCCCTGTTCCCTGTACCCAGTTCCCTGGTCCACATATCTCAAGTCTGTTTAGTAGCTTATGAGATGAAGTAATGAATCATTTAAAACATTTTTCCTTAGGTAAAAATCCTTATGCTGGCTTATTCTTTTTGTTCAACAAACAATTAAATTCCATTAACAACCATTTAAAAGCAACACTTCTGATTGCCTTAAAATATAGAAACAGAATGAGTAAAGGACACATACGCGTTACGTACAGTGCTGTATGTGTATGAATACTACATTAAACATTTAATTCTCGGTAAAATGTACATAATGCAGATTATTCTAAGATAACTACTAAAGTACCTTTAAATACAATAATCTTTTATGTTTGAATTTTGTGCAAAATAAGTACCACTCCACAAGCATACAAATGGTGTTTTTCCATAAAATTCAATTGAATTATGAAATAGGACCTAAAGCAGAATTCAGTTAGCTATAACCATGTGGCCAAACCAAAATTCACTTTCCATACCATAAATATTGCAGCATTCCTGGTAAAATACTTTGAAAAGAGGAGGCAAATTATTGGTTTAATTCTGAGCTTAGACCAGTGTGAATCCTGCATTTCAGGTTATCCTAAAACATCTTTTAGATATCGTCATACCCTTCTCTTCCTCCTCCAATCACCACCAGGACACCCTTCATTTCGTATGAAGCGTTAACACATTCTATGCTTGTTCTGCACCATGGTGAAATTTCGAAAGATCCCTCGGTTCAGAGTTCATTTGGTTTGCTATAGGGCAGTGCTAGGGCTCGCGACCTAGCAGTTATACGGAGATATTGCGACCAACCATGAGAGTGCGACTCTCCCAGGTGTCAGAATAACGCTCAAACTCATACGCTGCTAGCCCTCAAAGTGTCTGAAACCAGCGGTGGCATGGATGTGAGGGCTCCAGGGGTGGACTGCTGCTGGGCTGGGGGCAAACGGCTTGGAATTTCGCTAAAGACCTGATGTGAAGGAATTGGGGGGAGGGGTGGGTGTAGGGGGGGTGGGGGTCATGCCGGTGTGGAGTTCTTTTGGCTGGATAAGGTTTTGGGTCTGGCAGGGGAGGCTCGAGGCTTGTGCTGAGGGCTGCTGCGAAGATTGTCATCCATCTGCAGAAGGAATGGTGGGGGATTATACTGGGACAGGACACTAGGGCACTAACAACAAGCAATCACGCTTCCATACATAGCTTGGGGAAGCGTCTAAAACGCCATCCAATGGATAGATAAGGGAAACCATCTTTGAACTGAACAGACCATGCTGTGCCTCATTAGATTTAAGTGATATGTAACATGGGATAAAGGCCACAGTTAGCTTGGTGACAGTGGTGAAACATTTAATCTACAGGGAACAGGACACATTCTTCATAATGCTTTAATACTAATGCTGTATCTTGAAATAGAGGCTTCCAAACTTCATTTTCCTGGTGATGATTCATATCATGCTGTTACAGAGAATAAGATGCGGTCTATGGATGAAAAATAACTGAAAGACGCTTGATTAAAAATAAACTGCATGCGGTGTTCTCTTGATAAAATAACTGCATGCTGGGTCAAAAAAAATCACTGAGATCACATCTCCCAAAACCTGAAACCGAGGAGCCCCCAAGGCCGGTTAGAAAGACGAAAGTGTACATTTAGGTGAAGAGAAAACACTTCAGATTTAGGCATGCAGGGGAAAGCGATGTGGGAGCAGACAGTGAGGCAGGACCTTCTCGATGAGGTTGGACTCTTTGTTAACAAGCTGTGTCAGTTTCTGCAGGTTCGCGTCAACTGACGAGTCCTGGCTGACGGGAGGAGGACCTGGAGAAGGTGCAGATGGATGGAGAGAGACAAAGACACCAAACCCCCACAAGAAGAAGAGAGACAGATCATTGCTTCATCACAAGATCAAGGCATGCATCTGAGTGTTAGTAAAATGACACGTGCAATCACTGAGTAATTGAAGGATCCATTTGTATATTTACTCATTTGTATATTTACTGAGATTTTAATACCTACACCTACCTGTGGGATTACTGCAGTAAAATCAGCAGTGCACCATGCGTAGCAAATGTAAACAAAGCAATTGTGCTGCCAGCCAGATAATGGTACAGTACACATCTAATTTACAATATCCACAATACTGATAAACTATGTGGACTTGTATTACTTATCAGTACACACTGGTACAGTACTGTATTAGTGTAAAGCATCTCGCCTAATTAAGCAGTACAGGTAAAGAATAGGTGCAGTGTGCCTTGTAGGGTTTTATACAGCATTTATGATATTCGCATTGCGTCAAAGTCCAACTGGACAGAACGTAATCCGGATGTTAAATGACGCATAGCCATATATCAGACAAGGATTATACTGACATGCTAGAGATATCACGGCCTAATATTACAAAACCTCCAAACCAAGAAATATTGCTTTTAATGCAATGAATTTGTTTGCTGCACAACTTACATTTGCACTTTTTGCCAAGGCTTGAGTGAAAGTCGCGGTTACAACCTGCACAGTAATCCTCCAACGGCACCAACAATGAATCCCAATGAAAATTTCAATACTTAATGTAATGTAATACTTACATAAGACCTAGTGGCTGGGGGAGTTATCTATTTATTTCAACAATATCTGAGTAAGGCTTACAAGCCTGCACACAAACACACAGGGCCCTACCAGGGGCGTTGTCATCAAAGTAGGTCTTGAGGACTGCGTCACAGAATTGGCACAGGTTGGTGAGCTGGTTCAAATGCTGCTTGAGTGGACCACTAGGCAGGCTGGCCTTCATCAGGGGAGCGATGTACCCAAATACAAAGGCATCCAGGCTTCCTGGCCTGAGATGGTAGAGTGCAGACTCAGCATTATGGGATCTCCAACGACGGCCCTATATTTGTTTGTTTTGGGTTTGTTAGAAACGGTATAAAACAGCAGGGGGCTCCCCTCAGGCTAAATGGAAAATTCCAGTGTAAGTAAACGCATTGTCGAATAATAGATAATTCAGCTTTACAAAAAATATGTCATTTGCTGCAGGATGTAGGTGAGAGGCCCAAACATAACTTTGAACAAACTAAAAAAAATGACTGACTTGCTATCAAATGAAATTAAATACAAAAAAGATTACAAGTACAGTACCGCAAAGCTGCCATGATATAGATTTAGCAAAAATGTTCACTGGTGATCCTCATTCCATTTCAATATTTTAAGTATGCAATGCTTTACCGTTAATACTTTACATTTAGCGGGTGACATTTTTGAGATCACTATGAAACTCACATCTTTCCAAAGAAGTATGGAGACGTCCCCAGTCGGTGTGACAGCAGGTTCAGGCACTCTTTGGCTTCATTGTAGATCTGGAAAAGTGTTTGGATGGGAGTTAAAACACTCAGGCTCCAATCAGATTAATTAGAAGATCAAATAAATGCAGCCTATACAATTAGCAGCTTAGAGTATGTAGCATGAAAATACACCTTAGACCATGTGATGTCTGCAGACTCCGTAAAGGTTATGTACCATATCATTTTAGAAATGTTATAGCACTTTTCCCCCGTGACCATTTTTTCCTCAAGAATGATCATTACATATTGGTGACAAAGACCATCATAATAAATTAAAATAACTGAAAGAGACTTGCAATGTCAGGAAATGACTATGAAAGAAGGTGGAAAGGATACAATAATCTCAGACAGTCAAAGAAACTATTTATGGCTATTTATCTTGACAGTTGCCCAGGAAGAAAAAGGAAGTGATATCTTGTTGGATAACTAGCTAGAACCTGCTTTGTTTCTCTAACCTCTTCCTAGGGGCACCACAGACATTCCAATTATTTGTTAAATTTCGCCGCCAGCTTGATTAATTAACCGAATGTGTTAAGTAACTCAATGGAGTATTGACTAGCCAAAAAAGGTAGGATAGTGGTTCAGTCAAAAAATACATGGGTGTACTGGACGGTTGCTGCAAATACTGTGGTAATTTTAGGAGTAGTTTTGAAATGGCAAAGCTCAAACTTTGACACGCATCAGTTTTAAACCAGTATGATCATTTAAAAATAATTTTCAGTGACTGTATAAGACTTTTACACAGTACTGTATGTTTTAGAACACTACCGATTTTACTGAGCAGTTAAAACAAGACTGCTTATAAATCTGAATCAAATGTAGCCCCATGCGGACAGCAGTATTAAACGGTACCAGTAAAAATTAAATAACAATAAGAAATATTCATGTGCATTCATATAATTGATGAAACGGTCAAATCATCCACGCATAAAATTTGCAGTGCACACAGTCATAAAACTACAGTATCAGATATACTGTAGCATAAGAAAATAACAGAGACAGGAAAATGGTTCAAGACTGTCAAACATATTTACACAATCATAGAATGTAATTGCATGTAGAAATATGTAGCAATGAAAATGTAAATAAATTACGATTGACAAAGACCAAAATCAATAGACAAAGAATAAACAAAACTGGCAGCAGTGTGACAAACAGAGTATACAGATAGATACAATGTGAATAATGTGAACAGAGTCTAATGACAGACTTAGCAGTGGCAAATGATTTCCATCTAGCCATGGGGCCATCTAGCCAAGGTCATGGGGGATCTGGGCCCTGTCCCGGAGGCTATGGGCGCAAGGCTGGGAACAACCCAGGATGCAGGGCCCGCCCACACAGGACATACATCAGTCACTCACACACACCTACGGGCAATTTGGCAACTCCAATTAGCCTCAGCATGTTTTGGGACTGTGGCGGGAAACCAGCGTACCCAGGAGGAAACCCCACGACGACATGGGGAGAACATGCAAACTCCACACGCATGGAACCTGGGCAGAGACTTGAAAAATGTTTACAGACCGGTAAAGCTTCAAAGTCGATTGGCGGGGGGGGGGTTGTATTTTTGCAATTTTGGAGATTAAATTAATCTACCTCTCCCTAAAACCCAAGCATTCCATGGCCTAGTGGAATACTAGGTGTTGGGAACCCCTGGTCTAGATTCACAACGGCCAACTCCAACATTATAAGCCCAACCATTATGTAATACTTCAAAAGACGTCAAGGGAGCTTAGGTACTCCACTACTAGCAAAAAAAAATCAATAACTACAGACCCACAGAAAGAGTGAGGGGTGTGCATCCTGCCAGCTTACGGCGCACACCCCGTATTCCTGGGGAGAATCAGTCCATCTGCTCTACTAAGTTGTGCCAATTAGAAAGCCGTGGGAAAGCTCGCAAACACACGCAGCCATTCAAGGCAGATCCCCAGCCGTGGAGTTTTGTGATCATCACTCGTTGCCAAGTGCTCCCTTTGATTTGCCTAACTTTTTCCATTTCGCCGAAGAAGTATAAACTGTACTGTCTGCACGAGGAAGCAGAAACACGGCGGCTGTAAAAATGGTGTAAACACGAGAGGCCTAAAAAAAAAGAAAATGGAAATATATTGCACACATTGTGTCCATTTCATGTACTCTAGAACAAGGGGCACAAAATAGTACTCTGGTAGTCGGCACTCTATCCTCTTCTACTGTTGGTTTTAACAAATAAGCACTATTTCCCAGATAAGTCAATTTTTTGCTCATGCAACAGCTGTTAGTGAATAAACAGTTTATTATTTATAATATAAGTATTTACTGGTTTTAAAAACCAGTAAATACTGAATACAGTGTCTAGATCCAAAGACATTCAATAGGGAATGTTTAACCACTACACTGTCACACAAACAAAAATGATTTAATAACTATGAAACATTTTGGATTTCATAATAAATGATGGCAAAAAATGTCAAACAGCAAAATGGACATACGGTGCTTAAGTACAGGAAGCGATTCTAACCTTGGCCTCCACCTCGATGATGCTGTGCAGTGGAGAGTCGCCTTTGGTCAGCAGGATGAGGGAAAGAGCCTCGCGGGCCTGCCGACCCGGGATGAAGAAACTGAGCAGGAATGGACATCGGGAGGCGAACCAGGGCCTGGTCACATTGGCGTAGTTCTCTGTGTCCACCCAGAAGGTGTGCAGCTGCAACACAACAGTACACAAGCACAGCTTAGCACAGCTCAGCGCAGCTTAGCGCATCAAATCCTATGCCGATCATCTTCCCCAGAACACACTCAGTGCACTCTTTTGGGTTTTTCCACCATTTTTGTCACACTGTGTGAGGATCTCTGTAACCAATACCTGACCTGCCTGTCTGCCTTCCTTAAGAAACCATGATATCACTTACCTGCAGCTCTCTCCTTCACACAGTATTTTACATGAACTCTAAAACTTTAAGTTGCTAGCTATCTAAAATGAACGCGTGTAAAGGATATGGTTTAACCCTTTTCCCGTGATAATTTCTCCATGTGAAATTTGCCTACCATTTAATGATACTCTGGGGTCAGATTGACCCCAAACACGGGATAGGGGTTACAACAGAAACTTGATTAATATTCAAAAACACATACTTTTAATGATAACTGACATTGTTATGTATAGTAATAATTTTAAAAAGTGTCCAGTATCTTACAGAACATGTAAAATATTTAAATGTAAATTTTACAAACTTCGCTATTTTGCCTTCCGTACTGGCATATATATCTCCCCGTACGGTCAGTCATGTGACTCCAGAACTCCATATAACAGAGGTACTTATTCAGACTGTCCAAAGTCCACACACGTCGCCTTATGATTAACAATACACATACCAGTGCCGGTCGCAACTTTTCTTCCAGCAGTGCGATGTACGCCAAGGTATCTGCTCCTTGTTTGGCCGAGAGCTCATAGTCAGCATTGTACCTCTGTTCCAAACACAGTTTTCCTCTTTAGTCAAAATACAATTAAAATAGATCAAGCAGACGCTTTCTGAGAACATCAACTATTAGTATAGTTTACAATACAGAAAATTACACATCCTAAAATTTGTCAAACACAACTCATTTTCTAATTTACACTGCTTTCTAGTTTTAGTGTAAATAAATGACTTCATATTATGATATGTATTTATCATGCCTGTAAACATACTTTACTCAGTAATCTGGTCTTGTGAAGAGAAAGATTGTGTTTAAAAAAACGCTATAATCAGTTCTAAACAAGAAAACTATCATCCTCCTATTTACAGTGCGGGATTTGAAACAACTGTGCACAAGCCTTCTCAGTGCCTGTTCTGCTGACTATGCTGGAAGATGGCAAAACAACTTCACATGAACACAGGCCACCTGCTTTCTCAAGAAGTTAAGGATCTGGGCTGGCTCTGTCACTGTGCATTCCTCAAAGCGCAACGCTGGCACAGTCCCTGTGGAAATTTGGGGATAATAAATACCCAAACACTAATATTGAGTCATACATCTATCCATACATGCGGCAACCACTCATCTCACTCGAGGCTGCAGGGCCGGCCAATCACAGTCATTCAAGGCTACCTGTCAATGTTCTCCAGGTCCAGTCAACAGGCCGAATGGTGAGTTTAGCCCCAGAAAACTTTGCATAAGCCTGTAAAGAAAAAAAAAATCAGGGAACTAAGATTTCCCATGAAAAGCAGGGAAAACTGACACATTCCTGCTGGTAACACCAGGACTACTTTCCAGTAGAATTTCAATGGAAATTTTACAATTGTTAGACTTTTTACTGATCATCTGGTTTGCATTACCAGTGGGTTTTACAGCTATGACTTAAAAACAGTAGCTGTAATTGATTAGTACATCGAATAATGCACACAACAGACAAGCACATCTTTCCAAAGCCCAACTGGATGCTTTTCATCTAATGCTTTAAGGCAAACCTCCACGATTCATTGACTTGGACTTAAGCTGGCTGTTCCCGCTTCATCCAAAAGACTATTCAAAAGAGATCAGCATCCAGCTATTTGTCAGTTTCAAAATAATCACAACCAAAACACAGGCGAATACTGCTTGCAGGAAGGTAACATAAAGGTAAAACAATGGCACTTCTCATCACGAACGACCTGGAAACAGCACAATTCCCAGATCAAGAACCAACAGAATAAAAGAACAGGATTTTCCCACAGTGAGCGCAGTACCTCCAACTGCACATAACTTAATACCACCACATCAGACCGGTAGCTACATTGATATCCAGCCATCCATCTGAAAATCTGGCATATTTACCTTTCAGTTCAATTCAATCTATATTTATATGGCGCCTTCCGCAACAGAAGCACCCCGAGGTGCTTTACATCGGTGTGTTGTGATATATTACAACATCAATAAGACTGAATTGTGCAAAACAAGGAGAATGAAAGACAAGGAAATGAAAGAAATACAGCCAGTTGACAGTAAGAGGATGTTCCATTTTAGGAGAGCTTTCTGACATCCTTCCGGCAGCCGGGACATGCCGTACTCAGAGCTGAGCCATTAATACTTCCAGGCGTGCACCTATCTGACGGTCAGGGCATCTGACCTTGGAAGCGCTTACGGCAGCGGTGACTGAGCCGTAAGCGGCCGTAAGCGAGATCGGCACGGCCCGTCTTAGGAGACTTAGCCCGGAATACCGGCTGCGCGGCCGGGGGCTGGCCGTACGTGCGCGGCGGTCGTCGCGGAGCACGCAGCCCCCGTAGCAGCTTAGCTCGCTTCGCCCCCTCGCCGCCTCCATCTGGCTCCTATCCCGGGCGCGCAGACGCGTGTGGCCGGGGTCCGCGTTATTCCGCGGAGACGCCGGGTTACCAGCACGACGAGCGACTCCGTGTGCACCGACGGCAATCCCCAGTCCGCTCCCCAGCAGCTCAGCTCCATGGCGGCCGCCATGTTCCGCTCCGCCCCGCCGACGGGAAGTAGCGCCGGGAGCGCCGCTCATTAACACCGCCAGGCGGATCGGAAGGGCGCTCTGCTCGGACTTCGCGCTTATTACACTCATTTTATATATATATATATATATATATATACATTAACTGTCCCATTTTGCCTGGTGTCCCATGTTAACAGTACGCATGTATATATATATACACACATACGTACTGTTAACATGGGACACCAGGCAAAATGGGACAGTTCATGTTTGCAGTTAATATATTTTGCTGGGTACACAAACATAATGCCATACCAATGCTTATGCGTTTGTAAAAAGGTAACTGATTAAAAAACAAAAAAATCTCACATCCTTTGTGAGATCTCGCAGAAGTTCATCTTTTTTTCCTCCCTCCATGTCCCTTCTGGGGCTCTGTAGTTACCTCAATTTCCACTTCTTTGATTCTGGGCCTCTTGACAGATTAGAGAAATAATTTTTTATTTTATGTTGGGTAAATGCTACAAGCAAAATAAATGATTTTTTTGGAGACTTGTATATCCACAATTTTTTCCAGGTGCCTCGATCTTATTGTTGTAAAGATGCAGGCATCTGAAAATGGCCGACCAAGCATTTTTGTAAACGAAAGAAAAATCTCATTGAATTTCAAGCCAAAGTAACTCTTAAACTATATAAGCCAGGCCAGAGAAATTTTGGGTTTTTCATCTTGGCCCAGGGGTAAACAAAATGCCATAAAATGGTTAAATTCTGAGATGGTTAAGTGTGGACCATTTGTTGAGTTGGGCCAAAATGACCCGGGTGCACTCTACACCAAAGTAAACTGTTTTGTCAGACAAGTATAACCTGCAAAGCTCATTAAATCGACTGCACACATTTTTGTTACATTGTTCAGAAACCATTATTTATTCCTCATGGGGGGACCTATAATATGTATTAACGCGTTAATATATTTCCATTCTTATCCATTAAAAATTAAACTATTAGCTCCTCCATAAGTCTTCCCACATCCCAAAGAGAAGACATTTCCCAGATTCCTGGTTAAGGATTTGGGTATCATATGCCAGCCAGACATTCCATATTCCCATTCACATCCAGTAAAAAGGTTGGACGACATGGTAATAGTCATTTTACAACTAGAAAACAGTTCCCTGCATAAATAGTAAAGACCTGATGTTGCAATCTGTTCCAGCTCTAAAATGTTGTACCTGGCAGTGAGTGAGTTCCCTTTGGCACGCACCAACCAATAAGGCATTTGGGAAGGTTTTGTTCTGGAATCTCCTGACGACAGAGATAAATTTAGCGATCCACATCAAACCATGAAGAGCTCCTTTGAATAATCTGAGGTACTGTTATTTTTACTGTTTTTCACTGTCTCTGTAATAGTGATATATCTTATCTTATCTTATCTTTTGAAGTCATTGATCCTGGAAACATTAGTTCATGTGTGATGCTTAAATTGGAGTTACGTATCTCGCATTTTTTTTTGTTGTTACAGTTCGTTGCATACCAAAGCACAAATGTTTTCCAATGCTGGTGGAGTCGACACAGTTAAGTAGAGTTAGTAGAGTATAGGTATATTGAAAAGAACATGTGATGCCTTATTCATTCATTCATTCATTTTTGCCTATTTTGTCTTGCTTTCCATGAGACATATATGGGTGAGAGCAATTTTGGAGGTGACAGTGCTGATTCAGTGAGCATTCAGCCCCCCTGGAGCAATTGGGGTTAAGGGCCTTGCTTATGGGCCCAACAGCATCAGTCTTCAGGCCATCAGATTCAAACCAGAGATCTTCCGATCACAGGCAACCAAATGTGCTGAACTGCACACTGCCCCCAAGACTGGATCTCCAAGTCCTGGAGGTATGAGGTAGCAGTGGTACCCACTGAGCCACCGTCTTACTCATGTTGCGCACATATATACACGGGTGTAATGTCTTACGAAGCAAAAAACGTATGACTATATGGATGTATTAGCCAGTGGAACTAGCAGAATACATTCTTGTATTTATTTTTACTTTATTCTGTCATTCACAACCATAAACATCAGTAAGTTATTTATTTGGATAAATAACGCTCAAAGAGACACTAGACAAATGAGTAGCAAACTATGCCTGTAAAATCTATTAAGAGAGAATTATGTTGTAAATATACATATTGTACTAACCTTTCTCACGGAAGGCCTGTAAAAATATTTCCACTGGGCAACAAACTACTGCACTTTAAAAGCATGTCAGAAGTTTCGAACTATTTGGTATTCTCATAAAGATTTGATTCTTGTCTGCCTGGATAAGATTTGGCACACAATTCAGTTATGAATCCCTTTCCTCTATGTCATAGGTAAATTATCCAACCAGGAAGTTTTCCAGGGGCTGGTGGAAAAAGAGGTTAAAGAAAGCCAGATTTCAAAATGTTAATAAATACTTCAACAGATGGATGTATATGAAGACAATTTCCTCTGGAGAACTTTTTTTTTTCTGGAGAAAACACGGCTAAGAGAATTACTTATGTTTATAAGGTAGAGTACTGTGTTCTAGCAATAGTTCATAAGTTAGCAATAAGCCATGTTTCAGCAATTTCTCATTAAAACTTGCAATTTTTATGTAGACTACAGATCCTAAATATGTGTTTATTACTTAAATCAGTTGTTTGAAGATCATCACTTCCATATGAACTGTCTAAGCTGGCTGAGAAGATCTATTTTTAGTTCTATTTATTTTGCATGTTATTACCGGAATCCTTGTAGCCATGTCATGGAAAGGACAAGATGCCCAGACAAATTGCATCATCTTGTAATATGTTTTAGTCACAGGTTATAAAACAGAAACATTCATCAGAAACATGATGAAACACTTAATATGCCCAGTTCCTATAACTGATGTCAGTCCCTAAAGCATATTCCAGGGTAATTACGTACTAATGCCTTTTAAAAGAAAGTTGAATGGTCTGTTACCTTTTATTTCTGCCTTACATTCAACCCATTCATCAAAGTAAAACATTTACTTTTGTTTTTGGATCATATATGGTACAGAGGGCTGTAAAGCAAAAGAATATATATATATATATATATATTCCTTTTTTTATTATTATTATTTTTTTGATATAAATAGAAATAAAAAGCTAGGGTCAAATATGACCCCATGGGTTCCCCAGGGTTAAACATGTATACATATTTTAAAGAAACAATACCTAAGACTAAATCACAATTTCTTCCTTGAAATCACAGAATAAATAGGTTGAAATATTAATAATTTGCAATAATAATTATATATATTATTTATATATTTTTTTGTGGTGATTTGTTCTAACAACAACTGCACAATATATTTGTAATAGCTGCAAATTATAACCTGAGAAATAACCACCTGAGGTGCAGAAAAGGTACTGGCCACACACATTTTCACAATCCTCCAGGGGACTGTGAACCCAGAGACACGCCTTTGCACTCTTGGGTCCTGAAAACAGGACAAAAGCCCTCACCCTTCTGGCTCTCCATGTAAAGGAGGTGTACAGATCCTCAGCAAGCTGCCCCAGCAGGCAACTCACTCTGTGGAGGCAACTGTACCGTCTCCCTCTCTCTCTCCTTCCCTCTCCTAAGAAGCAAGCTGGAAAAAGCAGCGGTGACCTTCTTTATTTTAAATATATGCTGAAAAAGTCCAGCGGTTAACTGGAGCTTTATCAGGAAAAACAGGATGGGTCCATTCTGCAGAGCAGTGCTTGTCTTCCAGGTGATGCTACAGCTGTATATAGGAACAGGTGTGCGTGCCCAAGGAAAAGGTAAGGCGTTGTCTCTGCAGTTTTTGTCTGCATCATGCTGAGTTTTCCGTCATCTGTCGGATTTAAATTCAGCTTTGTATCGTGGTACTCATCACAGAATGCCTAAATAGGCATACATGTATGCCTATTTAGCAGAAGCTTTTAAAACCCTACTAATGTGCCACAGTAAATTGCGAAACTGTTTTTCTACAGCTTCAATATTTTGACATTGCAAAAATATTAACTTCATCCTTGGAAAACTTGAATGAAAGAATGTGTCCAGTGCTCTCAGTGTTTGTGGATTGTAACATTCTGTAGAAAATTGTCACATCCAAAATATCTAGACGTGCTGTAACAGAAGAACCATAAATATCCCCACCGCACTGCAATGTTTACATTATTACTTAATGATTTTACATGGTGCACTTCAGATGTTACATTTATTGGATCTTAACAATGGGAAACCTTTCCTTTTTAGCAAGGAAAGCAAATTCTGGGGACAATAATCCAATGCAAATAGCCCTCACTGGTAAAGCTGTTTTACTGAACATCCTTGCAACAAATGACATCATTGATATGTTTACACTAAAACTTGTATTTAGAAATACATGTATATGTTGAAACTTAACATTTTTGACAGTGAGTGGTGCTATAAATAAGTTAACCTTTTTCTTCATGGAGAAATAACTATTTGCACAAATTAGTGTAAAGTCTTCCATCTTCACTCTCTTTAGACAGTAAAAAGAAATGAGAAAAGAGTCAAGTAATTCTGCAGACATTCAAAGTGGCTAGAAATACTTGTCATAGAAAAACTGAAAAATTAAAGAAAAAAAATTAAAAATCTATACCCTTTCAGCCGGTTTGTATTCTTATAAGCACACATTTATATTGGGATTTGTTCCCATAATTTTTCAGACGGGAGTGACATACTCTGCATTTTCAGCTCAGAAACGTAAGACACAATGTTCTAGTGCTGGAATGTTTCCAAGGCAGCCTGCTTGCGAAACACATAAGGTTTGCTGCTCCTCTATACCAGAGAACAGAACCTTGAAGACTGGTGTTTGTTGACAGGAAATTCCCAAAGCATTGCTAACAACTGGACCACGATGACATGGGCGTTCCCAGCCCAGCGTTCATGACCGCAGGGCTCAATGAGTTCCTTTCCAGTGCATCAATTTGTCTAGCATTTTTCTGATTTGATTATGATGGTCTTTTATTGTAAAGTGTTCAGACACATCCTTTGGCCAGGCATCAGACAACTGAGCTATGTTAAAAAAAAGTGGCTTGACTGCATGGTCGAACTGGTGCATTTGATTTGCATTAAAACACCAGCCGCTGAATCAATACATAAGAAATGCAAGTGTACAGCTGTGAAGGATGTCACCAGAGCTTTCTCCTTTCAGTGTATGACCTCCTGACGTCTCCGGACTGTCTGCCCGATCTTCTGCAACGGGGACTAGAGACTCAGGGGGTGGACGAGGTCTTCCTCCTCACGTCATTCCGCCTCCAGACTAAATCTGCCACCCCGATATTCGGCCTTTATAATCCTAGAGATAAGAGCAAATATTTTGAGTTTGCCGTATTAGGGAAACTCAACAGAGGTATTATGCAATTTTGTATTGCACTTGAACTATGGCCTTTTAGTATTAATCATAATGAGTTCTATGTAAAGGCTAATTTTAATAATTTTTAGTCTGGCCACATCATTTGCCAATTCATTTCAAAGTAAAATTACAAATGTATGAAATTGCTTTTCCCTGTTTCTAATAATTATAATCATAATCAAATCTATTGGTAATGGTAATAAACAGCTACTAAGTTCTGTCTCAATTGTAATTTCTCATGTAGCCAAAACGTCAATTCAGATGTTATTACAGTAGACTATCTGATGTTTTCTAATTGTGAATTAAATTGAGAAACATGTTTAAAGCAAGACTTTGACAAAAAAAAACAGACTTCTGAAGGTTCCCTGTATCTTGTGGACAGCCTTTCTCAGATACCTGAAGGGTGAGGGCAAACTGAGCGTCTCCACCTTTAACAACATGGCGCTGACAGATGGAGAGCTCCATGCTGTCATGTTCCACCTGAAAGGTCTGCGGCAAGGCCCCAGCAGCATAGATGTCTATGTGGACTGCAGACTCACTGAGACTGTGAAGGATGCACCCATAGGCTTTAAGGGCCTGCCCACTATCACGGTGGAGCTAAAGACTCTGCCCAGGAAGTCCCAGGTGAGCAGACCTCAAAGGCTTGTTACTTGCCTTTTCACATTTTAACCACTGTTGTGCAGATCATATTGGGAGGCATTAGGCATTATGGCAAATATGAACATGTCTTATCTACACATAATGCCGCCATATTGTGATATACAGTAGCTGATCCAAATATATAATTATCCATATCTGACATGCTCTGATACTTCTTTGGCTTAAATGTCTGGTAAATGGTATAAAATGCTGGAGTATCATATGGTCAGAGAAAAAGTTAAGTATAGTTATGTATAATTATAACATGTTTTTATGTGCCTGCCATATAGAAATCAATACCTTATTGGAACTAGACTATAATAGCTGAATACTGCCAGTGATGATTACTAACTGCAATAGTACCATTCTTTCACTGGAAGGATGAGCTGGAGGAACTAAAACTGGTGACTGGAGATGTTGTGGAGAATGTTCTCTCTCTGCAAGACTGTGACCTACAGCGGAGTGACTCCATGCAAATGCTGGGTATGTTTCTTCCATCCCAGCATTCTTCTTCAAACCCTCACCATGGCACCATGACTATTACTGTATCCATATTTAACCCCAAAAGCTACTTAAGAGCATTAAATGTTAATCATCTATTTCTTGCTGTGTTTTTGAGGTCAGCTATTTTTTTTTTATTATTATTTATAAATCATTGTCCCCAGCACAATTTATCATTAAGTGCCTTTGGTGAGATTAAGACCCCAAAGAAGTCATTTTGGTAACACTCAGCACTCATTATACTGCATGACACATACCAGTACAAAAAGGTATAACACATTATAATCATGCATATTATGCATTATAAATGGTCTATGAAGGTCTCATCTATAATGCACTATAAATAGCTTCATAACGCAGCACGAAGCATCCATAATGCATTATGATGGTATTTATAGTGCGTTATAGATGAGACCTTCATAGATGCCATATTATAGATATTTATAGCCTTATTTATAATACTTTATGAAGGTATTACTGTAAAATGAATTATAAGAACAGCAATCAGGCTTTATGAAAATGGGCTTCATAGATAGTTTTACAGTTAGGTTGAACATATTTTGTATTACATTGCCGTATTTGTTGTAAATCTTGTTGTAAAATTTATTTCAGGTTGTTAATGTTATTTTGGCCACACTGTTAAAAGTTTATTTTTTTGGCTAGCCTCAGAGTATTTTTATTTACAGATGTTAATTTATGTTTTTGTCACTTTACGTAAATACTGGTTTCACAGAGAGATGTCTGCTTTGTGAGAAATTCAGTATTTATAAATTCTTCCCCTGATAATTTTAAACAGGATTATTTTTTGTAAATGCAGAATACAGACTTTAACTTGGCATTTGTAAACATGATGTAGCTACTTAAAAACTGGAACATAAGTCATAAAATTGTCTTTAGGTATCTTGATGGTTAATATACAGGAAGGTACTATACTGTAAAATAAGGTATTCTATTGGGAATGCCCATTATTTGATTTGATTCAACTCTCACAACAATGGTTGTTTAAATGAAATGTAGCCTTTCCTTCTTAGCTCTTCAGCTAGTGCTCACACTGATTATTGTCATATATACAATGCACATTAAAGCTGCCTTCTTGCAGGAGTCAATGCGAAACAGATGTCAAATCAAATGCTTGAACTTACGAGGGTCATCTCAGAACTGAAGGACGTCCTTCTGCGGCAGGTACACCCCAGTCTTTAGCACTGTGCAATTTGACTACACTACTTCAGCTATACAATATTTTTATCGCAGGTCAAGGAAACTACCTTCCTGAGAAATGCCATTGTAGACTGCAAGGCTTGCGGTAAGACTGTTTCCTTCTAACAAAAGATCCAGTTGCCAAGCATGCAGTATATCACATTCATCATGGTGTAGAGCTAAATGTTTTGCCATAATATTATTATACATTATATTTCGTTGTGGATAATTTCACTATTTGGACAAAAGTATTGGGAGACACTGAATTCAGGTGTTTCATTCAGATCTAGTGCCACAGGTGGATAAAATCAAGCAGCTAGCCATGCAGTGAGGTTTACAAACGTGTGAATAGGCAGCCTACTGTAGAGCTCAGTGAATTCAAACATGGTACAGTCATAAGATGCAGTTTTGCAGTGCGTGAAAATTCTCCCCTGCTAAATATTCAGTGGTCGATTGTAAGTGGGATTACTGCAAAGTGGAAGCGTTTAGGAATAACAGCTAGAAACTCAGCCACGAAGTGACCGACCACGTAAAGTAACAGCTTCATGAAATGGGCTTCCATGACTGAGGCGGCTGCATGCGAGTCTCACCACACGCAATGCCGAGCGTCACACGGTGCGGTGTAAAGCATGCTGACACTGGGCTCTGGAGCAGTGCAGACGTGTTCTGTGCAGTGACTAATCACGCTTCTCCGTCTGGCAGTCTGATGGACGAGTCTGGGTTTGGCGGCTGCCAGGAGAACATTACCTGCCTGATAGTATTGTGCCAACTGTAACGTTTGGTGTGGGAGAGATAATGGTATGGGGCTGTTTTTCAGCGGTTGGGCCAAGCCCCTTAGTTCCCGTGAACGGAACTCTTCAGCGTACTGTACCAATTTTGGACAATTCTATGCTTCCATCTTTGTGTGAACAATTTGGGGAAGGCCCTTTTCTGCTCCAGCATGACTATGCCCCAGTACAGAAAGCAAGGTCCATAAAGACATATATAGGTGTGTTTGTTGTGGAAGAACTTGATTGATCTGCACAGAGCCCTGACCTCAACCCCATTGAACACCTTTGGAATGAACTAGAACCAGCCAGGCCTTCACGTCCAACATCAGTGGCTGACCTCCGAAATGCTCTTCTGGATGAATGGGCAATAATTCCCACAGACACACTCCAAACTCTTGTGGAAAGCCTTCCCAGAAGAGTGGCAGCTGTTATAGCTGCAAAGGGGGGGACCATCTCCATATTGATGCTTATATATTTAGAATGGGATGTGATAAAAGTCCCTGTAAGTGTAATGGTCAGGTGTTCCAATACATTTGTTCATATAGTGAATTTGCTCTGCAGGAAACATTTCTCTTGCGATGTGGCATGTTGTGGGGTGGATATCTGCAACATGGGAACATACATGCCACAGAACAGGGTTTAAATCAAACAAATGTATTTCACTGGAAAGACAAAACTAGGTCAAAGATTCTTTACGATAGATGCATTTATTCCAATAACAAACAAAAAGATCCTTAAAACTCCCAGAAACACAACAGACCGATCAGTGGTCACAGAAGTTGAGAAGATCCTGCTGTTGGCTGTGCCATCTTCAAGCCATTCTGTACACCCTAACACACTAGCAGGCAGAATATGTTAATATCATGTTGTCATTAAAGGACTTGATGACTCAAAATATGCTCCGGCAAACCTGCGAGCTTGCCAGCCCGGGACGTGCTTTCGGCCAGACATGTGCATCGTGACGGAGGATGGGATCACCTGCGGACCCTGTCCCGATGGCTACACAGGAGATGGTGTCAGCTGTGACGATGTGGATGAGGTAATCTCTTTAACTGATGACTCTGAGGTGCTTCCATGTGGCTGCGTTTTGTCACCGCCATGGTAGCAGACTGAATTTGGGTCTGATCATTCTGGTTTGTTATAACAACAACCGACAGCAGCAGTAAAAACAGGTGGAATAAAGGTGTGAAGCCATTTCCACTAAAAACTCCAGCTTCTTGGCCCAGTGTAGATAATCTTTCCCTGAACCAGGCCTGAGCTGGCAGCACGAGATGGAAAAATCTGTTGTTTACTCAAATGCTGATAAACTTGCAGCTCAGTTAAATGAATAGCTCACTTCCTTGACCTACAGTTTCCATTACTCACCGTATCTACTCTTGTGCAGCCAGGAATGAACCGCCTTGCATGGGTCAGATAATGATGCTTGATTGATCCGCTGGGGTAACAATAGCCATCTGCGGCCAAATGTTTCCTCTCTTTTGCCACAGGCCCAGAAGCCCTCGGACTTACGTCATGTGAACAAACCCTCATTTAAAGTTGCTTTAGTTATTGGATCACCCCTCTAGAAAAAAAAAAAAAAATATATATATATATATTTCTTCAGATTCTTTATAATTCTTCGGAAAATTAACTTCTTAGTTTATGCAACGCACCTTGGATGTTTTCCATTTTGAGGTGTATGATGATAAAATATGACAACAAAGAACCTGTGTAGACTGCTACTGTAGTAGCGTGATAGTGGTATTTCCATGCACCGTGTACTTGTACATGGATGCATTGACAGTAAAGAACTCTTAAGTCTTGAGTCTGAAGCATCCGTTCTGATCTTTCTCATTTCATCGGTCTCTGTCGTCTTCCACGTCACCTCGTTCGCCGGTGCTGATTGGCTGAGGGGTGACGGGGTTTGGTCTTGTGCCCTACACAGTGCGAGTTTAACCCTTGCTTCCCCGGGGTGCGCTGCGTGAACACAGCCCCCGGCTTCCGGTGTGAAAGCTGCCCGCGGGGCTACACCGGCCAGGCCGTGCAGGGGGTGGGCAGCGAGTACGCCAGGAGGACCAAGCAGGTCAGTCACCCAAGCTTTGATAATAAAACTGAATAAGGCCACCCGTCAATAAGGCTTATCAGGCGTTCAGACATTTAACCTGTTGTTAAAAATATCTGAAATGCAGCCATGTTTAACTGAAATATGGAGGGAGTGTTCTGGTTGGGCAAGTAAGGTGCTGAACACATTCATCTGATCACATGCAATCATTATAATGAGTCACATAAGACTGAGTTACCTTTTGTCATGCCTTAAAAATACCACAAGACGCCGATGCAGCATTCCTTCCTTACATTAGCATGCGTACGCGGTTCCCTTTGCCTGGAGGTCTCCTTCTGTTTTCCCTCGCTCTGAGATGGCTCCCCGATGTTGATCACAGGTGTGCAATGACATAGACGAGTGCCAAGGCTCTAATAACGGAGGCTGCCCCCCTCACTCTCAGTGCCTGAATGCTATGGTAAGAACCACATCAAGGTCCTTTCTGTTTGGATGCTCTACTCAAGGTACAGTTTCTACGTTGCAGTAAATGTGTTTTTATATACAGTGCATAAGCATGCATGTGTGTCTTTGGTGCAGACGGCTGCATAAATACATGCGTTTGTATAGGTTGGAGACTTTGTGTGTGTATTTGTCCATGCAGGACTGTTGCAAAGAGAGGCTCTGGACAGCCCGGTTTAGTCAAAACCGAAACAAAAATATTTAAAAAAATAAATAAACAAAAACCCAACAACAGCGAAGTAACACCAAAACAAAGCAAATTTACCTAAAACACTTCTTGTATTTATGTTTCTCTGTGTTTGATAGTGGTTGTCTATTGCTTGTATCCGAAGCATCTTAAGGTAAAGAGAAGGGTTACATTTTATGTGTACTCCTTAGGGTTTGAACCCATGACCTTTGCATTTTTAGCATAGTACTCTATTTATTGAGCAACAGGAGCTGCTTGTGTGTGTGGACTAAATGCTAGAGTCTAGACTGTTCAGCACCCAAACCTAACTACCGAATGGGTCCTTCCATATATTCGGGTTAACCCCAGGGATCATTCCGCTGCGGGCCCTGCAAGGAAGGCTTCATCAGCGACCACATGGGTGGCTGCCAGCCCCAGCCGACCTGCCAGGAAAACACATGTGACACTAATGCCCAATGTATGGTGGAAAGAGATGGCACCATTTCCTGTGTGGTAAGGCCCTGTTGCCCTTTTTCTATCTCTAGACACTGAACCATTTTATGTATATCATTATATCATAGCAATTATTACAGTGATTAGTGTGATCACACATTAATCAGTGCTTGGGCATAGTCCCCTGCTCAGGGTACCACAGTAGCACTTGTGGGGCGGGGACTTGAACCAGCAACTTTTCAATTGCACGGTTGCATCCCTAAGCATTGTGCCACCTGCCTGCCCCATATTATAAGTGTTTGTGAATCTGTCATCTCTGGCAGTATGGTAGCTTAGTGGATAGCACTGTTGCCTCACACCCACACCTCTAGGGATGTAAATGCTGCGTCTGTACAGTTTAAATGTGAGTTTTCTCTAGGTACTCAGGTTTTCTCTTGCAATTTAAAAAGATGCATTTTGGCTAATTGATATTTTTAAATTGCTAGTAGTTCGTGTATGTGCCTATGTTTGCCATGCAGCCGACTGGCATCCCATGCAGGATGTCCCCTGCCTTGGGCCCTTTGATGCCTGGAATAGGCTGAGTCTGCCTGCAAATCTGTACTGCAGTGTTTCCCAATCCGGTCCTGGGGGACCCACAGTCGCTCCGCGTTTTTGCTCCGTCCGAGCTCCCTGCCAGGTCCCCGAGGTTCTGATTGGGAAACACTGCTGTACTACATAACCAATTGGAGTTTGAAAGATTGTAGTTCCTGCAGTAATACATGGCCAGTTATACTTTTTACTCAGACTGGCAAACTTTATCATTTTTGGTTTCGGCTTGCATTTCATTAAAATTTAAGCCATAAAACTGTCTTTCTTCATGACAGTGTGGAATTGGCTGGGCCGGTAATGGCTATGTTTGTGGGAAGGACACAGATATTGATGGCTATCCTGACAGGAAACTGAACTGCAAGGACCCTAACTGCAAAAAGGTAATGTCACCCTCTGGCAATTTTTCAGATGTTCAGGCTTTTGAAAAACTTGAAAGCAAGATCTGGTGTGCAGATGGGCCATGAGTGCCACTTTCGTTGTTGATTTTAGGACAACTGTGTTTATGTTCCGAACTCTGGGCAAGAGGATGCTGATGGAGATGGAATAGGCGATACCTGCGATGAAGATGCGGACGGCGATGGGATTTTAAACGAGCAGGTGCGCCCTCTGGTGTTCACCGCAGAAACAACCTAACCGTAAAGAGTGACCTGAACTGATTTTCTGTCTCTAACCCGGCAGGATAACTGCTGGCTGAAGCCCAACATAGACCAGAAGAACAGCGACAAGGATCGGCATGGTGACGCATGTGACAACTGCCGACTGGTGGACAACCTGGACCAGAGGGACACGGACGATGATGGCAAAGGCGATGCGTGTGACGATGACATGGATGGCGACGGTGAGACTGAGAGCAGCCAGCCTTCTGCTTTTACCAGCTGGTCTCAGGCCGTAATGCTGATCATTTGCAATCAGTAGCTAATTGTGATCAGTTGTAATTTACCTTTCAAGAAACAATCCCACTCGGGTAGCAAGAGTGGAGAAATGTGATTTGTTAGGGATGATTAAATGGAACAAAGGTGTTAAGACAAGCTAGGCAACTGTAGAGATAGACCTGAAGACACCTTTAACGCAAAGACAATATGTAATGTTGACAAATGTGCGCATTAAGTTAATTAGAAAACGGCTTTGGCATTTAAGCTTAATGCGCACTTTGCACACTTCTGAATCGTGGGTGAAATTGAAAAGTATTAAACTGACCTCAATAATCAAACAGACCTCAGGAATACCATTACTCAATACGGTGCTAGAATATAGATATATGGAATATAGAATACAGAATTTTTAAAACAGATCTGTTTTTTTTTCCATGTTTTCGATTAATAGTGCTCTGATACGTCTCAGTACACTTTCACGGACTTTAAAAGCAAGCATTGTCTGAAACATAGCAGGCTATAAGTGATTGTATATAATCTGGGCAAGAGTCACTGCTGTCAGTTAATGGATCAACCCCTAGGACGCAAAGTAATTTTGAACGATATTTGAAAACCTTAATACAAAAGATGAGTGATGTATTTGGCCTGAGCGAAGGAAAGAGTTAGTTAACTTATCAAAACCTACTTAGCAGATGCAACAGATGGAGGCCCCGCAGTGACTGGCCACCTTTGCAGATGCCATAACAGCCCCCAATGGCATTAATCAGTTTGAATGCGAGACCACTTAGCGTGACAGCGGCGCAGCCTGCCGAATGCACAGATGTGCACCACCATATAACGACCAGTAGATGGCGAGGAAATGCCTGAAACCCACTTTATATTTCCAGCTTTCAGACCTACAAGGATTCAAAATGTAAAAGGTGAAGCAAATAAAAGCATAAATAATCTAAATATTATTTCATTCAAACGACATTGTCAGTTTTCTTTGGTGTGGGTTATGTCATGGACAGGTGATTAAAGCAATAAACAACAATTATGTTATTTTTTAGACATACCGTATTACCTCTTATCCTGCCAGTGATCAGTAGAGGCCCTTAACCTCAATTGCTCCATGGGCTGGCTGACCTGACTCTGGATAAAAGCATTTGCTAAATAATAGTATATGTACATTGGAAATGTGCCCCCAGCCCCCAGTCTTTTGCTGCGTGGGACAGATGCCAGGCATCCCAATGACCCAGACCGGGACAAGCGGTTGGAGGGTGGATGGAGGGATATATAACTTTTAAGACTATTACACCCATTTCTCCTACATTTAGGTGTCAGTGGTTTCTGGAAATACCCTTGAATAAAAAGTATCATTTACTGACTTTTCAGGATATAGTGGCTTGGCATATCAAATTTCCACATTCATGTATACATTTACTCACTTCATGCTAGATTTAACAAGCGGGACTATTCTCATCTGACCTCATCTCATTAACCAGGTGTTTTCACCCACAGAAGTGCCGTGCCTGCATGCTTTTTTATTACACCGTTCCTGAGATGCTGGAACCACCCTGTCTGGCACCAACAATCACACCACATTCAGTATCGCTTAGGTCACACCTCTTAGCCATTCTGAATCCTAGCCAAACAGGAACTAAACTGTTTCACTCAGCCCATGTACTATATATAATAATTTCCAGCCATTTGATTTGCTGTTTGGAGGAGCGTTTGGTATTTTGTTTTCGCCACTCTGGGCCCAACTGAATGGTATAAATCACAATGACGTATTTTTAATTACAAAAGAGAATCTCAACCAGCACAAAAAAATAATCCAGAACCACAGACAGAAGTGTTTTATGGTGACTGATGTCATCCTGTAAAACACTTTAAGAAAGATCAGGAGCTCACAATACATGGACAGTGAGGGCTTTCTGGAGGAGCCCCCTCTGGCTATGTCTGAGGCTTTAATGACAGAGAAACCCGTGTGACAGAGCTCATGTGTAATGCTAGGCCTCATTTGTATTCTGCTGCCCATCTAACCAATGGAACACACTTGACTGGTCACTTTTATGATTTGTCCAACATCTGAGTGACATGTGATGCCTGTTGGGACCTGAAAGGCCTCAATTAAACTGAGTGTGAAAAGCTGCGCCAGAGACTTCCTTGGAACAAGACCGTTTATTTTAATACATCAAACAGATCCTTAAGGATTCTGTACTGCAGTATCTAAAGAATTATTCCTGTGCACAAAGAAAACAAGCACCATATGTATGAATGACAAAACATCTGGAATATTCTAATTAAATATCTGCACTGAAGATTCTCCAAAACATCTTTAAGTGGCAGTTAAAAATGACATCTGTAATTTGTAGGGCTATCTATTGGCCCCTACACAGCGCATTCATTTACATTATGCAGGCTCTTCATTCTGATCAGCACTTACTTTTGGTTTAACCACTGGGTTTAGTTCACTTCTCACCACTTCGATCTCTGCTGGCTTCCAGGTCTGAAAAATTTCCTGGACAACTGCCAGAGAGTACCGAACCCTGACCAGAGGGACCGGGATAATGACGGAGTTGGGGACGCCTGTGACAGCTGTCCCGAAATTCCCAACCCCAACCAGGTCAGCCACCAACACACCCAGCACCAGCCAAGGCTTAGATGAGCTCAGAGAGGGGCAGGAGACCCAGGTCCTGGAGTATCCGGCGGGTTCTCGGACCGCGGCCTGCCTAGCCCTGATCCATGACCTAGAATATAATGATATTATACAAAGTCCATGTTTAATGCTTTATGTGGCCTCTTGTGTGTACTGTCTTTCAGTCGGACAGTGACCATGATCTTGTTGGCGACTCCTGTGACACAAACCAAGACAGGTACTCTGACGCTGAAGAGGTTTTGGTTTCCTGCTGCATGGATCCGTCTGCTTACGGGAAAATCTCTGCTTTCTCTTCCGATGGCAGTGATGGTGATGGCCACCAGGACTCCAAAGACAATTGTCCCAACGTCATCAACAGCTCGCAGCTGGACACGGACAAGGACGGCCTCGGGGATGAGTGTGACGACGATGATGACAACGACGGTATCCCCGACGTCCAGCTGCCTGGACCAGATAACTGCAGACTGGTACCAAACCCAGACCAGATCGACAAAAACAGTATGTGCCCGGAAAAAAAATAATTTATTCTCAAATCAAAATCAAATCACTTTTATTGTAACATCACTAGATGGAGTGAACTAGTGAGTCTAGAGTTCCCCATCACCAGTGCAATACACCAGATGAATTAAAACTGTACATAGTGCACTGTATAGCAATATATGCTACACATATGCACAAATATAGCACACAATAAATACTTTATTTATAGATTGGGGTGCAAATAACGACCTCAGGCATTCTGAGCAATGGAGAGTGAAGGTAGTGTCCTGGGGGTATGAGAAAATAATAGGAATAATTAAATCATTTGATGTAAGCTACAAACAGCCATTACTGTGTAAACCAGTGTCCCTCAATCCTGCTCCTGGAGTTACCTGCTAGAAAGTCTTCACTCCAGCCTGACCTTAATTGGCATCAGGAGTTTCTTAATGGCCTAATAATGAAGTTGGTAGGTTGTAAGCAGTGTGGGTTTGACCGAAAACTTTCTGGCAGGTGGTTCTCCAGGAACATGATTGAGACATGCTGGTGTATTCCATTCTATCCATTTTTTGTATAACTGCTTATCTACTGTGCATTACATAAAGTTAATGTAAATTTGTCTCAGTTGATTAAATAATTGGTTGTTAAGTACATGGGTGCCTCCAGGGTTGGGGGTTCGAAGTGTACCCCCTCCTCTGTGTGTGCTGAGTCTGCATGTCCTTTCCATCGCTTTCCTCTAGGTCCTCTGCTTTGCTCCTGCAGGCTAAAGATATTCACTGGAGTAACGTGGCATCTTTAAATTAGCACATTCATGCGTGTGCCTCCCTGCAAAGTACTAGGGTGCTGTCCAGGGTGTTCCTCTGACCAGATCATTATGCTGTCTGCACTAGAAAAGCAGCTGCAAGGTGGATGGATGGATGGATGGATGGATAACGAGCTTGTTGTGCTTTATCTTCCCTGCTGAACTGACACTTTCAAACTCCTTGTTGCTGTATCAAAGTGTAATATGCCTGCTTTCTTGGCCAGATGATGGAGTGGGGGATATATGTGAGTCGGACTTTGACAGGGACAGGGTAATCGACAGGATCGACAATTGCCCTGAGAACGCAGAGATTACCCTCACTGACTTCAGGGCGTACCAGACTGTGGTGCTGGACCCTGAGGGAGATGCACAGATCGACCCGAATTGGGTGGTGCTCAATCAGGTGACCCATCCTATTCTTTCCTGGTAGTTATGATCTTTCCTGGTGCCCGTGATCATTGTGACACTGGACAGATCATACCAGAATTCCACAACTTTCCCAGTATAAGGAGACTGACACCATTGACTGATTTGTTTTACATTGTTAATGGATGTATCTTTTTCATAATTCAGTGGTTGGGCCTTTTGCTCATTAACTAACAATTAAATGCTTTCTGAAAATATAGACTGCAGATACATTTCATTTTGTTATACTGCAGTCATGCTACCAAAGGTAGCAGATAATCTCAAGGCCCAGTAATTTTCACGCACCAGAAAGTGATACAAAAAACTTAAAAGCAAGTTAGATATTTATCTGGTGCTATGAGGTTTGCAAATTGGGAGTCAGTTTAGAGTATATACATAAAAATCCACCATGCCAAACCTGGGTTCCCATTTAAATTGAGATTTGAATGATCATCTTGCCTATATAGGCATATGTAGCATAAACATTTGCATTTAAATGATTGGGTAGTAATAGTCCAACCTTCTCTCAGGGTATGGAGATTGTACAGACCATGAACAGTGACCCTGGACTTGCTGTTGGTGAGTGTGACTGTAGTATCATGACCTGTGCTTGGTGCTACAGGTTCCAGGGTACAGTAATCCTTATTTTTTCCGCAATGGTAACAAGTTAAGAATGCAACAAAAGGTGCATATAATTATGTAAGAATTGCCATCAAATTCTTGATATTAGGACTCCCCACACCTTTGTTCTTTCCTCTGACGTGTCTATGAGCTTGTAAAAAAATAAAGTTGCATCCCTGGCACATCCTCCAGGCTACACGGCCTTCAGCGGAGTTGATTTCGAGGGCACGTTCCACGTGAATACGGTGACCGACGACGACTATGCCGGATTCATCTTCGGCTACCAGGATTCCTCCAGTTTCTACGTGGTGATGTGGAAGCAGACGGAGCAGACTTACTGGCAGGCTACACCCTTCAGGGCTGTCGCTGAGCCCGGCATTCAGCTCAAGGTTAAGCCCGACTCGCATTGGGAACACGCCAGTGGGACCATTTGCTTATTACAAAATGCAGGAGTTCGTGCAATTTTCACGTCATCGTGTAAGAACTCCCGCATTTTGTAATAATCTGCCAAATTTTGTAACAAACCGAATTTTGAAAATTTGAGTGAAAATGAGTGAAAGTACAAAGTGAAAATTAAATACATTTTATCAAGTTATTACATAATACAGTGTATCAGGGTGCATCAAACAATGTCGCCCCGGTGCTTCTGGATAACTTTGAGCACATTGAGTTCCCAGAACAGCACATCCCCACTATAGCTACTGTGTTTGTAACGCGTTATACCCCAAGAACAAGAACGAGTTCTTGGCGTCTTCTTGCAGTTAGATTTTGGGTGGCGCGTGCCCCACGTGCCGGTGTCATTGTCTAGGCTGTTAAGTCCAAGACAGGACCTGGTGAGCACCTGAGGAATTCCCTGTGGCACACCGGTGACACGGACGACCAGGTAAGGCTGCTCTGGAAAGACCCACGCAACAAGGGCTGGAAGGACAAGATGTCATACCGCTGGTTCCTGCAGCATCGGCCCCAGGTGGGCTACATCCGGTGAGACAATCGGCACGACACACACGGCTTCTGTCATTTAACACTTTCACAGACGGCGTAATCCAAGCAGCTTTCCCCAACGACATGTATACTCAAGTCTGTTTAACTCCTTTCCTGTGAGCTCTGCGCCATTGCTGTGAGACGTTTCTATCTCTCTTCCCAGTAGAAAGGTGATGGAGTTTTAGATCACAGATCACAAACCTTCGGATTGTACATTTTGTTTAGTTTAAACTTGTAAGTCATATTCCAAGTTAATGCACAAAATGGCATTGTAGGACATGCCAGTAGTTTCACACGCCTGGTGTAAAAGCTATGATTTCCATGGGCTTCTGGGCATGATAAATGCTGTTTGTGTGTGGTCCTACAGTATGTGGTTATTGTTGTGGTTTGACTTGGGCAGAGCCCGGTTCTATGAAGGTCCCGAGCTGGTGGCTGATTCGGGGGTGATCATTGATACCACCATGAGAGGTGGCCGGCTAGGAGTCTTCTGTTTCTCTCAAGAAAACATTATCTGGTCCAACCTCAAATACCGCTGCAATGGTGAGTGACATTAAACCTTATTAACATGGCTTCATACTTGGACTGACTGCACAATTTGCAATCATCTGTGATTAATTCAAGTGTAACGTCAGCTTTAACAGAAATATTTTCCACACATCCCTTAATGTGCATTAAACATATTCGTATAGTATGCACAACATCTGAGATCTAGAATTCAGTTTAATTCTGAATAGTGTGATTCTGAATAGTGTGCTTTGCAGGTATTACCAATAGTAATAAAACTTAAAATGTGGTTAGTCAGTAATAAAAAGTAAAATACTTAAGACTTTTTTTTCTTGCTGCTAGAAGCTTTAAGATTTACTGAAACCCTGCACATGCTATGGAAGAGAAGATGATGTTTTATTCCTAATATCATCTCATTTGCAATTAGCAAAATGATACACTTCTGTAGCCTTTTTAGCTGTGATGGGAAGTATAAAACAATTTGTGTACTTTTCCCCACGTCTTTTTTACATGAATAACATAATATTTAAAAAATAAAATATTAATTTCATCTTCGTTTAATCAGACAAGAATCCTCTGGCTATATGCCCCTCTCCAGGAAAAGATCAGTAAAAGATTTTCTAACAACACATTGATAACGTGCATCAGTCAAACTGTAAGATAGCATTTGCGTGCAATGTGTTCTCCTTTCTCTGAGTGTGGATGTTCTTTGATGCCTCTCCTCTCCATAGACACCATCCCAGAGGACTTTCATGAATTAACTGCACAAGCCACGGGTGACACAAAGTAAACAAATCAAGATGACAGTAAATTGTTACAGATACGTCTGTATTCACCTGGGGCACTTACCATTGTCCTCAGGAAGGATTCTGTGGCACGGGGATTTTTTTGGTATGTGTAAATTTTAACAATGTATGTTAAAAAATGATTTGACTCTGAGATGGCATGCACTTTTTGTGACTTGCTATAGCTGGCTTTGGTATTGTGTTTAGGATCCAACTTGCACATTTTTTTCGTTGTAGGAAAAATGTCAGTTTGGTGGTTTTGTAAGAGCGTTTATACATGTAGTGCAATGTTCAATATTTTTTAGTTTTATGAGAACTCAGACGTAAATTTAGGGGTCTATATTCATATTTTTTTCTTATTAGGAGTCTATGGACAATAGTAAACCAAGCTACATAAAAAAAAAACCATTCATGTAGACATTTTCATGTTAGAAGTTAAACTCAGTATTATGTGCTAATTCATATCGTTTACATACAATTATGTTTTTTGTTTTTTAAAAAAACTGATAAGTTTACAGATCTTAAATCACACAGTTAATTTCGACAAGTTCAGTCCAATAAGCAAAGACCTGCTCATTTTTAATAGAGAAAATACTCACTAATACAAGGAGGCTCAGGAAAGGAATTTATAGTATACCTTCAAGACTTTATATTGGTTTTGAATGACTGAAAAATATATGAAATACTCAAATTTCATGCTAGAATTTTCTGCAGCATCAGTGAAAGTCAAAGCACAGATTCAGATTTAAAAATGTTTTATTGAAAGACTACATTTTTTTTAAGTGGTTAAATAAAAATAAATGCTAAATAAAAAAAAAACTGATAGTTTCCTGTGCCATCTGGTCCACAGCTGAGAATCACTCCTACATGATTTCCGTTACCTTTTCATGCCTCTTTGCTCTCTACATGTAAAAGAGTCCAGCACAAATTGTCAAATTTGTCAAAACACAAACTGCAGTACTCATAACAGAGTGAGATTAAAAATCATTGTAAACTTTTTTCACAAGTGTTATAAAGGCATTCATATTTTAGCAATTGCTAGCCTTAACGATAATGATGAAACAAAATACTGAACAGAATAAAAGAAAGCAAAACGAATACAAAGAAGGGGTGACTTTAGTTAAGGAATCCAATAAGTACACCTCTTGTGGCTCGTTTCCACCAACATGGACCTGGTGCCAATGCTGGGCTGGTTCTCGCTTGGTGCTTTTTGAGAACCTGCCTGTTTCCACCAGTTTCAGAAAAAAAATGTTACACAGACGAAAGTGAGAGTAAAGTAAACATTCATATGTATTCCATTATTTGGATTTATTTTGATATGTTTTGGATTTTAAGTTTTTATAAGCTGCTGAATTAAGGATCGCGCAATAAAAAGTCTCCTAAACACTGAACTGCGGTCTGCCTCCTGAACTTTTTGCCACTCGCTCGGCCCAATATTTTAGATATTCAACCTGCGGCATGTTTATGATCCATTATTAAATCTGGCCGGCAAACCAATCTTTAATTTAAAAAAATGATGTAACGTCATTCCGTTAATAAGCTGGTGAGTTGTTTCACTGCCGGCCCCTGCGACATTAGACAAAGCTACCGGTTTGCATGGACTGCATTTCCCAGGTATGCAGAAGGTTTGGACATGATAGGCTCCCACTTTCGCTGACATTAATGGTTCCAAATTCTTAGGCCTTACTGTGATGCCATGCTGGAACCATTTTTAACTAGCCTAGGCCACTTTTTCTGTGGTGGAAATACGCAGAACTAGTTCCGAACTAGAAAAAAATCCGGCACCTGCTCCCGCACTGTGTTGGTGGAAACAAAGCACTACTACACTGTATTAGTTTACACCAGTTATAAATCCTGTAATTCAACAAGCTCAGATAGCAAAGCATTGTGTGAACAATACAAAGGTCGTAGGTGCAAGTCCCAGGGAAAACACTCAAGCGTGGAACCCTTCCTTCTATTTTAAGTAAATTTGCATAAAAGCCTCAGACAAACAAATGAAATAAATGAAGAATGGCATGTCGTTAAAAATTTACTTTTAATAATATATTTAATCATAATACTTAATACATAGCCAAAGATCATCATTGTATAATATATAATAGCAATATTTGGTTTTTTGTAGCTTCTAAGGTTAAATTACTATTTTTCGGTTTGCTGGCTATACCAACAGGCCATTCTTTAAAGTCAGAAACAATAAATTAAATAAATATGGATTTTATTCTTCAGATTTCACCAAATAGAAAAAAAAACTTTAAAAAGTTATATAATGTGAAACATTTCCAGATAAATTGTTAGGTCTGATACACATGGAAACATAAACTAACACAAGAAACTACAATATTCTGTATTATATTTCTAATATTCTGCTTTACATTACAGCATTCTGTGCTGTGTAAATATTACAGACTGTCCTGGAATGTTTAAAGCAATGTAAAATATGAAAACAATGACATTAAAAATTTGTATTAAAATTTAGTAGTGAAAAGTTTCTTTTAATAAAAAGTCCTCTTTACATATATCTAATATTAGAAAAGAAAGAAAAGTACAAATCTCAAGTGTAGGTGGAGTTAATGGAGAACAAGTGGCAGTTTGCTTTAATGAATATGTATAAAGTATACGGTACATAACAGATTAAAGTGCACAATACCTACACTTCACTGAACTTCAAAGTCTAAAAATATTTTCATTTAATTATGAATTACTTTGGAATGACCAGGTTTTCGCTACAGAGAACTGTATTTACAAAATGGTTATATTTGTCTATAAATCTAAGCTAAAGTGAAACCAAAGTTAAATCAAGCTTTTATAAGATTCTTCTTAAAAACCAAATGGGAAAAAGTATTGATGTAACAATAAAATAAGATGAAAAATGGTAAAAGCTTCTCCAAAAATTTAAATATACTGCAATGCTACACAAAGTTATCAATGTTAAGCTTTGTCTGTGTTTTTCAACGCATCACTGCACGTACCACTGAGGCTACAATCACATTTTGAAAACCTGAGTGATGATCACCAGTAAGCAAAATCTCATACATTAAAGTAAAATACGTGATCATGGACAGTGAGAGCCTTCAGTCCTGATGCTGAACCCTGCACCGCAGGAGATGCTGCATTTGATCAATAAGGAGCACTGAACCAGTGACCAATTAGGAAGGAATTCAATTGTCGAATTTGGAATTAAATATTTACAACATAATTTATGTCACACACATGCTCCCGGCCCATCATTTTATAAGTATTAGAAATCAAAATGAATAAAGATGGGAAAAAATATAAAACATAAAAGCCTTAGACATTATCTAAAATGAATCGTTGGCACCAAATCTTCCATTCATTAAGGAAAATTAGGTTCTAGCTAAGGATGGGTACAGGTATGGGTAATTCCAGTCCTTAATGGAGTAAACATGGTAATATAAATTGTAACAGATCTCAGTTGTCTCACGACGTAAGTGGCTTGCTACCTAAAACTTCATGTAAACTGATTAGCTGAAAAGGACTAAATAGCCCTCCCTTGGTCTAAGACAATCATAAAGTTTGTTCTTTTGCTACTGTTGCAACTTGTAGTTCTCTCTTTTTCACAGAAATGCCTGAAATTGTTCTTTTAACACAAACAACAGATTAAAATAAGCTTAGTATATTGCAGTATAATGCAATATCACAAACCTCAGTTTTTTTGATATCTGATGTTCTCCTTGGAAGAACAATTGTAGTCAGGTCACCACTTAACAAATCCTGAGACAACACAGAAGTTCATTTATACCACAGTGACTCGAGTGAAACAGCAACTGATAGCTATGGAATGGCCACATTTTCGTCAGTGGCCAGTTTATTTGGGGGGGAAAAAAGGTAAAAAATGTACCTGTACACTCACTACAAAAACATTTTTAGTATGTCATAATGGAAAACAGACCACCCATGACCCATGAACGTCTAAAATTATTATGAAAATACACTATGCAGTTGCATAGAAAATGAAGTGGCGAAAATGCTTTTTGACAGTCAACAAACATATAAAAACATGAAGCCTGAGCAATTTCTTCATTTTCTAGTTTTAAATATATAAACAATAGCTGATGCCACACTCAAAGTCTACAGTTCACCATGATAAGCAACATTGAGAGGCATGTATGTAACACATTCCAGTAAAAAAAGCAACAAGGTGACAAATGCTCATCCAAGTTTAATAACTTGCAAAAATAATAATAATATAATAATAATAAAATACGATAGAAAAACTTAAAAAATAAGCAATTGTTTTTATAGAAAGAGCTGGGTGTCTGCAGCTAGGGCTCAGGCCTCGAACCTGGTTGGACAGAACAAGGGAGCCACCAAGGTCCAGAAGTAGAGCACCAAACACACCCAGCTGGAGGCCATCTTAATCCAGTACACGGACCAGCTGCCGTCAAGGAACCTCTCGATCTTTGCGTTGTCGTAACTGGGGGAACAGGACGGAGCAATACAGTACAGGGTGGGCTATTGTTCACTCGGAGCTCAGGGGTACGAACTGTACTCCATCATTCAAAGGGCCCGAATCACCAAATAGCCAACGGGGTCCAGAGAACAACATGCCTGGCGCAGAATCACCGTTTAAGTGGAGGCTTCAACATGCAGAATTAGAAATATGTTGAATATGGTAAATTTTCAATATGCTACTTATATACAATTGCTGAAAAGACAGGCGATATTTCCATATCTGTGGATGTTTGCCAGCGAGAGAAGGTAGTGTAGGATCTTAAATTTTATATCAATGAACTCCAGTTATAATATGGAAATGTATATTGATCACATTGTGATCAACTGTAATTAACTATGATCATTATTCATAAAATGTAGTTGATGCTTAACAATTATTCATTATGATTATGGTGCATGTTACACTGGTTTGCCTGGTTTTTGTTTCCCTTATAATTTTTGGTTTGCCAGATATTTCTGAGATCACAAAGTGAAACTTCAACATTTTCACGTGGCATAAGGTTGTTGAGAAATGGCTGATTTTGTTTTAATTATTGTAAAACACTTAAAAAGAGGGTTATTTCGCACAACACCGATCAACAAAAATTTGCGTATAAAAACTTTTTAATGCTGATTTAAGAAATGCATTCAGATTTTTGCCCTCACCTATAGTTTTCCAGTGATGTCATTTTTAGGCTGTATTTACAGTATATAATTCTTTATGAAAGATGTGTGGGCATATTTAATAATTTAGGGGGAAATTATTTAAATTTAATTTCTGAACATCTTTAGCGGTCTAAGTTGAGTGGAACTCTCACATCTTAGCATTTTTCTTTGATGCTTCGTCTTTCTTGTTCAGCACCTTTTTTGCCATATATTTGTCTTTCGATGGTGAATAAAATAACCACAAATAACAACAACAATATCATTATTATTATCATAATTTATTATTATTATTATTAATAATAATAATGATAATAATAATAATAATAATAATAATAATAGAGGAATAGGAGGTAGAGAAACGTTCTGCTTACTGGAACCAGTTGGTGACCGTCATCATGACGTAGAGGGACCCCAGGAAGAAGACAAAGTGGAAGTATGAGTAGCTGTAGACGGTCCCGTCCCCCTCATCGTACACCACATACTGTCCCCCACCGGTCCTCTCCTCATCTTCATAGTCATCTGCAAAGATAAAATGAAGAAAAGAAACCTCCAAATAACTGCGGGCTTCAGTCATTCGGGATCCGTCGACTCGTGGCTACTTCCGTGAAACCTTAATTGTATTTGAATGAGATACATTTATAGAATAAAGGTTATTCTGAATCTTTTTTTTTTAATTACTGATCACATTACAACAAGTTCAGACACCAAAAGGTTTCACTGTAAGGTTTCTTAGACCAGATTTCAGAAAGAGAAGAGAAACATTACCCCCATTATCTCCAAAGCAGAAACAACAACGGGCCCTCTGTAACAAAAACAGCATTATTATTATTAGCATTTTAATAACTTAAATTCTCAGGGAGTATGAGTGCTGAGACAATTCGGAATGTCACAACCCAAGGACAACCTGTACCCTGACACTGTACTTCGATATTTTTTGAGAATGAATTGGAGACGTAATCTGCAGTAATTAGAGCTGCTTTTTATAGAGCGTCTAAAGATAAAAATCAGGAAGTCTGTGGCTTAATGATACAGCTGTATCTCTTATTTCTGAAAGACTAAACAGGGGCCGCCATTCTCTTATTGTGGAAATACCAATCAGGCCCATGGGTCCCTCAGACATCAGAGCAAGATTTAGTGATAAACCATATTTACCCCCACCCCCTCCCAAACTGATCCTTTGCCTGATGCACTGGCATCCGGCAAGTCTGATTCATAGACAGGCTATTCATTTCCATTATAATGCACTAAAGCTGCCTTTACATTCCAAATAAAGCACAGAAACCACATTTGAAAAGATGCCGTAACATTTCAGACGTGGTTAATTTAAGCCAGCTCTGAGAATGGCAAAAAGACACAGTAAATGAGCTTTCACTGGAAACTGCCCAAATGTTTGCTTGTCTCAACCCATAGTGTTACAAATGCACTTCATCTTACAACAGCTGCATATAGCAGCATTTTAGTGTAAGTTAGTTACACTAGTTTCATAATGGCAAATCAAGCAGTCAGAGCAAGACAAATTTTAAGGCAAAGAAGGCTAAGTTGTTGATATGAAGTGATAAATTTCCAGGTATTACATAGCGAAATTTTATGCATTCTCCCGTTCTCTTAACCACTAGTATTCAAATGGTTTTGATGGTGATATCGACACAAAACATATTTACATAGATAATTTATATCGCAGCAGTTAGCTGGTGCTAATTTCACACTGTGAAAATGAATCAGGGATTCCGGTGCTCTTGGACCACCCTACACCCCAGTGCCCCACCAACTGATTATTCTAACCTCATGCTCTGGAACTGCAATCCTGTACACTCCCAACGCAGCAGAGTTCCTTCTAGTGGTCGATGTCAAACTGAGGGAAAAACACACACCACCCACAGACAAGCAGACAGACAGACATGCAGGGAAAAAAATCGGATTAACCGAGCACTAGCGATAAAACTGGGTGTGACCTGTTTTTCCTCTCAGCAGCTAAACACTCAAAATAAATATGCAGTGAGGTTGGGGTTACTATGGAAAATACTGATATTGCCAAATAGACATGCAATTTGCTTGTGGAACATAATAAATACATTCTACCCTACCACAGTGCAAATACTGAAATTCTTCAAATTGGTTATCAAAAATATCTTAGAACGCCCCTAGTTCTGTTTACTCAAAGGACCTAAAAAGGTCAGGGGTCTATTATGTAACTTTGAAATACAATAAAAGCAATGGAACAATTATCGGCCAATTCATCTTGTCTTATGAGGTGGGTGTGTGTAAGCACACCCTTCCATACAGACAGCCAGAGTTGCAATCTTCACTTCTTATGGTCTACTCTTATGTTCAAAAATAAAGCTGTTTGGTGACTGCAAAATGACAGGATATTGCCTGCTGCAGCCTCTCATTGCATTCTGTTACTGGGAAGAAACCCAAGCTTTTGTTTACATAGGCTTTTGTTTATATGGTTTGTGGCAGAGGCACTAATCAGGAATGTTTCAACCATGTTAGTAAGAGGAAAGGCAGAGAGCATTTTTAACAGATAATTTGAAGGTTGAATCCAGTGCTTACCAGGAGTAGAGCACGCAGCCGAATAAGATGACCGTCCCCACTCCTGTCACTATCCTGTTGTCATTCTCGGAGCCAGAGTTAATGGGGAAGGTGCAGACCGTGATATTGGTGCCATCCGTCTCTAAGGCTACAAGGAGTTTTAAAATAAGTTATAGCAAACTGGGGTGGAAGGTGAGTTGAGGGTTAGGTCGGCGGGAGGGAGGCATTGTGGGATTGTTGTCAAATGTTTAGGGCCTGACAAGGCACAAAGATAATGTGTGTGTGTGTGTTTTGCTCTTGGTATGTGCACCGAGTTCAGGTGAGGGCTAGAAGATGGGTGTGAAACCATGTTTGCACGCGATTGTGCTTCAGAATTGACAGAAGGTTCAGCCACATGTGGTAGGGTCACCTGTGGTCGGGCCTAGGTCACTTGAAATCGGTATGTCTGGCTGTGGTGAGAAGTGCAGTAATTTACAAGAAAAGCAACCAGAGATACTAGAAATACTACTTGTTTAAAAGAAAGCCTTTTTATATTATTATAGTTGCATTACCACAAACTGTGCTAATGCAAAAGATTTGGTATGCATAAGAATGTGTGTAATGCATTGCAGTACGTGGGTGCATTATGAATAGAGGGTGGGTTTTGTGACAAACCCCAAAATGAGGAGACGGGGGTCAACAAGTATAGAATGTGCTATGAGAAGAAATGTACCTTGGGGAGGAAATCATGTGTTGATGGAGGGGAAGGGTAACTATGGGTAACTAGTATGCTTCAGGCCACCTCTTGAAGGAGCAACTATAATTTACGTACCTCTTGAAGTATTAGCCAATCATTGTTATCAAGCTTTGTGATAGGTGTATTACTTTTCAGAGAACCAGCCAATCATGTTATCTATATGCTTTTTGAGGAAGCTTGAAAAGGGTCAATAAACTGCTGTATTTCTACGTTTGTGTCACCACCTTGAGAAGGGGACATTTTTTTTACTTCTTGTCTGATGATTAAATCAATTTTACTTTGCAAAGTCTCAACCCAGAATCATTTTAGGGAAAACTTCGACAATGTTTTCAGTAAGAGATAGGGGTTGGTCAATTACTTCCATGCTGGAGATACTGGTACAGCAGCTGGCATTTTAATTTTTTATTTACATTTATTTATTTTACAATTTTATAATTTAATATGGAAGCTAATTATTGATATTTAACAATTCTATAAGTGAAACTGAAGATAATGAAAATAATGCTAAGAGAAAGGGTTTTTTTCCACAACAAGTCACTAAATAAGTCAATTCACTGACCCTCAATAATTTGTAATGAAGACTAACCCCCCACCCCTCCCTGGCCCCCTCCCTCTACCCGACTTACTTTCAATGGGCTTGCTAGAGAGTGCAGAGAAGGTGAGGTACATGACGTATACGCTGATGACGCCAGACTGGAGGAGGCCAGATGTAGGCTGGACTGAAGAAGGCAAGAAACAGTGTGTTGGATTTTCTGCCACACACAGAGAACTAGGGCATTACACATTTCATGTTCATCATATTCATCCATCCAGTACAGGCTCACAAGACATGCATGCATGACTGGAAATCACATTAAAAGACAAAGTGCTCTAGAGAGGAACTCACGCTTCTGGACGCACGGAGAGATTGCCAGCAAAGACACCAGCACACACAGGCTGCCATTGATTCCCAAAAAGACCTTGTTGAGGGTGCAGGCCTCAGGGTGGGTGTAGAACAGGCACATGAAGACCATGGCTCCCACCGCAACGGAAAAGAGCACCAGTGTGACCAAGACCAGGGCTGCGTACCACATCTTGTTGTACTTAATTCCCGATGTCCTAGGAGAACAGGATCAAGAGGATGCTCAAAGGATAGCTGTACTGAGGGGATGTGGGTGGTAGGCAAGAGACCAGCACATCACACCTTCACTGCACGGGGAGTGAGACAGTAAACCAAAATCCTTTAGGACAATGTTGCACGTGACTCTTAGTAATTCTACAGGAAGTGTGTAAAAGTCCATGGCATTCAACACAGAAACACGTTAGCATTTCAGTCACCAGAAACTATACATTCGTCATAATCCATATAAAGGAGACGACAGGGGTATATTTCCACCAAATGCCGATGAACCACTAAATAAGAATAATAACACAGAAACAAATATTTTAAGGAATATTCAGCACACTACTCAAATACCAAAATTAGATTCTTATTGATTTATGAATTGAATTTTGATACAGCTGCTTTGCAGGGTTATGATCCATTAGAACAGACCATGATATAACCCTGATATGATTTTTCAGAAGATAATAAAATGTGGGGTTTTGCATTTTTAATGAACCCAAAAAACAAGGTCACAGGAGCAAGTATAAGATTGACCAGATTCATTCAGATTCAGATTCATTATTTCTGTGCATCCCTCCCAACATTAATGCACACAAACTTTTTCGCTAACCTGCCCGAATAAGACCCCAGTCAGACACAGGGGGCCCGCCTGTGATACATGGATGCCAAGCAAAATACTTGGCTGACCACCTCCAATGCCTGACTGGCAGCTCAGTGTTATTTCTGTGTTATTTCGGGGCTGTCCCTTGGCATTGGAGGGCTCTGTCGTCACGCCACAGGCAGGTTAAACTCCGGGCAAATCTGCCCTTCTGTTTCTCCAAGAGGGATTAGACCAGAAAATTGCATTCGAGTCCCATTGAGTTCCGGGCTTCTTTTGTGGGCACTGGAGGAGGAATTGGTAAAAAGTGTTCCAATGGCCACGTGCTTCCTGTCCACTTGGCAGGCTGCCAGGGGCTGGGGTTTCCATCCAAAAAAAAGTAGGCCTCTTCACACCAGGCTTCACAATCCCGGACACCTTTCAACATGCTCGGCTTACATCCCCCCGTCCTACAATGGCCCTTTCATCTTCCCCCTTTTGAAATGATGTTTATTTGCTTAGTTGGCGTCTCCATGCAACTCCACGGTCATGACTCACCGAGTTACCCTTTCATTGGTCTTCAAAGTAGGAGATGCACTTGGAGCCGTGCAAAGAAAGTAGACGGACGATTCACGAGTGTAGCTGCCTTCCTGTGATTATAAGCTGGCCACGTTTCTTGAATCAACAAACCAGGAAGCTATGACTTTTCCAAAAAGACTCCCCCACTCCAACCCCAGCCGAAGCAGTGCATTCTGGGATGCATGGGGGAAGAGTGATTCAGCACCCTGTCTGCCCCATAATCACATCGCCACCCAAAGCAGCTGCCTGCTAAAGCATCTAAAACTTGGCAACTTCGTAACTGTCAAAACATATTTATGATTAATGCCTCTCTTTGTTAATTATTAAACTACTTCATATATAAATATTAGGAATGGAAAATACAAATAGCGTAAAAAATATCCTTCTGAATGGGTTTTATGATTAATCCTTAACTCCTGGGACAGACGGTAAGAAAGTTATACTTTACGGATCTTTGTTTCTTCATCTGTTTGACTCACGCGGCCATGGGAAAGACGGGAGAGCCGCAGCAAAAAAAACAAACAAAACAAGCTTTCAAGGCCAGGACTGTCCAGCTATGCATGGAGCCCATTACAGGAAACGGCGTGGATGAAAGGGATTGTCACAGAGGAGACAGCCAGGAGGTTTTGAAGCCACTAGAACGCGATCAGACTGAGGGAGACACAGCAAGTACAGTAACAGAGTTTCAGAAAGTACCTCCCAGTTACAGGATTCCTTACTGGGTTCCCTTCACACCTTCCTTGTTTCTGTGGACTTGTCCACCCACCGTTAGCCATTTCTCTCTTCCACCCTGTCCTTCAGCTTTCCTCCCCAGCAATAATTCTTGTGCCAGGTTCTCATGAACTTGCTTTACTTCCCCGCAGCCTGAATGTCTCTCTGACATGTAGGGGATATGTGATCTGCTCCCCCCAAGCCTTATAACCCTCTAAATGCTTCTCCATTGCCTTGTAGAAATATCATTGCCACAAATGTCACACACACACACACACACACACACACACACACACACACACTTGTATTCACGTCTTTGTGGAGATTCTATTCATTTCTACGGGCATAACCCTAATCCCAGCTATGAGAACCTTAACCCCATCCCAGCCCAAACCTTAACCAGAAGTAACCAAACACAATACAGCATTTTTAGTTTTTTTCCCCATTGCATTCACTGATTTTTATAAGATTGAGTTTCCCCTTGTGGGGGAAAAAAAGACATGTTTTAATCACATTGTGGGGACCAACGCGCACACGCTTAAGGGACACCATTCGCCCATCTATTTTCGTAGCACTTATCTTGTTCAGGGTAGTGGGGGGGCCTGGAACCTGACCTCTCATTCACTCACAAAAATCAGAGATTCAGCCACTAGATCTCTTAAACGTATGTTTTTTGGACTGCAAGAGGACTCCCGTGCAGCGCCCCCAGCCGGCAGACGCACCCCCCCAGATCTCCCTCGCCTTACCCACATACTCAGGGTTGCCTCAGCTGAGAGGCTATTGGCCGTCATTCCCAGCTCCTCCGTATGATGCAACAGGGGGAAATCGTAAGGCAGACAGCCTCTCGGCCGATAACGGGGCCTCCAGGCTGCGAGGACTCCTTTCTTGCTCATCTGCATGAGCAATGAGGCCACAGCAGATATGGATTTTCACAAAGCAGGATAGCATGTGTGCCCCCCCCCCACTACTCTCTCTGCGATTACAGAAAATTGGGTCACGCTGAAATAAATAATTTACTCCAAACCCAGACCTAAGGAACCCTCAGGCAGCTCCCAAACCCAGACCTAAGGAACCCTCGGGCAGCTCCCAAACCCAGACCTAAGGAACCTTCAGGCAGCTCCCAAACCCAGACCTAAGGAACCCTCAGGCAGCTCCCAAACCCAGACCTAAGGAACCCTCAGGCAGC
>JAODKL010000040.1:24513382-24523437 GCA_026780765.1 Petrocephalus schoutedeni
GCATAATGATCACTTTGTAGATATTTCATTTGTTTTATGGGTATTTTAATGGCCAATTCAACAAAAACAACTGAAACGTTTTAAATATGCCAAGTGTTCTAACAATTTTGGCCACTACTGTATAACTATAATTATAATTCACTATAAAGACTCCAAATGTTTGTTATATATCCTCAAAAAGCACCCCTTTCATAAGCACCTCTAGCCATCAGAATATCCCACTACAATGGGTCAAGAAGCCCCTTTGTCATAATAGTTATATGGCCATATAATGCCCCCCGATGGGCCTGTGACTGCACTATATCCTTAGGGATCTATATCTTTGTGGAGTCTCCCCATCTATTCCTACATAAGGAATGGCCAGACTGAGTAAAAACATACAGTAAGGAGGAGTTCCACTCTACCACTCATTTATTCATGTATCAACGTCTGTATTGTCCTTGCACTCGTGTTCTATGTGCCGCTGTGGTGCTCTATCTTCCTGACTCAGGTTTTCCTTAAAGGAACCACACGGTCCATATTTAGACACACAGACAGTGTTTTTAACCATTTCAGGAATATCAGTGACTAATGCGCAAATCTCTGGCTTGGAAACTACGGTAAAGCAAACCCACGCAACACAGCCTTGGCCAAGGGCCTTGGATAATAATTAACGCTGCACAGTAATGCTCCAAAAAATTACTCGCCTAAAGCTATGACTTTGTCAATTCAGACTGAAATTTCAAAAAATAATTTCAAAAATAAAATACAATACATGTAATGTTGAGTTCTTTACCAGTAAGAGACCACAAGACCGAAGATGCCATACCTTCAAGGAAGGTCTCCTGATTGGGCAGGAAGAATCCCCCTGCACAGCAGCCAAGCAGGGCCAGGAACTTCAAGAACCAGAAGCTAGAAGACAATTATTACAGAGACTGTAATAATGTATAAAAGACGGTTTGGGGCACCAAGAAGAACAATTTATGAAACAGGAGAAATACAAAATAACTGGCAGACATTTCAGGGGTAGATCACACTTAGCGATGCAAATACTTTTTAAAAATACTGATAGGCTCCCTCGCTGAACAGTCATAACCTTAATAAGCCCCAATAAACAAGAAGATACCAATAAAGCTCTGAAGTACTTAGAGTGCACCTCTCACAAACCCTAAAAGTAGTAACTCATTCAGCGGCCCACAATGTTTTCTAACTAAAAGTTTCAGAAGATATTTGCTATTTAAATGTTGCTATATTACTTCCCTAATCTGTACATCTTTGTTTCACCTCAAAATAATAACCAACTAAACAAAAGAACTGGTTTACAGGAAACCCTAGTCTTTCGGTTCCTCAAGTGTAGTCAACAGAAACCTGTACCGTTAATTATACCAGTTAACCGACACAGACTGCAAGGTGCTTCTGATCAGAATGCATTTTCAGTTCCCTCTCTCACAAAAGTTCATTTCGAGTGCAACCTGATTGTTCCATTGCGGGGGGTTCATTCAGCTGGGCACACATTCCATATGCCACATTTTCTCCCTTTGGTAAAAAATATATATGGTTCTCTTTAGTAAGACTTAAGGAATGCTCTAGGCAAGATATGTAATATGATGACAGGTCATGTGACTTTACAAAGGCAGCGACCATGTATCGCGTGAAATGTAGCTACATTGCTCAAATACTGCATGTGTACAAAGGTGTATATGGCTGGGGGTCTCATGGAGATGGGAAATACAAAGACTACCCAATTTCCCTACGGGGAAATGCTTTGATCTAGCCTCATTGTAAACACAAGCTGCACCATGAAGAATCCCTCTCTTCCTCCAGTAGCATACTAAGTGCCTTTTGATTTGAGGGGCCCATCTTCCAGCACTATGTTGTTAGTCATTCTAGTGCGTCAGTCTATAACGTTCCCTTCGCATTCACAGAAGTGATCTAACATCGCCTTCTCCGGCACAGTTTGGAATGTGGCATTGCTCCCGTCAGCTTGCTCTTGTATTTGGTAGAAGCGGTTAGTTGTGGTTGTGTAGCTCTTGTTCAGTACTGCCTACACTGACCATTCATCGTGCACTTATGCCTAGTTGACTCCCTGACAGCATGACTGTTTGCATTGCAGCATTTGCCTGGGACAAAAGTGTCCACTAAATATGTAAATGTAGGTATTAAGCTTTACCCAGCACCCAGCAAGTAGGCTTGGGCGGTATCCAAATTTTGATACCGTCAAACCTCCTCCCTATTTTACCTCGGTATACGGTATTACCGTGAATAATTAAAAAAAATTGTGACATAAGGCTCAGACAGCGTCACCAAGCTGTTGGCTTGTGCCTAAACCGCAGAGACACGCCCACAAATCAATTTAATTAAATCACACCGCCTGAACATTATCGTTGGCTGCGTACTGGCGGTGGACCTAGATGTTGTTGGTCCTGCATCGGGAGGCATTGAAACTGTTGCACTGAGTGAACTCGGGTCCATCCTCGCAGCAGTGAGTGGATGGTGGTTTCGTATATGCGACCTTAGGTTCGAGGTATTTCCATCTCTCGCGGTCACCTTTTTGTTGCACAATTTGCAAATTGCCTCGTCCGTATTTACCGCCTCTCCCTTCTCGTTCGGTCGAAACCCGAAATACTGCCAAACTGCAGAAGTTGTGTTCTTTTTCGAGACCAGGTCACTTGGTGCGCGACTCGCTATCGTTCCCCACCTCTCTCTTTCTCCTCCACGCCATCACGTGATGACAACCACGCATACGCATTTTCAGGCCTTATATAAATTATATGTAATATTTAATCCTTGTCTCCTATATAAGTGCATTTTTTTATGACGGTATAACGGTATTGAAACTCATACCGTTGCTATTTTTAGATCCTGCGGTACCATATTACCGTATTACCGCCCAAGCCTACTGCTAAGACCCATTTGCAATGGTTAGCCATCAAAGGACATAGATCTCATCTTCCCTGATGCAGACAAGCCTTCTAATTTAGTTATAAGTTCCTCTTCCTCAGAGCGGCAAAAGGCGACGACACAATTTAGCCGAGAATTCCAAGTCCCCGAAGTGCCAGGGATCTGCTGTCCCTTTTGCAAGTGCCTCATCTGCATGCAATACAAACATCCCATTATAGGAATGTGAAGAGTTTCAGCTGGAGACCAAGGGCTTCCTTTTGAGTGAAATACAGCTCACCCCACGACAACCCGCATGCGGTGGAGCTCTTAATTAATGTCCATTCATTGAAAAAAGCAGTGGGCGGGTAACTTGGAGCTTAGGAGCAGAAGACGGGGGGGGGGGGGATGGAGCGTAGGAGGGAAGGACACCACGAAATTCCTGCATCATTCACTTTCCAGACTGTTCTGCAGCGATTAGGGACTTAAGCATTCATAGGGGATTAAACAAACGTAGGGGAGTGGATCAAACACCAGGTCACGTACCCGTTGTGGACGACGGCCCGGCAGCCCTTGCTGGTGTGCACCCTGAAGGTGAACACGGAAAAGATGAAGAAGAAGCAGGCCATGCCGAAGCAGACCTTGTAGACTGCAGAGTACCCAACCAGACTCTTGCAGTTTTCTCCTGCCTTGAGCTTCTCACACAGCTCCGTATAGAATGGGATCTAGAAAGAAGAAGTGGCATTGTTGGGGGGAAAAAAACGCAAACCATCATCTAGCTCAGAAGGAAGCCCTGCCTAGTGATCCACACACCATTGCTCTGTTCACGCTGAAGGACACCAGTGATAATCTAGACAACAGCTGCTTCTATCATTGCCTTCTTTCTATCTGAAAGTGCTACCTATTGGCTCCGTACCCGCCAGTTTCAGCTTGACCACTCTTCCATAGTAAGACCACTGGGGACTCATTAACTTAGATTGACTCACAAATTCCTATGCAACAAAAATTTTACAAAGCCTCACTCACCCAAGAAGGTGATGGGCAGGAAAGTTGTGCATGTGAAAAAAGTGGCCAACCGTGGGAGACGAGGATTTCAGTTTTGTTAGGGAGTGCACTTTTGGGTTGGGGGACGTACCTTTTGCGATGGTTTTTATTTCTACTGCCCCCACTCTCCCGCCGCTCTGCTTAGCTCACCAGTCATGGAGCCGCAATAAACTTTAATTTGTCGCGCAAGTGAATGGGCTGACGGCACAAGCTGGGTCACCGAGCCCTTGATGTTCGTGGCTAAATAGCTGTCGGGTAAAAGGGAAGCCAAGCACCAGTCCCCTAACATGCTTATTCTCTCACTCTAACAAGCCTCTGGATAAAGAGGCTCCTTTCTGCTTACGGAAACACTGGCGCTGCAGAGACTGAAGGGAAGAAAGGGAAAAAAAGTGCAGCTGGCCCCGCCCACCGCCCTTTAGGAAGGGGTGTTAGCACGGCTAGTAGGATGACTTTCGGGAACGGCAAACAAAAGAGGGGACGGACAAAGGAGGTGCCTTTTTGCAAGGGTGTGCGTTTTTTCCAAGATTGATGGAGAAACACACAAAAGGGACGGCAAGGACTCTGCCTTGAATTCCAATGCATACTAAACCACAAAAAGGGGTATATCTAACACAAAAACTGTGTCATCAGACCTCTTCGGGGTGCAGATGAACTTCTGCAACAACTGGCATCCTTTATGACAGCTCAGAAGGATCAGCACATAATAATAAAAAAAAATCTTCTGTGTGACTGCTTTCATGAAGAAAAAAAAAAACCAAAATTTAGACCTCACAGTTAAAGAGTGGATCACCATGGTAATGCCAGGGGGTTACGGTTGTGTGAATTCAGTGCACGTCTATACGCGACCACAGGACCAGCAGCCAACTGGTAAGAGCTCATGGTAAGAAACCGTGGTTACACTTTACTTAAGGGTGCTCTATGAAGGCTACTGTCAGCATTTATGACAGCCACAAAAGTTGGAACAATCCTTTATAAATGCTCATGACAAGTTATGTTGGTTGTCATGAAGGGCTTATGTTGGTGTGATGTAGCTGTCATAGAGCACTCTGAAATAAAGTGTTAACAATACCTTTAGTCCAGCTAGAAACTGGCCAGCTGATTTATCGAGGGATATGAAGGCAGGCTGTCCTGTTAAACTGAGAGCCTCTCTCCATACAAGGCAATTAATACGCCGAGCAACAGGATCAGTTAAATGACCTGTCCCCCTCCATCTGCAGGCCCTCTGTCCCATCTGCCCCAGTGCTAGCATCGCACAATATCAAGTTTCCCACCTTGGGACAAGCTACACGCCACCCTCCGCTACTCAGGAGCTCGCGGACACCTTCCACAAATTGTCCAGCAACGGAAGCCTGAACATACATGTGAAAGCATTGTGACCTAACGCAAACATATTTACAAAAAAAAGCAGAACTCTAAAGCAAACAAACATTCTTAATAATCAGGTATTAACTCTTAATCTACTGGACTATTAATTCACATATTAAAAGTCCATCTATAGGACAATTAATCCAGACTTACTATCAGTCGTACATCGCTGACACAGACAGTGTGAACTCTATCAAATGGATATTAAACTATTAATCCAGAATATCTATTGGGTAATAATGGCTATTAAGAATCAGAAACAGACATTTTGGAAGAAAAAAATCCTTTTACCTGAACATTGAAACTGATCAGGATGGCAAAGCCAGAAAGTCACTCGGGAAGAACAACAGGCCAGCTGCGTTTCATTCACAGAGCAGCAAGCCACAACACAGCACAGCGGGGACGGCCGCGCTTGATTGTGCAACGTGACACAAGCAGAGTCTAGTGACGAGTTAGTGCAGAAGTGCGAACGTTTTTCCAGGCCAGGGGAAAAAAATAAAATCTGATACAGCTACAGCGCAGACTGATGTTGGCTTTGCTGCCTTCCCTTCAGGAAAAAATACAGAACACCAATCATTCTGAGGGGCGGGGGGGGGGGGGCTTTTTCCAGCAGCAGGAGAACTGAAGCAGAAGAATCAGAGGGAGGTAAAGAAAACAGAAGGACGAAGAAATGAGGATTAGAAAAAGGAGAAGGAACTGAGGAGGGAGCAGACAGGGGAACTAGAAGCAGGAGGACAGAAGGAGAAGAAGCTTTAGGTGCAGCAGAGACGGAAGTGACAGCAGAAGCAGTAGAAGCAGAAAAGCGAGTAGAAGTTCCTGTTCACTAGTGGCGGTGAGCCTTTAACCCCTATCCCGTGTTTGGGGTCAATCTGACCCCAGAGCATCATTAACCCCTGTCCCGTGTCTGGGGTCAATCTGACCCCAGAGCATCATTAACCCCTATCCCGTGTCTGGGGTCAATCTGACCCCAGAGCATCATTAAACGGTAGGCAAATTTCACATGGGGAAATTATCACGGGAAAAGGGTTAATCAAGTGTCAGCTCACAGCCAACCCAGCAGACGTGGCCGCCGCACTTACGTTGTCCCTCATCTCCTTCTCCACGGTGGGCGACATCATGACCACGCAGATGACGGTGACCAGCAGAAAGTAGAGGGCGTACATGAAGCGCGTTCCCGTGGACTGGCGGATCTTGGGGCAGCAGCCGCAGCACAGGGAGCACGCGGCCGAGCCACAGCAGCATTCCAGCTGGAACGACACGGTGCCATCGGCATTAGAGCTGCACTCCAGGACAGGTCTCAGTATAAGACACATGCCAAGGCTGGCCTCACAGTCCACACTAATGTGGATGCAGACCATCCTGCCTTTTGGGGAAGAAAGACCACAGAATATATAACCAATAAAGACCTGGTTATGCCCCCCTGAAGGCATTGCGTTACATTTTTCTGTATCACAAGATAAAGAAAATGATTAGGCATCAGGGAAGATCCAAATCATAGCAAAGGACACTAGTGAAATACAACTACACAGCAAGAACCAACAGATGTGGGCTTTGAAATTAGATTGAAAATCTGTCACCATTCAAGTACTTTTTTGATCTAACTTGTATGGAATTAGTTCCAGGCTGTCAAAACACAGAAACCCAGAAAATCTATGCAGAACAGTGAGACGTGAGCAAATACTGGTCTGGTTTAGGTATAAATACGGGGGGGAACACACACAGAAGCACGCAAATCTCTTTTTAAATGCGGGAAAATCCTATAATTAAGGCACAACATCCCATTCTGTCACAGCAGTCCGTAATTACAGGGATAGGCCAGGATGGTAATTTTCTCTACTCAGACCATTGTAGAGGACCCAGGTTTTGCTCCGGTACTGACGTTCCCAGCAACACATGGACTCAGGGGCCTATGATGGTCTGTATCTGGGGTAGAAGTAGCTACAGCCTTCGAGGCTGGACCAATCAGTGCAGGATCTCCCCTGGCAGGACAGAAACAGTATTCCAATGGGACATTGACATCGGCGTGCTTTCCACAGAGACCCACAGAAACGCATATGCCGGTGTTCATCTCAACGCACTGACATTTCAGCGTGCTTATGTAGCTTTTTGCTGAGAATATGACTGGTATCATGTGGCCAGCTTGTGAGAAAAATACAGAAATATGATGTAATACACGGGACAGAGAATATAGAGCAACAATACATTTTTGTATAAACCTCTACAAAAAAAAGACTTTCAATAATATTCAGATACTTGAAATCATGACTAAAGAAGTGCAGAACCATTAACAAGATTATATATTTATAAATAAATATGTACAATATTTTTAGAAAAACTGGATCCATGTTGTTATGCAAAGCAAGTCATAAGGAGGGCAGGAGGCTCCACACTGACTGCCCTGAATACTTGTTTGCCAAGTAGTAGGTGAATGTAGTATGTGAGGTGAGGGGTACGTCCGAATGTTCAGTATGGATGAGGCGATGCAGTGTGCTACTGATGGACGCTACACTATTCCCACAAGACTACTCAAGCTACAACCAGATATAGAATGTCACTTGCTCCGAAATATCTGTCATGATAGTTGTGGAAATGCCAGCTCTGTATAAAAGATTAAAAATACCCAGTTATATGTTGACTTTTCCCATCGACATTTAATAGTTTCGGTTTTGTAGGGGTCAAGCAGTGTCATTGGTACACAAGTCAAGGAGTGTGCAGGACGGCTCTCAGAATGCATCAGTACTGCTCACAAACAATTACATGTACTACATTAATGGTCGAGTAGTGGGCTTTTAATGAAATTCAGTAGGAACTGTGTAAGTAAGCCATTTCGGATAAGCCCATTGTCTCCAGTGGAGCCCCTGCTAAGGGGTGGCTGAGTGCCACTGCCCCCCAATGGCCAAGAAGGCCCCTCCCCTTTAACAGTCATTCTGCAGGCCATTAGGGCCTCTAGGGTGAAAAGGTCCAGACATAACTGACCCCCAAAACAATCCTACAGCTGTGGCCAGCTTGATGAGAATTTCACAGGCCGCTTTAGTTGGTAGTGTCTTTTGCGGACTGGATCTGCTGCACACGCCCGTTTCAGTGACGAGCCCTTGGTTTCAAGCCTTGACATAAAAGTCAGGAACTTTTTGTCTAACTCCAGCATGGAGCTAAAACTCCCTGTGTTTTGTACCCAAGAGGCAGCAGGAATTGTCAGCTGGATATTACTAACATTAATCTATACAAGAGACTAACAGAGCAGTATGGAGATAGCACATATCTGAAACCTTTGAGAAAAAGCGGAGACTCAGATAACAGTCTAGCATTACTGCAATTTGTGTGCCTATCAGGATTTCCAGTTATATGGATTAATCCATCCATCTTCTACATAACTCACCTACCGCATCCCACAATGCAAAGCGGCAGAACATCATAGCTTATTTTTGGTTTAATTTGGAAAAACCTGATGGCCCCCAGGGAGAGCTTAGCCTCAGAATAAAAATAAAATTTGTTGAAACATTTATTCAGTTTTCTTTTTGGTTAATATTTTCATTTTTCAAAGGGGGGACAAAGTATAACAAACCAACGTCAGACTAATTGGACCACACAAGTCAGCAGTTCTATGCTGATTAGCCAGCTAGCTAACGTTAGTTGCTAACGTTTCCCTGTTACAGTTCCCACAGCAAAGGTACAGGTGATTCAGCTGTCAGGTATCCATACAGGACACGGGTGTTTGGATTTAACCTCAACTGCCCTCTAATTACAGCTGCAAGAGGGTGAATTAAATGTCACTGTCATTTTAATTCATTTATCTAGGTCTAATTACGTGTTAACGTATAGCCTACTTACGGTTTGTAATTTATATACTAAATTTATTTCTTTATCAATCTGTTCATGTATATTTGTTTGCCCAGATTGCCTTTGTAATTCTATTCAGTCTTGTAAATATCTACAATCACGATGTGGTGTAATGGTTAGGGATGCGACTGTAATCGAAAGGCTGCCAATGCGAGTCCCCGACCCGCAAGTACCGCTGAGGTACCCTGAGCAAGGTACCGCCCCCAAGCACTGCTCCCTGGGCGCTGACGTAGCTGCCCCCTGCTGTGTCCCAATGTCACATGGGTTAAAAGCAGAGGGCACATTTTGTGCACACCACAAAAAAAATTTGTGTGAGCCGCTTTGCTGATAGTAGAGGATGTGTCTCATCTCCCTACTCTGAGTCTGGGTCACAGGTGTCAGGGAGGGTTAGGTAGACTAGCAAGCAGGGGATGACAAGACGAGGGCTTGGGGTGGAGCAGAAGACACCTGTTGTGCAAAGAGGAAGTCGTGCTTTGATCACGTACTTCAATAACCAGTCCCACTGAGAATGTTCTTTTAGGGGAGTCCAGAAAAGTATATACACTCGCCATTATCTTTGGTCGCGACTTGCCACCTCTTTTGGGATGGGGACACCGTTTCTCTTCTGAACTGCTTCACTTATTAAAAGAAAATTTTCTTACGAAGTTTCAACGTGATTATTTGCCATCTGGTAGTGGAGAAATCAGAAGGAAAACAAGGAAGGGTTTCTCTTAGACAATCTACCTGCTACACAATGATGGGTATTGCTGAGGTTGACGAGACATGACAGCACCTTGGACCCAGAAAGTAGGACAGGTACTTGCAGATATTTAGGTGGTGGGTAGAGTTGGGTGGCATTTAATTCTAATTCTATACAATGAAAACGTCTCCATCAGCTTGACAACACAGGCGCTGCAAATACGGAAACGCGCTGCAAATTCTCACAACACAACCAAACACAGAAACGCGCTGCA
>JAODKL010000040.1:24524768-24535389 GCA_026780765.1 Petrocephalus schoutedeni
CGCTCCATTCGCCTGAGCAAACTTTTCTCAGAAGACCTATCGTTTTATCGAGTCATGTGACCACGGTAGTATCGAAAGAATTTGCTATTGCGGTACGACGGTATTTACAATACCGTTACATCCCTACTGCAGACACACTCATAACAGCCAAATGACTCACTTAAGTCTTTCAAAACTTCTAAATTCATATTACATTGTACTGTAACAACCATTTGACCCAAGGTTTACTTAAAAACACAGTGTTTATTTGTCAAGGTGCCATCTTCCCTTGACACAACACAGTGAGGTATTTAAAAGTCAATTTAATACTCACTTTATTAAGCATCAATAATTTATTACAAATCAGCCAAGCTTCGTGAGTGCATCTGCTTAGGGTGAAAAACTAAATCAAAAGAAAGTATATGTACTATGTAAATTTAGCCACAGATTGCAGAAGAATGCCTGTTTGCATGTGTGCAGATTGTACTCAAAAAATCCATCCAAGTGGTCTAGGGCCAGTCCAGCCATTTATATTAACATGCTGAAACAAAAATCACGCAGTCACTTACTACAACTAACCAACTATACCTTCTGCAAAAAACAGCTGTGCTAGTGGATAGAATTGTAAATAAAACAACATTAAAAATTATGTAATAATAATAATAATAATAATGAAAAAAACAAACAGTAGCACACTGCTTGGAGCCCATTCAACAAGCAAGAATGCATGGTGTTCTTTACAATACTGTACACACACAGGTAGTTACAGCATACTGTGATCCATCTGAAATCTGTTACTGTTTATAGATCAAGGCATCTGCATGACTGAGGCAAACCCAAAGTCACAGACCACAAAAAAACAGCTACAGTGTACCACCCTTCCCATAAAATCTGAGTTTATGCAAAGTTGCAGCTTCTGAGCAGGCCAATAGGGGAGGACTTCTGTGCGTGCATGAACAGAACATGGTTTCACAAAGTAACAGCGTACAAACCATGACAACACTGTGGTTGCATTATTTTCACAATTTGGTAGCAGTGGTATTTCTTTGAACCAATATAAAAAGATGATTTCGGAACTCAATATTAACAAAATTGCCAAAGGCTAAATGTGTCTCAAAACAGCCCGTTTCCATCATTCAAATTACATCCCAAATAAACATAAAAAATTAGCCAAACTAGCATTTTAAATTATTTTCCACAGAAGAAGGAAGTTTACCCTAACAGACATTATCATGGCCAGGCATGTGGCCTGCGTGTGCAGATTCTGGTTTCATTCCACTCTCATGAGAATCACGTGTCTTTCTATGACTATCAGACTGGGCATGCATCCACCACAGCCCAAGGGCACAACCTGCACGTACAATTCATTCCATTTGAAGACAGCTCTTAATATCACTGAAATGGGTGCTGAAATGATCTCACTTATCTCCAATATCCGCCTTCATTGTTGAGTGTGAGACAAACCAGTTCCTATCGGCTAAGAGATTTAGGCTGGTTATTTTCTGCTGGTACTATTAGAGAAAAAAATAATATATAAGCCAGACTGAAAAGAAGTCTGAAATTAAGCTACAGGGTGAATAGGAAACGCAGCCCTCCCCCTTTTCCTGTGTGGGACACACACACACACACACACACACACACACAATGCTAGCAATCACTTCCTCTGTGAGGACTTCAAAGTGTGAAAACCCAATATAGACTCATTTCATAATGGAAAGGTCTGTCCAAAGAGGCATTTGGAGATCAAAGTAGTCCTGAAAAGCACCATCCATCTGCAGGAAAGTTCCGAGTCGGCGCAGGACAGCAGTACCGAGCTGCCGCCAAGCGTGTCCCGGCGGACGGAGCCGGCAAAGTCCCCCGCTAGAGTGGCGAGAGCCCATAAAAAGGGCAGCAGTGTCCCGCTGCTCTTCCGGGGCCCCGCTCCTACGCTAACCTCACCCAAACACCACCCCTTATGTTAGACTCGACCAAGGAAATGAAAAGACCACCCGCGGTCGAGAGGGGGAAAAACAAGGAGGTCCCACTTCAGGAAGAAAGGGGTACGATGTAGCCATGAAAGGACGTGTCGGGAAGTCAAAAGGCTCATTCCAATGGCGTCTAATTAAACGAGTTCCCCTATAACATGACTACGGAACTTACAGCTTATAGACAACTGACAGTGGGAAAAACAAAAATCCAAATAGTAAATTAAAGACACCAACAACCTCAGAAAATAACTTTATGATACGAATATTCACTGACAGTGCATAGAGCAGTAATGCCGACGGATGACATTTCGCTGCTAAGAAGTGTAGCACTGCGTTGTCGGTATAGGCAGTTAGTGTGGAGGCGCAGTAAAACGAATCTGCTTTAATAAAAAGCACCAAGGCTGGGTTTGGCAAATGCCCGCACGGCAACGTGGAAGTCGGCGCACATTATTATGAGCGATTAACCGAAGATCGGGAGCGAAGATTCGGATTTCCGCACGGCAACTCGGAAAAAACAACGAAGGTGAGGCTTTGTGAGCCCGCAAATGGACCGAATCGGATCAAAACGCCAAGCGAACCATTTAGATTTATTACATTAATGTTAATAATCTACGACTGCATTAAGACTGAAGCTGTCAAGAATCCCTTTGTGCGTCTGTAAGGTGGGAGAAGAGGCGGCGTGTCTGTAAACCTTATCGTACCTAGGAAACCGGTGCTGGAAAGGAGCCCCCTTCACGCAACCAACGCTCACACGTTTTACATACGTTTTACATCAAATAATGATATCAATTAATGATACTTCGTTTCATTCGAATCACACATTTCACACCGGTACCATTCCATGCATTTGTTGATTTGCACGCAAGACCAACACTGGAGAGGTTTTAACTGGAAAGCAGCCTAATTTCCCACATCGCACCGTCCCAATAAACAAAGAAGGGTGTTTTTAAGGGGAAGTGGAGTGGGGCGGCTCGCATCTGCCCAGGTCGGCGCTCGGCGTGAGTCCAGGCGGGTCGGGCTGCGCTCCTGCGCCGGGCTGCCGCCTGTGCCGACGTGGAAGGAGCCCCGGCAGACGGCACCGGTGACAATGTAACGCCGGCTCCGGAGGCGACTGATCGGTGAGAAATCGGTGGCCGATCCATGTCAGATTTCACGCCGTGCCATGCACAGCTAGTGGCGGCTAGCCGAACCGAAACGATCCGGTACACGAGAGGAGGACAAAAAAAAAACAAGTTGGGAGAGCTGCGTGTGTAGATCTTACCTGGGAGAGACAGCATGGCGTGCACATCTTGCCGCCGTGAATTAAAACCCCTTTCCAGGACGTAACTTTCCGCTCGTTCCCAGGCTCGGCACAAAAGGCTTCTGTCCAGGCGCCGCGCACCGCACGGCAGATGCGTTTCGGGTGCTTACGTGAATGAGTAACGCCTGCCCCCTTTCCTGCGAGGTAATGGCGCAGCACGCTGCTGCCCCTTTCAGATACAAAGGGGGGAAAACAATAGGGATCCAGGAGCTACGCTGCTCGGACCCCGAATAAATAACAATCCCCCCCGAAGGATGGCAGCCAGAGCGGCTCCACGCCACTACAGCCGCAAGCAAGCTGTCGGGAGAGCCGCGGTCGGCAATGCCGGCCCCCAAATACCACCCCCTTCTGCGTTACCGTGTCCAAAAAAAGTACATTTTTTATTCCAGGCATTCCCGCTGTCGTCGTGTTATTCTGACTTACAGGCGCTTTCCATTCAAACGAATTTCTTTAATATGGATGGATAGTATAAAACGCAGCTATATTCTAATTTAGCATGTCAGATGCATAGTGTATAATAATTAGTACCAGTACTCACTTATACATACTGTTTTGATTAAATTGCAGAGAAACTGGCAAAATATTATGAGGAAAATATAGTGAGCAAAAGTATAATACAGACAAAAGAGTTGCATTTCACAATAATGCACCCAAAATAAAACACCTCGTTGCTTTTAATTGCGTAATTTTTCGATTCTTGTCATTGTCTGTTTAACAGTTCAGGACATATTTGCCTGTATGTGGCAAATATGTAACTCCTTTTGTTTAAATTGGTTTTAAATCCAAGACTTATTGACTTTTCCAGTGAATGGGGTGACTAAGGCTACTAAGATGCATTAGGGTCCAGTGAACCAGCTTAACCAGAGGAGCCATGGCTCTTTTCGAACCTTCTGCTGATAACGTGCCTGACCTATACTGTAGTGTATGACTAGCAGACAAAAGCAATCGGAACGAAGAGCCAGAATCACTTCTTCTTGGCTTTGTTTCCGCCATTCTGCAGCATTAAGATGCAGGAAGGCAGTCTGACTGCCAATCTGAGTCATCAGTCTCTGTAAACAAGACCCGCCATGAAATATGTACAGTACAAGGACAACATGCAAGCTAAAATTCAAGAAAAGAACATTTTTTATATTTAAAAGTACATGTTAAACTTTAAATTGTAGAGAAGTGGCACACAACTGACCAAATGATGACTTGTCAGTTTTATGAGACTTATCATAACTCCCCAGCCTTGCAGAGGGATTTCTAGCACAAGGAACAAAACCACACTGTCCACAAGGAGATAAACTGCCACGTCTGATATGAAAAGCCTCCTGATACCAGGTGGACCAAGCTACATGAAAATGAAGTACTGGGAGTCCATGTTCCGGCAAATCCCTTCCTTATTTTTACTGACCTTTCTTAATTATTGATAGCCAGCTGTGAACTATCCATATATGGTATACTACTACCTTCACACGAGCATGCGCACGACCTGACAAGACACTTAGTAAATTCTATAATTAAAAATGGTGTTCATGTGCTTATTATAAATATATGCATCTTGAAGCAACTGTATTGATAAGGATGCTTTTTGAAACTTAATTGAAAATATGACAATAGTGGATGTAAAAAGATGTCTCTCTCCAGTGTTATGGAAACTTTAATTTTTGACCTAACTTTAAGCCCAAGTCATAACAAAAGACAATGTTTTGCAAACTTTATTCACCTACCTTATATACAAATGTAAAGCTATAAAACAGAAATGACAAACGAAACAAAAATCAAACGAACCTTTCTCAGCCTACAAAGCCTCGCTCTATGGGCTCTAGTGAAACGGGGGAGTGCATTTTCTCCCCCAAACACAGCTGTAACCATGCGGGGCTCTTCGGGAGCGGACCGCTGAAGAGCACTGCTATGTGATGAAGGTCATCAGCATCCTCAGCAGCCATAGCAATGGGGGCTCCATGCAACATCAGAAGTTCAGAAAATCAATTTCTTCTTCAGGGATTCTGGGGAGATTAAAAAAAAATAATGAATCTGACGCCACAGTTCTTCAAATAGCACATTGGAGCACCTGTTACCATTGTATGTGTTTCTCTACATATACCACTGAAAATCAACCTTGAAAAAAGTTCAAATACAAACGCCCACTCACCACCTATAGACTTAAATTTTACCTATAGATAAAAATGAGCATCTTCCACCCTTATATAAAACCTCCAATAGCCAATAAAGGGCTTTCCATGACTGTCATGCCACCCCCTGATTAAACAACCATATGCCTTCATTTCCAGGGAGAGCACAACAACAGTCCAAGGCTCATTTGCACCTTTTCTGGCACTGACTAGGCAGTGTGCCTGTGTGGGCTACATCCAGGAGGACCAGAGCAGGAGATATTACACTGACCTCACTGTGATGTGCACTCCTACATCCATCCATCCATCCATCACAATAATATAGTATAACTTGGCTACAGCTCATTCATGTAAAGCACTGAGTATAACGATGCCTTAATCAGCCGTTATGTTCTTGTCAGACTTGTGTCAGACCTGAACAGAATGTGACCAATTGCCACAGACTCGGGGCCCCTCAGAAGGCTGGTCAGTGCATTAAGCATTATAAAATAAAAACCTTACATTTTACATCAGGATTTCTGCAGACACCATGTTATACCATTTTTTAGATACCACTTCAAGCCACGTTTTAGACCAAACTGTAAGCAGAAGTATGCTTTTACCAGAATCAATACCCATATATTTACACTACCAGCAACTGATATGTGAATAATAAATCAAAACTTTACAACACGATGATCAAGGCATGGTGACTCAGTTATGAGAAATCCTCCCACTTAGGAACTGCAATCAAAATAGAGGAACAATGGACTAAGATTAAGACATTTAATGATGTCCCATTCGTCAACATTACAAGCTTATAAAGGGGCAGGTTTAAGTCGTGAATATGCTACTTTAGCATAAACTGCTGAATTTCCACTCAATTGTATCAAGGATAATAAAAAGCAAGGGGCATGTTACGAAGAGAGGTTAATATGCACCCATCAAAACTCATTCGATATTCCTTTATACATCTCTCTCTCACAAACACACACACATACACTGCCCATGTATCAATATCTTTGTAGAGACTCCCATTTCATTTCTATGGGCATAAAAAGTAAGGGGTCTTTATCACATTGTGGGGACATACAAACACGCGCGCACACACAGTGTGGGTATGTGGCCGAGAAGACGAGAAAGGTGTTGACATATTTGAAGACAGTGACCATTCAAAGAGGAAAGGGTGGGACAAATGGGCTAATAACTATAACACTTAATGAGATGTCTAGTAAAGTGTGCTTTAAGAAATGGTTGTGATCTGTGAGCTTGAAAGAAAACCTGCTCCCGAGCAGGGGTCTGCTTAAGAAATGTACATAAAACATCTAAACACTTCCAAATACACTAGAATGTCATAATCATAATAACACGGTACATAATAATAGAACTCGAAAATTTAAGGCATAGTAAACTTACATTTAAGACTTTTAAAGACTTTTCAAGGCCTTATTTGGGTTAACCCATTTTTTTTTTTTTTTAGATTTTTAATACCCTGCAGACACTCTCTGTAAAAACAAGCTTACTATGACAGTTTCGTGACTTTTACCAAAATGACAAGTATCTCACCCAAAAAGATGCTGAAGTTCCAACGAAAAATGTATTTAGCAAATTTATCTTTCGTTTTGGGGAAAAAAGGCATGAAACTAGGAAAACCAGAAACACCTATATATGTATTTAACTATTTTCATTTGACCGAAAGATCCGCCGTATATAAGCTCCCCAGTTATGTGAAATGCAACAACAGATTTAAAAAAATCAGGGGGCGATCCTTGTTCCAGAAATACTGTGAAGGACACCAGTACCTCCCCTCCCAGAAAACTAATACTACTGCCTAAAAGGCACCCATTTGTGGCTGCGAGGGGATCTTGGTAAATGAAAAGCTAAATGAAAGGTTTGGTTTCCATATTTATAAATAAACCTTTGCGTTGACTAAACTAGTGGAACGTACAAAGCATATACTGTGTCTGCCCATCAGTGGGCAGTCTTTAACTTGCAGTAACTACCACAGTAACATTTACACAGCGACGCCCCTACTCATATGCTCGAAAATAGCTGGTGGGAAGGGGCGTGGCCTATCGCATTTCTCTCAGTCACTGGCAGGTGAGCACTGCTGAAGAGCGTCTTCTGTTTACCGTGTTCTATTGAATCTCGTTTTCTCTTGATGCCGATGGTGAGGTTCTCCTTCTCCTTGAGGGCTTCAGCAGAGGAATTGGGCCGGGGGAGCTGAGGACCTGGGGTTGGACCAGGCCTATTACTGAAGTATCTCTTCTTCAAGGCCTGCAAGGAAACGGCATCTCTCACTATGACCTGGAGTATCTGCATGTAACAAAACCACTAGGTGCTCAGCAGGACAACTGCATACTCTTCTCAGTTTTCAAAGACTCTACCGAATTATCATATCTAACAAGCAGCAGTCGAGACCCTGTGCTGAATAAATTTAAACACACTTAGGAATTTGCTTTGGGCATTTCCCCCAATAAGACTGAAAAAGAGGAGCTAGCAAAACACTTTTTTTCCACAGATCCTTTATCACAGTGGAAAAACATCTTTAAAGGAAAAGGCCTTTTAGATGATACATAGCTGTTCTAAGAGCAAAAATACAGAACTTCAAAACGACTTTCCTGCACACAGTTAACCAGATTCTTCAGAAGGGCATGACCGAGATTTTTGACTCATCGCCCTGTGAACATAAGCAGCACCAGAAAGGGTGGAGGAGAAACAATAATAGTGCAGCGTTACAAAAAGAAATCTGACAAATAGCAGTCTGATGTCACAGAGAAGCAGAGATCTCTTGGAAAGATGGTGGGGGGTGGACGCTTTACGGAAAGTGGGGATTATTATGAAATCATCAACAGATGTACTTGAGAGACTTCATGTGAAATAAGCACACAAGTGGACGGTAAAGTTGCCGAGTGGACACCTTTTGTTGCATCACACTTCTAAGTTTATGGCATCAAAACCAGATGCAGTTTTATGTGTGTGCCCACATATGGAGAGTTTCTCAGCTCACGCCGATTCATGATTACTCATCCTGCCTTCCTGCTGTCACATGGCAGGTCACACGAGACCCTGCACGCTCGCACGTCTTGGCCGTGGCAGCAAAAGGCCCAATCTTAATCGAATGGTTTTTCAGAAATCAATCTGTGAAGCAAACACGTCTGAAGCACAGGCCAGGCCTTGGGGATGGAGGAACTGCAAACAACTGCAAAATCCTGCACGCAGTTTGTTGGGTGGAGATATCTCCTCTGGCGGTGCTGACGAGGTCACAGCGGTGCTGTGTTCAAAACAAGCTCCTCAGAATCACGCCCATAGCACACCATAGCAACATCCTGCCAAAACAGTTCTGTGTGATTTCATGGTCAGAATCCTGTCTAGGTTGGGAGCTGGCAGATGAGTGGAGCACATTACCTGTGTGGCCGTGATGCGGGTGCATGGGTCGAACGTGAACAGGCCCCGCAGCAGTTCCAGAAGGTCATCACTGGCAGCGCTAAAGATGTGCTCCAGTGGGGTCCCCGGGAACAGCTTGAATGACACGTAGTCTGGGAGGCTGCTCATCCCCTGTGACAGCATCAGAGTACAATCTCAAGCTCGCAGATGAGCCGCAGGTCACTGGTCATGGGTCACATTTTCTACTAAGGATACAGCTACAGAGTTGTTGAGGGATTGGAGCCAATCACAGGAAGAAGAGTGCACAAGGCAAGGGGACATGCCGAAAGGGGAGCCATCACATGGGGCACGACTAGAGCATCCATACGTCATGAGGAGACCACGCAAACTCCATGTAGTAGAGGGAGGTTTGACCCTCCCCCAATACCTGCCGGTGCGAGGCTACAGGGCTACCTAACTGGGCTGCAAATCATTGGCACCAAGGTGATTATGATTTCGAGGTATTTTTCAAGGTAAGATCTGATGCGTCAAAAATCTTTAATTTCTACCACAATTCAACTAATCAATTATTTGATTATTTTAATATCCTAAATTCAAACTTTCAATATTATACTGGAAAAACACAAATATGGCTATGGGAACTTTACTAGATTATTAATGGAATACAGAGAACTGTACAGGAAAAAATAGAAAGAGGGTGCTACCTCATCCGACCTTTTGTTTGTTGATTCTTCCCCCTGTTTTCAGCTGCACTCTCTGGGGCTGGGGTGCAGGTGGCTTCTACCACTGACTGATTTTTGTTTTTCTCGTTATTTTTTTTTGGGTGCTGTCTCAGGGCACTGGGGGGTGTTTTGTTTCATTCTTGGTTAATGCTAGTTTGTGTCCCTATTTCTCAATTTTTCAATAAAATTTTGGTCATAAAAAAGGGCTTCCTCATTGGCTGCTTTCGTGTAGGCTAGCTGATGTCGAAATTTTGACTGATAACGATGGCAAATACTATAGTCTAATACTGCAGACTCCACTTTGCGGAGTGGGGACTACCAGCAGATACTTACCAAACTTGCTACTGCAAATAATCAAAATGACATGCATTGTTTTTTATCCTGTGGAAAATGGAACACTGATCTACAGGACAGATTGAATAAAGAATCACGAATATGTCATGGGCCTGTACTCTGAGACTTCATAAGTGGTGACTGAGCCACTAAAATCCCTTGTCCACCACAATGGAAAATGGCTGATCATGCAATGCAATCCTCTCCATTATTTTAGTAATTGTGCATGGTGCCAACTCTGAATACTGATAAGGTTTATAAATCAGCTGGGAACATCAGCCAAGTTTGACAAGTTTTTAACGAATATCAGCTGATACCAATATAGTGACTGGTATATAAAATTACTTTTTGCTTAGCTAGCTACCTGAGTGCTGATCACTGCTACCATAGGTAGCAACAAGAACAACTTTCTGCACTACTAAAGGGGGGCGTTTCCCAAAATCATTGCAGCATTATGATTGCTGTAATACAAAGATAATCAAGTTGCTCCTTTATGAGTATTGATGAGCCTTCCCCCGGCATCCTAAGCCATTTTGCTTGTCTACCTGCAGCACGTGAGAAATAAGGAGGATTCCGCCCACAAAAATCGATTATAACCGAATCTGACGTTACAGATCGATACAGCAGAATAGCTACCTTAACGATCATTTCATCATGACGCTTTGATGCATCTTTACGTCCCTACTATCCACTGCACCATGATGGTGATGATGATGATAAAACTCTTTATTGCTGTTGCAATATACCATGTTACTAGTCGCAAGTACCAGCGAAATAGTGGCCATCAACCCGACCATACATATACAGACACATCACATTATAGGGGGTAGACAGGTC
>JAODKL010000040.1:24560718-24591074 GCA_026780765.1 Petrocephalus schoutedeni
CCATTGCTTCCGGGATAGGCTCCGGACCCCCCGCGACCCTGAACAGGATAAGCGGGTTGGAAAATGGATGGATGGAAGTCAGCTATGTTAATGACATAAAGGAGAACATTTGCCATTAGCTATGATTTTAGTTTCTGTTTGTGCAAATATAACAATTTTCTTGACATGCTTGAATATTTTATCCAGCCTCAACTGTACTGTTCCAGTTTGTCAGATTTTAGACAATTCTTTACACCAGCCTCTTAGATAATCCTTGCATCCATCATCCTTCCATTCATCCATCCATCCATCCATCCATTTTCTGAAACTGCTTGTCATATTCAGGGTCACAGGGGGTCTACAGTCCATCCTGGAGGCTACGGGTGCAAGGCAGGGAACAACCTGGGATGGGGTGCCATCCCATCGCAGGACACTCTCACATACCATTCACTCACACATACACCATCTTAAATAATACATAATGAAATTAGAATCAGATTTTTTTTAGGATTTCATCTATACTTAATACTGGTATCTTTGTGCCGGTATAGACAAACATATTGCTATCGCAGTGTAATCTGATCTCACCACTACATGCCCCACATTTTGCAGCGTCATCCAGAATTACCCATCATTAACATGTTCCTTTTTTAGGATAGATGCACACAAATGGGTTGTGAACATCTCTCTACCATGCTTAACCCCTATCCCGTGTTTGGGGTCAATCTGACCCCAGAGCATCATTAAACAGTAGGCAAATTCCACATGGGGAAATTATCACGGGAAAAGGGTTAACTATATTTACATAGATTTTAAACCACCTTACGGAGGAATTTGTTGCTCATTGCAAACTGATCCCTGCTCCAGAGTCATTGTTCGCTTAGAGACTAACTTGGCAGCTCTTATTTTCATCAATATTTGGCCAGAAGTCTGGCAGGTGGGGTCTCTCCAAGCATTTATTTTTATGTACCACTGTAGGCCATGTCAAAACATTCAACGTTTCGTCAAGAATTTGGCCTCTGATTGGATTTTCAGTTTGATTTTTGGATCTTAAAGAACAGTTAAATGCTTGTTGGTCTTGTGTCATCTTGCCGTTTGGTAGCTGAAGTGGTGGCTTGTAAGTTTGCCGTTTTCTTTTGCCACACGCTTCTAAGCAGGCGCCCTCAGGTTGAAAGTCCTGTGCTATTCTCTTGTTTACTGTACATTGTGTTGCACCATCTAATGTTTCCTACTTCAACAGGAAGTGGTTTGCTAAGGTTCTTTTCTTATGAGAACGCCTAGTTCCTGTGACTTTGATAAACACGTTTGTGGCTTTATTTGCTAACCCCACAGATAAGCCTTCTTAACTGCTGCTGAACTGTAACTCGGGCTGTAGCGCGCTAAAAGAAAATCTCAATTTCTTTATTGATTGCTGCCAGACGACAAAAAAAGTCCAAATGTGTGTGTTGCAAACATTGCCCCGTCGATGAACGCTGCATCACTGGATTTGATAGCATGGCAAAAACATAAAATGTGGCAGTTTGATATCCTGACGATTAAACTCTTGCATGACATTTTTATGTCAGAGGCCGCAGTTCAAAAATGACTCAGTGGAGCGTAATTGCCAAGGAGAAACTCAAGGGAGTATTGAGTTATCTTAATGCTCATGGTTTTTGAGTCAATTGTAGCCAAGCAAAGTCTCTTAGGGCAAGGTTCAAATACCTCATTTGTGTTAATTACTCAACCTTGTTTAGTATGATCGAAATAGTATATATAGTCAAAAAATGGAAGTGGGATGTAAAAAACTTCAGGTGCCAATGACATTCTGACCGTTATCCCTGGTTCACCCACCACCCCCACACTTAGCGAAAATGTTTTTAGTTGAGCTGAGGATCTCACATCATCCTTAAAGCCCTTCAGTGGCTGAAACAATACTAATAAATCATTTATATGATTTGTTCCCCCACGTTTGGAAAATCGCCTTCTGCTTTTACACACGCTTGCAAGTACAGTTAACCTACAGTATATAAAAGGTGAAACCATTCACTGAACCTTCTGAGTTCTGAGGAGAATTTCCAGAAGAAACCAAACTAATTCAAAGACCTAACAGAGAAGGTTTCATAAGATTTAAAATGGCTGAGCAGTTCACAGTATACACTCTAAATATGAGTCATGCACACAGTACAGCTGCTGGGAATAATCCCCGTTGACTAATAGCAGTACTATCAATCTTAGTTGCTTCCTTCTTGCTTAATATTATAATCATATTTTATTATTATTCAAATATCCTGGAGAGCCACGGGTTCCATGCTCTGGCAACACCACATGGGTGGCATAAGAAGCTGATATAATCCTACTGAGGCTTGTAGATGAGCTAGAAGTAAAGCTGAGGAGATGTAATCTGAGGAGGCGAGATAAGGCCACACGCAGCCACAAGTCAGAATGAGAAAGAGACAGAGCATCCTTGTTTACGGGACTAAGGGGGCCCCAGAATCCACCCACGAGCCAGCCCATTGACCTTTCGGCTCTGTGAACTCTGTGGCTCTTGGTGGGCCTTCCCTTGCCTGTCATAGTCATAGTCATAGAGTACAGAGCTAGCTGCCATCAAGGCTGTGGCCTGTCACGTTTTGAGGGCCTGTTCCTCCAAGACTGCCTGGTGTTCCGCTGATACAGATCTGTGCCTCCACCTCGAACCCCCCATGCTGTGCTGTGGTTTTCTGTAAGATGGCCACCATACCGTCAGAGCTGCGCTGTGTCTGCTACCACGGCGGCTTCCTGACCGCTGGCCCGATTGTGCTCGAGTCAAGCTTTCACAAGCCGTGTGAAATACAGCCGCGGCGCGGGTGGTCCGTCAGACGTGAAATATTACGCCCGAGTGACGGCCCGATACAGTGTTACCCCCGGCCCGTTCCGAACGCTGCTTTCCAGGTGCTGTGCTCTTTTCATAGGAGCTTCTACAGCTGCTTTAAATGAGTTCAGTAGCATCAATCATAAGGATCTGTTATAAACTGTTGTGTGCAGACTGTTGCACCAAAAGAAAAAATAAAATAGAATATAAACACAGAAGTGTAAGTCAGTTCCTTTTTAAGGGACGGCAAAAGTCTGTGTGAGAATCACACCGCATATATCATCGGCAGTTTCTTGTTGACCTTGGTTCAAGCTTTAAAATATATGGAAATCAAATTCTGGGGAGTATGATTTTTCTGCCTTTCCCACAAAGGGGCAAGAGAAAGGGAGCGTTGTGTGGCTCTGCAGGTTTGGACTCTGTGCTCATGCTCGGGCGGTTGGCAGGTCGCATACTGTTGTTAACAGAGCGATTTCACTGGCGGGTCCCTGAGCATCATTTTGGATAACGGTGTCTGCTACACAAGTAAATGCACAAAGCACACACCTCAGCATTATAAATTCTTTCACAGCTAATTAATTTACATGCCTTTACTGTGGAGTTCGGAGTGTTTTATACTAGGATTGTCTTTTTTTCTGACCAGATGGGAGTAGAGAGAAAAGGGGGCAGCGAACAGCTTCCTTGTTGAACATGAAGTGGCTGCTTTGATAGGTTAAGAAAAAGAGGAATTGCGTTTTTTCCCCGTATAGATGAAGTAGAATTATATATAGAAATAACCCCAAGCAGACAGCAATGGGACTCGAGACAGGCGATGAGCACTAATTAAAACTAACAATAATTGTATTGATTCTATTATAAGGCGGCGCCTTCTGTCTGCATTTGTTTTTCATTATGATAGTTAACCAGTTAGCTGCTGGAGAGTTCAGTTATTGTGGTTTAGCTGTTCTTCCTGTGTTAGTTAGTCCTCCTGCATCAGTTAAGGGCACATGAGTCAGTTTATTCTACTTGCTGTGAAGGTGATGGTAGGGTACATTTTGGGATTGCCTATGATTTTGTTTAGTTAAATGGGTCCTTTCAAAGTATTGTGTTTATATGCCGCATTGACAAGATTCTTTAAAATAAATGAGAAAAAAGCCCAACCAGGAATATCTGTCAATTTCTCATTTTCTACGTTGGTGTCGGAAAAGGGCACAGAGGTCCAGATCATGGAGGATTTACTATAAAGCCTTTGTCTACGATACCAGATGGACGTAGCAGGAGGGACACCCAGCTGTGGAGTGATAAGATCAGTCTCCTGGCACAACGAGGGCACGAGGGTGGAGATGAGCACCACCTCAGGTCCCGGCAGCAGATGGGCGAGTGAACCTACTCTTCCCAGCAGCAGCGACCCCTGGCCTGCAATGAGTCTGCAGAGCAGAACCATCGTTCTTTACCTCCCCGGCAAGACAGAAGGAAACATGAAATAGGTCAATGCGGCGGAGCAGAGCAGTGGACCGACGGCTTGGGACTCTGGAGGATAAATAGGTGAGTGCGATGAGACGAACGAAGGATTTATGTGCCCTCTGGCAATAAAATTAGCCAGGTGGTGGCCTTTCAGATTCTAGCTGTCATCCTAGAAAATAACTGGGGAAACTAACTATTCCAGCTTCAGTGGGTGAAGAGGAACTTGAGAGACTGATGGCTGAGATGCAGCTTCTCACTCAACTGGCCAACCGGAAACTTCCTGCGACATCCAGAGGCTCATGGCACTGGAAGAGCTCCTGTGGGGTCCGCTACCTTTGCCACTGTCCACATCTGGCATATAAGCGGCCTTCTTCTGGACACAGGCATTGCCTTGTTGAGCTCTTCCATGCTCTGTTGGCTTGGAGCTCATTCTAACCTGATTGCAAGCAATAAATGGCCAGATGCTTGGTACTTAGCCTGTTCGTGCGCCCCAGCATATGCATGGCAGATATTGATGTGGTTTATGTGTCTTGTCATTTATAAAAGTTATTGATACTGGAAGAACACCTTAACAGACAAATGGGGATGAGCCTCCCAGAAGGTCAGCTGGGGAGTTGGACCAGGGTCACCGACTCTCAAGCATCTGGTGCGACGCTCTCGCGTTCAGACTCTCACGCTCACGGAAGAAGCCTTACGGCAAATCTATATTATTCCATTACAAGTCTAAAATAAGCCACAGCAAAAGCATTTGGGTAGATTGCAAACCACACAAACTATTTACAAGGTAATAAAAATGTTACAGACATGTAAATGCATGTACAAGTATGTGCAGAATTAAAAATCTCACACCAGCCAGCTGACCAAAGTCAGCAACCTGGTGGAAACAGAGGATAAACCCGCGGGCCAATAGGAGATCCAGGGACTGCGTATGGCTTTGGCAAATAATTAAACAAAGTGCAGAAGCATTTGAAAGATATAAAGGGAGCACTGAAGGGTTAAATGTAGGGGACTAAACACACTGAAAACGTTCCTTCTTGCAGTGAAGGACAAAGACTGTACCTACTCATCAATTGTATAACTGGACTGGAACAACTTCCCAGCTCCAGCAGTGGATGAGGTACAGTTAGAGGAAATGGTAGTAGCATGCATCATCCAGACTTCAGCCAGGATGGCGTGAAGACGTCGGGGTGTGAATTGCAGAAAAATACAAATTTGGCTGATGGAGAAGGTTTTGAATCCAGCCCATGTTCCACCTGTGCCTGTCTCCAGCTTTGCCTCCAAACTAGCCAGTCTTTGGGCAGCATTCAGCAGTCATCTTGTGCATCAGAACAGCAAACTGCAGCCACAAAGAGTGGCAGATGATTGTAACGTGCATCGGCTCTGTCGTGATGCCAGTGGACTTCTCCGTACCCCTGCCGAAAGAGCCAGCAGTGTGAGGCTGACTGCTGCTAATCCGTGTGAGACAGGTTACTCAGTTACACAGTACTGGCTGCTGGTCCCGCTCCCTGCTTGGTTAGACATGGGGGGCGTGAGGCTGAATTCGACTCACCAGTCCTGGCCATGCCAGACCCCACTTGGCCTTTGTTTCTGGACACAAACACGAGTGACGAGTGAGAGAATGCGGGCATATTTCTGTAGGGCCCTGTACAAGCCAGAGCCCTGAATTACTGCTTTACTCAATACAAGCTGCTAGCTCTTACAATAGGACCTTTTCAATACCTATCATAACAATATGTAGTATCCATTTTACATTCATTTTAATGCATCAAAATATGTACATGTATATGTACATATGTACAATTACTCCCTGTATTTTCAGAAATATATTAATGTTCATATATGCAATGCATTATGTGTATAAACATTTGTGTCCCAACCCCCGTTTGACACTGTCCTGTGTTTTGCACTTTAACCCATGTGTATTTTAGTGGGACCTAAAGCGTTTTACAAATGAGGATAAAATTCACTCAACAAATGTGTTTCAGCTGAATTTTGTGACTTTGTGGGAAATGGGCAGAGGTAACGCATATCCGAAAATTTAGAATTTTAATTTTTTTAAATTAATTTAATATTTTGTTCATTTTTTATTTTATCAATAAAAAGTGCATAACCGGAGGAGTATTAAAAATGAAAAATACACGCGGGTTAATTATTGTGAAAACCCTCTCCTCACTTTGTTGCACCGTGGTTCTGGAGGGATGTCATTTCAAGCCATTCTATACCTGGATGGTATAACCAGGGGCATACCTAGAAATTCTGGCTGCTAGTCCAATTTTATGCGTCATTTTACAAGTAATTTTATGTTATTAAGGGACCCTGTCAAGTGTTGGACCCCCTGAATCTGCCAGGGTATCCGTGCCCCTCCAACACCCCTTGCTATGACAGTATTGCCCCCTTGTCTTGACTTGACACATATATAATATGGATGGATAGATAATTCTCATAACCTTGAATAGGATAAGCACTGGAAAATGGAAGGGTGGATGAATGGATGGATGGATACAAAATGTGTGCCCGTTCAAATTTTTTTCCGAAATTTAGTTGGAATACTTTTGCCGCTCGTCACGTTGCATACTGCAAATTTGGTAGGACAAATAAACATTAAAGCGTTCAAATGCACCCAGGGAGGAAGTCTAGGGCGATGTCTGCTGGAGTTGTTTTCCCAAGTTAGCTCACACATTCCTTCTGTGGCCAGCTGAGGTCATCTTCTCGTTTTAAAATCGATTTGCCATAGTGAAAAGGACAAAATTAGACCCCGCGATTTGCGTCTCAGACGAGGACCGCGGTGTGACTGTCAATAAGCGGGACATGCACAGCCTAGCAGGCTGCCAGAGACTGGCGTGTGCCATTAGCCGACAGCGGCTTTGCCAGCTCCCTGCCGACGGAGCCCTGCACCAAACTAAGCCCAACACAAGCCCGAGTGATGTGAGTACATCTGCGACTCACTGGATCGAAGGCGTGAAGAAGCATGCCATACTCACTTCCAACCATTCATATTCACTTATATCCACCTCATGCTTATTTATAACTGTTTAGCAGCTGCTAAGATCAGCTGCTGATGACAGGCAAATAGTTTGAGTGACTTGAGTGGACCTCAGCTAGCATATTGTTGTCATTTATTGTGTGGATTGAGGTTTAGCGTTGGGAAATGTGATTACATTTCAGTTACATGTAATCACATTACAGTACATGTAATTACATTACAGTTCCTTTGGGCATGGGCATCTAAAACACTTGTTTAATCATTCTCTGGAATATAAGACTCATGATTCTAATATAAAAGCTAAACATAATGAGATTGGGTAATGACACAAAATGTGTCATGTGTTTCCTGTTTGTCTCTTTATGTAGCTAAATTTTACACCACTATGGCAAACAGCAGCTGAATGACTCATTAAACCTGGTAGCAAAGAATGCATATGAGCTTTTGTCTATTCTTGCCAGGCATATGCATGGAGAGATGGGAGGATTCCAAGCTTTAGATAAGATCTGGGTACATTGCATTCTCTCCTGAACAATGCATGTATTCAATACTTCAGGCAATTTCATGTTTGCAAAAGGTATTTAAGGCTTCGAGTCGGGCTGAAGTACAGTACCGTGCCAAAGACAATTATGTTTATAGCTGTTCGCTTTGGCGGGAATTATATATTTACTCAGAAATAAATCCTATCTAAAATTGCAGTGCACACAAATAAACCATATCTGTGGTTTGTATTGCTGCTTTTAGGTGGGAGGAGAGAGGCTGCCCTTAGCGAAGGAATTTAAGTTCCTCTGGGTTTTGTTCATGAGTGATGGTTGAGGGGGACTTGAGTTTAACTGTGCCTATGTCCTCCTCGCCATCGACATCAGCCTTTCCCCCCAGAAGAGCTCCCCTCAAATACATACCCCCTTTTGTGTCCAGCACCATGCCACATTCTTCACAGCATCATAAACATGAAACATGGTCATTGCTTTTGGGACTGATATGTACAAGGACCCGCATTTGCCGTATCAATGCATGGTAACTACCTTCCGCAGTATAATTCCATGATTGGCCCTCAAATCTACTGATCAGAAATAAATTCCCACGAAATGCACTACATCTGCCAAGAGAAAAGCTGTGAGCCAGCGACAATCAAGGAAAATCAAGGACCGGCAGCTGATAATATCCGCGCTGATTGGCTTCTGTGATTTTTGGATGCTTAGTACAGCTGATTGAGTCTCTTTATTATCTGACAGATGCCGCAGCCACTCTGCAAGGCCATAGCCATGGCACCTGCTCGACTAATAACAAGGTCACTGTAGCACAGGCAGCTCACAGTATAACATTACCGTTGAAAAAATTGCGGTGAAAAATCTACTGGTCTCTAATGAAGATTTGTCAGACTATATTTAAACTGTGTTCAAAATGATGCTAGGGTTTTGCTGACTTTAATAACACACTTTGGGCAAAATGTATTATTACAGATTCCCATTTTGCTTGTTTGTTTGTGTGGCATTTGTGTACAATTCTGAAATAGGTGGGGGGAGAGCTTGCAGGAGGGGGGCTTCAGGCTGGGGGTCGATGTGCGATCTTTGCAGACAAATCTAACCATCCTGCGCTCTTACAAGGCAAAGCTGATGTAAGCACACAAACCTTAATTAATAGAGTCATTACAGATATTATTTGGTTACTTCTTGTAATGCTAATGCAGTACAAAGCATCTTTACTTCTATACTATACTGGCTCACATAATATTTGGAAGATAACTTGGGAGATAAAGTCACAAGAGGGGTAAAGTCCAATGAAGGGTTTTAGTCCCCAATAAGTTCTTAGAATTTACGATGATAAATTGAGCATGGCAGGCTGCTGTGCTTGTGGGTGCCGTACCATGCCATAGACTTACATACAGTATGAATAACCCTATCTACTCACCGTCTACTGGCGACATATGGAGTTGTATACATATGGAGAAAACCTCTGGTATAAGCATGTGACTTTGATGGATCAGGCCCAACATCCCAGCAAGGTCACGACGGTCTTTAGTATTAGCCCAGTCTGCTCTGATTGCTCAGCTTGCCCGATTGGTCAGCTTGCCCTACACATTCTGTCCCTGTGGGAAAAAGTTGCTGCGTAGGCTACAGATTGTGTGAGGGCATGACAAACTTACAGATAACCGGCCAATAAGGATTGTCTTAAGAGGTGACCTCACCATGTCACGGAAGTAAGGACTGGAATTCAAACAAGGTGATTCAGGCAGATTAGAGAAAAGTGGTTTCTGTGGTGAAAGTTATTTCCTTTGGCATGTACTTTTGGCCATAAGACTTTGCAGACCGTTTACATGTATGTAAAGCTATATAACCCACTAAAGGAAAGGGAAAAACCGGAAAAGCATAATGGAGCCCCTTTAAAATAATTATGTTTTTATAAATGTCATAGTGGTTTAAGACCCACAATGTAATCATTTTTTTTTATATGTAAAGCTTTATTTTTATTATTTTGCACTTTTTAATGTTTTGCCGTATTAATCTATTTTAGTTGTTTTTGTAGATTGTAATACAATCTTAGTATTCACCAAGTGGAATATCTTATATACCATCATTATAGAATTAGTACCATTTATAATATATTTTAGCATGTGGTTAAGCAAGCAATACAAGATTATATGCATTTACTATTCGTATGATTGGGTTCAAGCCCCTACTACTGCATGCATTACAATATGTGCCAAATACGGTGAATCTTATTTGGAGGCTACCTCTAAAATACTCTGGGGATTTTATATTGGCTGGCATCAGATGTCTTGAGATGTCCTCTGCAGGTTCTGAGCATCTGTGGGAATACCAGCAAGTCACTGAGGGAACTGCTCCCCGACAAACCGCAGCCTGCTGAAGATCCACTTGCGGTTGATTGGGAGGAAGGAGTGGTTACTGATCTGCCAGGAAGGATGGGCATGTGCACCGAATGAACTCACAGCGCAGTTTATCTCCAACTGTAATACTGAGAATCACTCAAGTGACTTGCAAGTGTGCGGTTGGCCTGATTTGTAATCTGTATCCAAGATCGTATCCAAGAATGCAAACATGGAATAGAATTTTATTCGTGTGATTGAAATAACAAATTAAATCTAAAAAAATATATTATTTGCAACTGCAATCGCTGCTTTTCTTTAACTCTTTATAGCAGAAGAATTTAAAACACCATAATATTTAAAAAATAATCAATTGTCTATTTAAGAGAAAATGTTGTTTTCAAATTAGCTAAATCTTACCTAATCTAATGATCAGCTGACATTTTCTTTTTACATTCTTTCAATGAAAAACTTTGAATGGTTTGTGAGAATGAAGGAAGGATGACGGTGAAGTAACAGTGTAGCCGTGACTGAACTGCTCACTGATAAAGAGGCACTCTTTCAAAGGAGCGCGACCCTGCAGTAACTTCAATCATTTCAGAGGCTCAGCTAGGCAGAAATGCCATTCGGTTCCTATTGAAATACTATTTGCAAAGCTATCAATAGCGAATCAGGTGATCTTTCCCAGCTTCTCTGTTTCTGGAATGCACTTGTCAAATTTGATTTATGGCGTATTGTTCTATAGACATTAAGTGAAACCTATTGATTCTTTGTGTACTTCATATTCACCAGAGAGGATGGTGAACTTCAAAGAAATTCCCAGGATCCTTGACATGTATTAATTGTTCACATTAAAGTTGTAATAGCTGTTTTATGTAAGAGTAATTGTAAAATAAAATAAAATAGTAATAATAATGTTGAATTTATGTCTTTGTGTAAATGTTTTATTGAAATGCAAACTCATTTCAATAAAAGGCCATTTAATCATTTTATCTAGTCTTGGTGCCGTAAAGCATTTTTAGAAATGAATGTGTTCCTTATAACCATGTCACTTGCATGTTTTTGACCTTTGTCCATTGTGATCTCAACCTTCAATCATTTGATCCTTGTTGACCTCAGTTTTCCTAAAGATTTTAAAGGATAACTGTCATCTAAACTTCAGAGTTTAGGTGACACTTGAGTGAAACACTGTTACATAATATTTATTTGTTAGCAAACAAGAAAAATCTTATTTTACTGACAGCTATTCACATACACAGCCATTCAAAAGTTTGGGGTCACTTACAAATCAACACTATAAACACTATCAGCGATATAATCAACACTATAATGCCATATGACTGTCAATAGAAAATGCTGTAATGCTTTAGTCATTCTTATACTGATGTACATAATGTATTATGAAGGTATCTATAATGCATTATAGATGACAGCTTAAACTGAAGTGTTACCAAAAACTTTCCTAACCTCCAGTTGCTTCTCATCAACGTCTTTAATCATAATAATGAGGTTTCTATGAAAAACAAATGGATCATTTTTGTCATAAGTACAACAGATTGATGATACCAGCTTTTTTTCAACTAACTTTTATTGCGATCACATGTACGCTAACCATAGCAGCAAACCTAACAAAGATGTAAAGCTTGAAAATAATTACGTTGGGTAAACAAGAATGTTACACCATTCACTTATTGATTTGCGATGGAAATGTGCAGCTCTTTTTATGTTGGCTATTACCGAAAGGGCTTATATTTCAAACATACATGAGAGAGCAAGTTGACACTGACAGAATATCGAGACTGAACAGAAATCAGCGTAAGAAACCCCTTTGCAGCTTGTTCCTTGGGTGCTAGCTGCGTGTTTCCACAAAGCACAGTCTTCACTTGCACTGCTATATGGTGACAATTTCAAAATGCAAATACCTCTTACTGGGCTAATTCTTACAAAAGAAATTATTAAATATACGTTTGTGTAATTACTGACCTTGTAATTGGACATTGGACAATAGCATAATGACAATTTTAACAGAAATGGATTTACAGAAACTGGCTTAAAAATATATATAGCAGCTGAAAATCATTCCAATCAATGGACAGTTTTTGCAATGGTTGAAACAACTGTGAAACCTTACAAATGGTTCCAATTAAATGGTCATTCCAGTGATAAATATTTTTTTGGGTGTGTGCAAGTGTATATGAATATATATATATATATATATATATATATATATATATATATATATATACACATACAGCTCTGTAAAAACTGAAGAGACCAGTCTATATTTTTAAAAATCTGCATTTAAAAAAAAATAAGTGCTGGTTTAATCCTGGTTCTGCTAGCAGGACGCTACACTGAGCAGCAGGTTCTGTCTGGGTTTCTGAGACAGCAGTACAGAAGAACAAGGTGAAGCACAAGACAGTGGGAATGACCAGAAAGCAGCCAGGTAAAGGGCGGAAGCGACTGCCTAGTGCCAGAGATGGCCATCAACTTATCCGACAGTTTCAGAGGATGAAGTGACCTTCAAAAGGAAGAGGAAACATTAAGTGGTGTGAAGAGCACCGCTTGGACAGTTCGTATCCGGTTCCTTGAAGTAGTACTGAAGTCCCATAAAGCAAGGAAGCCCTTCATTAATGAGAAACATTGTTGTGTTGAATGAGTGAAACTCTTAATGGTATGGTCTCTTAATTCTTTTTAGAGCTGTGTGTGTATATATATACAGCTCTGTCATACATATATAAGTATGGCTATATATATGTATATATATATGTGTGTTTGTGTGTGCGTGTGTGTATGCATGTATGGACTAAACCCTTTATAATCTAGCCCGGGAAACACAATAGAATTGTGATGACAAAGGCACTTTGATGTTTGCTGGATATATATGGACAACAGGTAAACCATTATGTACCCAAAAGTGTCTATGTCTGTAACTATCACCCTTGGAACATCCTCTAGGGTAAAAATAGTGTTGCTCTTGAGCTGTCAAGATTCAATTCTGACACGCTGCAGGACTGCCGAGTGCACAAGCACTGGGGTAACTTGCTCGATCTCTGTTCAGTTACTATTGAAGCCCGGTGGGTTGTCTAGGGCTGATTCCGCAATACCCCTCACAGGCTGTTAAAGTGATTAACTAGCCAGCAGTATTTTACTTTATGTCACCCCCCTGGCCCCCCAGGCCAACAGGCTCACAAAGAGTGAGAGAGGAAAACAGAGGACAGGAAATAAGTGGGGGTCTGGGGGAGGGGACTGCCAGTTGTTTTATACTTTGTACCGTCTATTTCATTTATTCAGTATTAATTCCAGGGAAGGCCTAATTGTTTCCTCATTGCTGCTTACTTTTAACCTCTCATACGTCTGTGTGGCACATGCATGTGTAAATCCTTCCACAAATACTCCTTATTTTTGATGGAAGACTGAATTCAAAGTAATTCAACAATGATTGTTTTTTCTCTTTGTAATACAATTTCCAGTTTTATAAGCTAAACGTAATTGTTTCTTATTTTTTCCCCTCCATGTAATGGTAGGAAGCAACCTGCTAATCCAATGATGTTCGGTTAGATATCCTCCGTTCATTTGTCAGCCGAGGTGAATCTTCACGTTGCAGTAAACAAGCTGAGTGTGACTCATCTCCTCGGACATTTCGCAACTGTCTTCCTGCATCTCCTCTAGGTCTCTTTATTTTTTTAGCATCATGTATAAATCAGTCTGTCTGGCTTTACCAAATTATACAAACTGACATTTAGTCTGAGTCCATATTGCCGGTTCAAACTGATCAGTAATTTCAAGCACGCTTTGCTACATCTGAATAACTAGCATGTGTAAGCACATGCGTCTCTATGCTTAGAATTACTTTTCCGTGTTGATGCATGTGCTTGGACTTATATATTATGTGTATTCCGACAACCAGCCATCACCTGCCCCCACCCCACAAAAGATTCAATATTTACAACTTTAGCTTGTAAGCTGATGTTCTTTATCAGCCTGCCTGTGGTAACCATAGTAACATATCAGGGAGACGACTGCAAGGGTTCACAGCAGCTCATGGTTGGCCATGTCATTCACTCCTCAGCCTGCCCCCTGCTTCTCTGGGTGAAGACTGTGTGCTAATAGATAACCGGTCAATAACATAATCCGGGAAACATGCGCATATACTCGCTCTCACTATCTATACAACTGCTATCCACCCATTCCATGCCCAGGTCAGATGTTTCACTTTCTACAGCTGTGAGGGAGAAATGGCATTTTGGGAAATCAGACATATAAGCTAGAAATAGGACAGTTTCATAACTAGATAAAACTCAGCTCCCTTCCATTTTTTGTTATTTAATTATAACGCCGTTTACGTGTCACGATCCAATGGAGGAAGGATGCGGGAACAGGAGTTGGGGTAAACAAAACAGGGTTTTATTGGGGGATAAAGCAAAAAGCAATGGGTTCACGAGGGATCAAAAGCAAGGAGACAACTAACAGGGGAAGGAGCAGGTAACATATGGAGCAGACACAATTACAGTAGTTCAATGACTGGACTGGGGAGCACAGGACTGGAAGGCATTTATAAGGGTTACAACAAGACGCAGCTGGGGTGAATTAATATGAGGGTCAAAAGGAGAGGTAAGTCTAACACATGAGGTGTAGCTCGTTAGAGCCACACTGGGGAGAAAACAGGAGGGGCAGGAAGGCAGGGCATGACATTACCTTTCATCATATCACATCAAGGTTGATTATTTGAAATATTAGTGGTTAATTGTGATGTTTACAAAATATTCTTTGCATAAAATATTGTGATTCATTGCTGATGTAAACATTTTTATTACTAAATCAAATGATGTGTCACTGACACTTGCACCATAATTTCAATTAAAATATTAGATTTTTCATACTTATATTCATTGAGTCATTGATTAGATGCCCTTTCTGCTGCTGGCACCCTGCTTCCTTAACCAGTTATTTTTAATTCTGAGTCACAGCCGTCCTCAATAATGCGCTCTCTGTCGGTAAGATTTGGGAAGCCGAACCACGCTCCACAGAATCACGTCACCGCTAAGCCCTTTTCCTTAATCTGTGAGTCACATATCACTGTGCAGGAGAGAGATGCACGACCGGAGCAGCGCAGCTCCTCGCTGGTGGCTGACAGATCAGTAAAAGTGTCTTGAAGCTGAGATACCTTGGCCAATTAGTCCCTCTCCACCACATTCTTCCTCCGGTGCACTGCAGGTTATAAACCAGAAAATAAGAGCCATTCTTAACATTTTTATTCATAAGGAGAAAAATCAGCAGCCTATGCTACCTTCGAGGACTGGAGTTCCCCATGTCCCACCTCGCGGGGGGGTGGGGGGGGGGGGGGGGACTGGTTTGAATCAGAGATCTGATTCTCAGTTTCACAATCAATCCAATAATGAGGCTGTGAGAAAATAATCCATGCATGCAGTCCCATAAAAGTAGATGCACTCAATAAAGCCTATGAAAGCTACGGATGCGATCGCCCTCGAAGGCCTATCCGGCTATCACCAAGGCTGACATCTCCAGTCAGAACTCTGTGAGTTTCTGAGTATGTTTTTATTGTTTCCTGATTTACACCAGGTAATGTGTCCCCAAAATAATTACTTCAATGAAGCCATTCGGAGCCGACGTGGAATGAGAATGAGCTCACCCTGCGGTCTCGGGAGACATAGCGACTGGAATTTAGCCAACTCCTGACCTAGATTACTGACATTGATAAGTTCCCGCTAGCATCCGCTCCTTCCCTTTGCTCTCCTCACTCCACTGCCTACCAAAACTTTACCACGCAGCCCTTTGTAGTTACGTGGCATTAAATGCACCCACCTGTGATTGGCAGGGCCTGGTTATGGGGCCTTGTCGAATCTCGTCCTTGTGTTTCTGCCTTGAAGGGCTGCTGCCGTGCAAGTCAGCAGCGAAATGCTGGGTTTCTCAACAGCACAGTTGCTTTAGAGCGATTAGCATCTGTCACACCACAGATTCACCTTATTTTCTAAGGTCCGTGATTCTACCACGTGTATGTCTTTCTGCCAGCATCGGTGCCACCAACACAGCTGGAACTTTGTGTTCCAGATAGCCAGTTCTTGGGATAGCATAACATTTTAAAATCAGCCTGGTGTTAAGAGAATAGCTGGACACTTGCCATACCACATATTAAATTGTGGATTCTGACTGGAATTCCCACTTGATTTTTGCTATTGTTACCCTGAAAATGCTAACCTACTTTCTGCCCTTGAGCTTTCATATTTTTTTGCAGTGTATTTTTGGTGTTCTTCTGAGGTTGTTCCATTCTCTCAAAATTATACATTCAAATCTAAGAAACAGCAGGCGTGACACGATAAATGTGATCTTTTATAATGCCTTAATTTGAATGTGAACTGAATTGGAATCCTTCGAATTTAAAATGCAATTGACTTATACTGTGGCTTAAATGAACACTGTCTGCGAATATCTTCATTTTTAAAAAGTATTTCTTTGTGCTTGCTTCAAACGGTTTTTCCCAAGGCGCATTATTCAATGACAGGTCTATCACTGTGCCTCTTAGCGCATCTGAGAATGATTTTCTAAAAATCAGACTGAAAAGACTGAATTATAATATATCTGTGAAGCAGCAGTACTGGAAACGCTTTCGAGACCGAAGCGCATCGTTCAGCTCTCATCCACAGTGTTTTTTGATTGAAGGAATTTCGGCTGTGTTTTGAAACTACTTGACTCAGAACACGCTCTCATCGAAAGCTTTTTATTGCAGCAAACATGGTTATTTACTTCACCTCTCGGCACATTTCTGTGAGAGAAGTCAGAGAACACAATAATATGTTTGTTTAATTGTTTGTTCATTCTCAGGCGCCGTGTGAACAGTACGCTCTCGAACTTTGACCTCTCTGTTTCACTCAGTATAACGCCTCACTGTGTTATTCTCTCACAACGCCCAATTCCAAATATGGCAAGTTTCATACCATACCCACCCTTTTTAGGGTGCACCACATGTGAAAGGTCCCATTAATACCCAATAGCAGGCTAAGGCAGGGTCCCACTGTTACAAGATCCAATGCACCCCCCCAGTCCCCCCCCCCCACCCCACCCCAACCAACCCACTGACAGGCTCTCCCTGCGGCAAAGAATTTCACTGAACCATTTGAGGGAGTGGCTGAGAAGAAAACAATTTACTGCAGAGCAGTACATAAGGGCATATTTTAAATGCAATCCTTCCTGCATTTTAAATGCAGTCCGCTGGCACCAGCAGTTGTTCTTGGTGGTGTAAAGGTAATCAAACATTCAATTTGCCAAACATTTACACTCGCCTTTGATTACATACATCCATGCTGAGTGGCGTGTTGCATATCAGTGACCATGGCATCAGACTCCAAGAAGATGAAGGCATATATGAAAAGTTACAGACCATCTGATGCTATACATACCTGTACAAGGGAAAATACAAGAACTGTTAACTGTACAAGCTATGCACTTTGAGGTAGGAAGCTAGACAATTAGGATGCAGGAAAAGAGAGATGGGCACCATTTAAATATGTGGGTCCGACTCAGTCATTTCTTTGAAGCACAGATTAAGCAAATGCCCAGAAAAATAAATAGAATCAAAGCCAAAAAACCCCGAAAGCCTTTTTAGCTTGTGTTTGGTGTCCAAAGCAACAATTGCTGTTCTGCTTAGGTGTCTGCAGTTCTGCCTGTAGCACTATAATTTAAGTCATCAGGGTCTTAGAACAATGCTGCTTCCAATCACAACAACACCTGAGAAACACATGGTAATGTTTACCTCACAGCAAGAAAAAAAAATGTGCAGCAGGCGTGATTTCAATCCCAGTCGAACCATGCACTCTATTAATCAAATAGCGTATATGTGCCATATATTCATACACAAAGACATATTCCTGACCTGGAGCTGATACATGGTGTCCAGGCAGCTATTGCAAGAAATGCTAAGTTGTATCAGTGGGAATGCATATCAAAACCAGAAAAAAACAGTGTGATGTCTAAAACAAGGCTATGAAAATAACATGAGATTCAGCGAGAAGCTGACAAGCCACAGTAGGCCAAGGACTGGACCTTGTGGAACCACTGTCAAAAAAATGCATGAGATGAGGAAAGGGGAAGGGTAGAGAATGGTAAATATACACTCGAGTCGGCTCAAAAATGCCTATACGGTGTGGCCGGTTACTGAGAATACAGCCCTGTCCAGTATTTGGAGAGTGGCGAGCAAATTTTGTTTTGGCTCTGTACTCTGAATGAGAGAATAGTTGGAATAGTTTAAAGATGCCCTCGTATGCCTTAAGAATAGAAGGCATACGAATAGAATGTTTTACAAAAAGTACTTAAAGAATAAATATATAAACCTGTGCAGTTCTAGCATAAAGTGTTACGGATATATATGACAAAGACTAATCTGTACCAAAGTGATGAAAAGAAGAACATTTGGGAAATAATGAACAGTCCAAAGCATGCCACCACATCTTTCAAATGTGATGGAGGCAGTGTAATGGCTAGGACCAGTTTGGCTGCCAAGGGAGCTGGCTCACTTGTACTCATTGATTGATGATGTCACTGCTGATGGAAGGATTCACTGGATGACACTTCATCATGCAACAAACATACAGCCAAAGCTGAGTTTTTGAGTCAAAAACCTCGGCCTCCATCCAACTGAGACTCGCCTGATGTCAAAAAATCTCTAAAATAAGCAAGAACTGAAAAAATGGTGGCAGTTCAGATATACTGTACAACATCACCATGGGGGATACCAAACAGCTGGCGATCTCTACAGGCCGTAGACTCCAGGCAGTCATGCACTGAGATTAAATATAACTTCATTTCAGTTTATGATAATCACCACTGGCCCTATACAATTGGGGAATTGTGTACTAAAACCACCGCCATTCTTATGCTGTCTACCTAATACAAATGTAAACACATTAAGGCTGGAAGTCAGCATTCTACAGTCACAACCAGTGTCTCGTTTCAAAAACAACATACCAGTATACAGAGCCAAAACAACAAAAGAGTATTACTGTCAAAATATTTTTGGGCTGCACTGGAAATTTAAGCATAAATTAGTTATGCCGTCAAACAGGGGATTTGGAATTATGCAGTTAATGTCCAAGTGCAAAAGGTTATAAAACTTTAAAATGTTGGGGTATAAAGGCAATGACTTTGCTGGACACATGCCTTTATGTATTCATGTATTTATGGTTCTAATTTAAAATGTGAATCAATGGGAACGCGTTAAAGTAACGTATTACAAGACAGATTATGCTTAAATTGTGTAGAGACCCAGTATGGTTGTCCAACAAGAAAAGAAGAGATACCCAGGTATTCCAGCAGAGGGCACTGTGGTAATCCCTACCCCAATAAACGGCACAAACGTGGAGTTTCCCGTTTGCATTACAACCGTAATACTTTAAAGGCAGATACTAACGATCGGTTTAACGTAACAAATTTTCCGAAATGAACAAAATATTCTGAAATATCGGATTAGCAGTTATTTCGCTTTGATAACCGTTTTAACCGTTGCGAGCGTTCCAGGTTCTTAAAATTAAAGAACACAAAATGAAGCCAGTTTCATTAGGCTATTATAAGCATTGATATAGTCCGTTTAAAACATTAAAATGGATTATAAATGGTATTAGGCTATAATATTCCTTTTTTTAGAAAATAAGTGTTTTCTTATTAAAAATACATAAACACGTGAGAGATTAAGAAAATGTCGTAGGTGAAATGGACATATGATGTGGCTTGCAATCTAGGGTTATGCACAGGATTTTTTTTTTCAGTCCAGGCATACTAGTGTGCCGATGCCGGGGTCGGCGTACACAGGATGCCTGCGACGCGATTGCACCAAGGTAAAGGATATTCGTGCACGGCGCTTCGACGGCAAGTAGAGGCAGCAGCGAGCAGCTCGGAGTCGGCTGCGTCCGTAGAGGTCTGCCGTGCATGGGTCTGTGAGACGATCATAGGAGAAGTACTGCAGGACTAGTCAGAAACGCAGCGAGATGGAGTGAGTGCGTACTCTCAACTCAGAGTGAGCGATCGCCGAGGAGGACGAAAATCAGCGCTCTCCTTATTCTCTCCTTTTTCCCGAAAATCTTTCTCACATGCTTCGTCGTGCCCGCCGCTGAATTGGGATTACCGAAATCATAACGACGGCGACACGTTTGCCCCTTCGGCTTGTTTTTCCACTGCAGTAAAAACGGCTTGATTCCCCCTCTCCCTCCCCCAGCCTAGGATTTGAGAGGGAAGCTATGCAGGTCTCTGATTGACCAGCAACGAGGCAAAAGGGGATATTTTTTTTGCATCCAAGACAGCTACACGGCTCGCTGGCTCCTTTGCGGGCACCGTCTCTTCGATCTAAATCTCCACTTTTGCGTAGAGGAAAGTAACCGAATAGCAATCTGCGATCTGGCAAACATACTGATAATAATTATCAAATTGCATTATTTTGGGGGGGTTTATTAACTAAGCTTTTACTAGACGCCATTTTCTTAATTTTTTCCTTTCTTTTTAAAAGCGGCTTTCTGTTTGACAGACCGACCGGAGGATGTCATTTCTAATGGCGATAGTATTGATGTAGTTACATGGATTTTAAATAATAGACGTATTCTTAAAGAAGAGAAGAAATCGAGTGGGGGGGGGGAAACAGCACGAAATATGGGTAAGTAGTTTGCCAGCCCTTCCACTTGCCTTGAATCTCATGAGTTGAAGTACTTGGAGCTGTCGATGCCTCTCCAGTCAAATTAAACGGATTTGAATTTGCATTTTGACAGTGAGTAATGCATTTTCACTATGTAACTCGATTTAGCCGTGTGGCACGGAAGGTTTGACTTAAACTAGTTTCTTATATTGACACGACTGATAGTCGCCGAAGGGACCGGATCGGAGTTACAATGTTTCAACTTCAGCGCAGATGTGTAACAGTTCCGTCCGGGATCAGCCTGGCTTCTCGCCATTATGAGTCCGTATCGCCCGCTGTCCTTAGTATATGATCACGGCGCGTTTTAATCGCTGTCAGAAATGTAAAGATTTAGAAGCGGTGCGGTTTCTAAAAGCTCGGTATACTGTCTGTGTGCCGGTTTCGGTACCGCAGCAGACTTCTCTCAACTTGGAGGCTCGGCCGGTGCACGGAGACCGGAGTCCGCATTTCCAGCGACTTACCGCAAAAAGAAATGTTTGTTTTGTGACCTTCTGTTTAACAAATAGTGCGCGGTGGCAACAACTGTATCCAGATCGCGAAAGGGAACGATTATTTCTTAAAAAAGAGACACAAACGAATCCCTGGAAATGGGGAGTCCGGCTGCGGGATCGCATGGTTTCCGAAGGGCAAGTTGCACATCGTCTTTATTTTCCTGCATCCTGCGCTTTCGCTTCATGCACAAGTTGCTCCTGTAACGCAAAGCTGGAAATGCCCCCCCCACTTTTGGCGTTGTAAGTGCGGGTTGGGCGGTGCAGTTTCCTAGTAGTTTATGGCTATCTGGGTTTCCCCGTCCTACACACCAGTAATGTCGAATTTGTTTGTTTCCCCCCCACATACAGCCTATATTTACTCGCCGTTTGCGTTGAGGGAATCCCCTTTGATTGCGAGCTCTGCTGCAATATCGGCTGCGTCCATCCCGCATTGTGGGGGTGGTTAAATACCTCGCTGACTATTGATCTTCAAGAAGGTTTTCCGCCATCCGATTTTAAACCCGCCGGGCTAAGGGGCTCCGGGCGACAGTCGTAGTCGCAGGATGCGACGCGGCCATTATTGCCACAGATCACCATTCGGGCGTTTAGTCGACTCGCAAAGGGGGGCATTTCAACGCCCCGAAATGTGAAGGACAAGCAAGGCCTTCGGAGAGGGGAGGAAAACGGAGGCGGCCGAGTGACAGGTTGTGCTTTCGGCTCGGTTCTGCGCGCGTCCGTGCGCGTTCACGCTCTGCCTCGCGAAGGGACGCGCAAGCCCGCCTCTCTGCAGTTTGACGGGGGGCTCGCTTTGGGCCGGCCGGTCTGCGCGCAATGACTTTCCCAGATACGTGCGTCCGAGGACGCTTCTGCTTTTAAGTGAATATCCGGGCAATAAAGACGACGCGGTGTTTGTTTAGGCGGTGGATCCTCTGTCGTGTGGGGAAAGGATCCCTTCGCACTTTGACTCGGCTGCGGGGGAATCGGTCAATATCGCGACTGCTATAATATAACAGGCCGCCGCGATTCCTTTTAATCTCGTCTGTTTAGAAACTGTACTGACACATCAAACGAGATCTGACTGGCATGTTGTGTATCCATTTCCCCTAAGGCCTCCAGGGGTCATGGGGGGGGTGGAGGGGGGGCTGCTCCAGAATCGCTATAATGCCATGTGCTGTTCAAGGTCTTCCAATAGGGCTGTTTTTAAACCCGAAAAGTATATATAACACGATTTGGAACATGATATTTTTTAATGTATTGTTTTGATATGCATGGGTTGCATTTCATCTAGCTCTCTTAAATTTGGATCTTGGCCCTTCCTGAAAAGGAAGCTAAAAGCAGCAATATGGTATACAGATAGTGAAAATGAAGACTGATTGGTGTGAAGAAGGAGTGTCTCATAAGCAGTTGTTTTTGGCTGGTATAACATTACATTACACTGACATAATGGTTTCTCTGTGGGGAAATGTAAACGCGTGTCTTATCTGTGCCATTCAATAGACATCATTTAAACTCCTCTGGCAATAATTTGGCATGATGATGCTTTTACTTAGAATCTCATTCAGTGTAATTTATGGGAAATCAAGGGCATCTTGAATGATGAGAATATTTCCTCTTTTCAGACTCTCTTTGTCTATAAACCTGGTGCTCTTTATGAATTGCTGTCAGGGTTTATTATATGAATAAAGTTGTACCCTAAAACAAAGCATCGTTTCAGTAGCATTTAATATCCATTGCTGGTCTGATATGAGCAGTGTTTTGAGGCCCACCCATATAAGAATGGCCATGGGCTCACAGGGATAAAATGCAGCCAGGTCTGAGGAATCCTCCTACCTGTAGGGGGAGACATCCGAGAACGGGACATCTTTTACTTGCCTAAGTAAACAGAAGAACATTTTGTCTAAATGCTGAAAAGTTTCATGCTGTCACTTTAAAGATATACACAGATTTGTGTCTGTGCTTGGCGTTTTTCGGGGATTTTATTTCATGATGAAGCTTTGTAAAAGAGATTACCAACAAATCATAGGCGGAAACGAAGAACAACACCAATTATTTAAAACATGTGACACTTAACCTCAAGGTTTTGCTATAATAAGGATACTGAGTAATGTAAAAGTTATGTAAAAATAATCATTTTGGGTGGAGTTCGTTGTTTGTTGATTTATCCCATAGAACAGTTTAACCTTCAAAATATATTGGTCACTTGTCACATTAGATGAAATTTAAAGGATGAATCCCCATTGATATGATTGCCAACTGAGAACAGCATTTTCCAATCGGGCAGATTGTGCTGCTGCCTTTGAATAAAGTGTGTGCGCTTAGCAGTACATGGAAAAAATTAACATTTTTATTCTGTTCTGAAAGCGTTTTTTTTTTTTTTTTTAAATCAGAAGTACATACTTTGTATTTCAAAAAGAGATTTAATTTCCCTCCATTTCTTGTCTGGACTGGATTTTACTGGAGGCGGGCCAAATCTTCACGGGCGCTAAAGGAAAAGGGAGAAACGTCCAAGGACAAACCAAATTATTGGCGGCGTTACAGGTCGGTATCGACGCACGCCTTACCTTTTTGGCAGAGCACTGGAGGAGCTGTGTGGGATTCCTGTTATTGACAGCCATTTTGTATCCCATGCTGTGGCCTAAGAGGCTTGCCCATTTGCCCATTAATTAAAAGTCAAGTCCTTGGTGTACTCTAGGCAGGACGATGAGGCACATCCGGCAGAAGGTATAAAATTTGGCTCAGTCTGCATTACACTAATATGGGGCTCCAGGCCCTTACGATTCGGTGTAGCTAGCATACTCATATGGGGCTCCAGGCCCTAACGATTCGGTGTAGCTAGCATACTCATATGGGGCTCCAGGCCCTTGCAATTCGGTGTAGCTAGCATACTCATATGGGGCTTCAGGCCCTTGCAATTCGGTGTAGCTAACATACTCATATGGGGCTCCAGGCCCTAACAATTCGGTGTAGCTAACATGCTCATATGGCGCTCCTGGCCCTTACGATTTGGTGTAGCTAACATACTCATATGGGGCTCCAGGCCCTTGCAATTCGGTGTAGCTAGCATACTCATATGGGGCTCCAGGCCCTTGCAATTCGGTGTAGCTAACATGCTCATATGGTGCTCCTGGCCCTTACGATTCGGTGTAGCTAACATACTCATATGGGGCTCCAGGCCCTTGCAATTCAGTGTAGCTAACATGCTCATATGGGGCTCCAGGCCCTAACAATTCGGTGTAGCTAACATGCTCATATGGCGCTCCAGGCCCTAACAATTCGGTGTAGCTAACATGCTCATATGGGGCTCCAGGCCCTAACAATTCGGTGTAGCTAACATGCTCATATGGCGCTCCTGGCCCTTGTGATTTGGTGTAGCTAACATGCTCATATGGGGCTCCTGGCCCTTACGATTCGGTGTAGCTAACATGCTCATATGGGGCTCCTGGCCCTTACGATTCGGTGTAGCTTGCATACTCATATGGGGCTCCAGGCCCTTACGATTTGGTGTAGCTAACATACTCATATGGAGCTCCAGGCCCTAACAATTTGGTGTAGCTATCATGCTCATATGGGGCTCCTGGCCCTTACAATTCGGTGTAGCTAACATACTCATATGGAGCTCCAGGCCCTTACAATTCGGTGTAGCTAGCATGGAGTGCTGGGCCCTTACGATTCGGTGTTGCTGGTATGCTAATGTGGGGCTCCAGGCCTTTACAATTCGGTGTAGCTAGCATGTTAGTTCGGGTCTCTAGGCCCTTCTGATATGGCCCTTATGATTCAGTGTAACTAGCATGCATGTGGCCATTGTTTTTCATGGAGACCCTGCCCCTTTTATTTTTTCATGGCGGATGACTGATCCTGCATTATACCTCTGCCGCCGTGTAGTACAGAGGCTGCCGTATCGATGGGTGATGGCTCTGCTCTGTGTAGGAGGCCTTCGTGGTTTAGTTTTCATTGTCCCTTCTCAGTAATTCCTTGTCTTTCTACGGCCATTTCATCGCCATGTGGGCAGATTGCTCGCATTTCCTGTTCTGCGCGCATGTATCTGTGACGGGGTGCAACCCAAGGACTCGCAAGCAGAAGATCATTAAAGCCGGAGGTCCCCAAGTGAAGGGCCTCTGTGCTGGGCATTAGGGCTGACAGCCCGGCACAGACAGCTGGACTACGACTAAGCGGCCTGTAACCGGCTACCATTAGACTATTGTCCATAGGCCACACATGCACCCAGCATTAGGCAGCCCTGCAGTGCCTCACAATCTGCTTATGAATGAGGCCTATTGTTCTCCCTAGAGTCCCGTCCGCAAGTGCGCTCCACTTGTTGATTTGCAAGATTCTGTTTGTGTTGCTGTACCAGGAAGTTATTAAGGATAAACTCTGTTAGTGTGGTCTCACTCTAGTGCACACTCTGACTTTTGTTTACAACCTTTGGTGAGGTGGTGGGGGGGTTGGGGTTGTGGGCTTCCAGTACCATTTAGTAGTATTTTTTATTTTTTTGTCTATAACCACATTGCTGAAGGTTATTAAAAAAAAAATTAGAAACCTGAGGAAGTAGCTTAACAACTTAATTTTGCAAAAAGTGCTGTGAAATAAGTTATGTAGGCCTTCAAAGCAGACCTGAATGTGGCTGCAGACGCTTTCTGCGCAGTCTAGTCGTGTGCTTTTCAAATGAGTAAGTGGTTAAAGTGGTTTGGGCTGTCGTGGTGCGGATGTACCGTCTGCATTTTTTCTGAGACAAGGTGCTTTGGCTAGATTAATGATGCCCTGAACTAGGTCCACTTCTAAGTAGTCTTCATAAATTCAACGTGCTCTCAGTTGCATTATTACAGCTGGCTATGTGCAAATATTACCTTTTTTTTTCTTAATCTGTTTGATTATCGCTTGGACGTTTGTCTAATCTTTTATCAAATGTGTAACTGTGACTGGTTTCTGCCAGTGATGTCGAAGCTATTGATATATCCATAATCAGATGTAAAGCAACAACCTTTCACTGATGTCACTGAGTTGATTCCACTTTCCACTTTGTTTCCGCACAATGGGCCAATGATCCCTGGCCCATAGCAAGTGGGCCTTTAGGCACAGTGGTTATGACTCAGGCCGTTGTGTCCAGTTTATCCTTTGAGGCTCCAGTTTTCCAGGGTGAGGAACAGTGCCACCCACTCCAAGGATTTACATAATTGTAACCTGTCGATAGGCCACATCTATTTTGCGGATCCAGGCTTTTGCACCAGAGGTTATAAAAGCTCCTGCTGGCCTTTGCTAACGAGTGCCCAGCTAACGACGTAATGCATGTAACAAGACCTCTTGGTGTGAATCCTCAGCCGTGTGACAGGCCTGCCTCAGCAGGGTGTCTGAGTTTTATGATGGAGGTCCCTTCCAGCCCTCTTCAGAAGCCCCCCTGCGAGGGCTCTATGGACATCACATGCAGAAGACTGCAGTTTGTCTCAGCACTGCGGGACTCCAGTCCGTCTACTGGAGCCGGCAAGACCAGATCCTTATTTTGGCCAGAGACTGGGAGGCTTGAGGGCCCTGATCAAAACTCTCTGGTTATAGCCTTAAAAGGGACTGCGCTTAGTTGCAGCCTTTTTCCTCTGTGGGTCTGGAATTTTCTCCCAGTTTGCGAGTGGTGAGGGCACGCTAAAGAGCAGATGTGTGTCTCAGCCAGGCTCATCTTTCATGAACTTCTACTGGCTGACAGGATTCGAAGCAATCATTTTAGACAGCTGTGCCAGTCCCTTTATAGAGAATGATTATGAAATAAGAACCTCGACTGCTAGATTGTGTCAAAGTAATGCAGTTTGAGAGGGCTTCACTTTGAGACTTTAAGACTTATGGACTGTACGGACTGTAGCAGATCTTAGCCTGTTTTTCACCTTCTCCTTTCTTCCTTTGCCGAATTGCCCTCTTGTGAAAGTGCACAAGACCTGATAGTGATCTGAATAAGCACATGCACACTTTTGTTTGGATGCAAAGAGTAAAGAACATTTGCATGTGTATCTTTCTGCACACAAACCAAGGACTGTTATATGTGCATTGGTCCCTTGAAGATAAATCAGTAAGGGTGTAGAAAATCTTTTTTTTTCTTTTGGATAATTTTTTTTAGTATTTGTGTTTGTTTTGTAAGCCTTGCTATAAACAATTATTTAATATTGGCTTTTTACTCTTCTCGTCATGCAATACCATGGTTGATTTAGTAGTTGTAAATGTTTTCCGTGTTGTAAGAGGATGTTAAGTGGACAGAGGAGCACTATAGCAGAGGTGGAACATTTCCTGTTGGCTCAAAGCCCGTAACCTGCTGGTTTATCCTTCATTGCTGTTTACTGCTATCACACCATCAAATTATGATGACCTCTTCATCACATGACTTCTTCCAGTTTATTCCCATTACTGGCACTCATTTGTGTTCCACCAAGGCAAACTAGAAAACAATTGAATGTTGAAATGTGAGCTGCAGATTATATATGATGACTGTAAAAGCAATAATGTATAAGGCGAGATGTTTTCAGTTTGGACTCTGTACTACAATCACAAACCCAGAATGACATTGTGTCCTGGGTGGATACAGTCCACTGATTTGAACTAATCTGGTTGGTTGCCTGTATTGCGATGAGTTGCAGTACAGTTTTAATTGGCTCGTTAAGCCCGGTTATTAGCTAATATGAAAGTGTGATCACAGAACAGATACCTGGGGAACAGTCTGTGAGAGCTTGGCAATTGTAGGAGCTCGTAAACAAAGCTCGAAAACAAAAAACTCTGGATTTTATTTTAACAGATGGGGTGATATACCCAACCAGATTACGACCTGAACCGGGCTTTTCTCAATTAGGCTGCCCTTTGAAGGCCCTCTGGGGGCGGTGGGGTTTATGTTCTTGTAAAACGATTTGCTTCACCAAACACTGATGACGTGGTTATCACACAGGAGACGGACATCCCACGGGGCCGCAATGGATATCTGATTGTCAGGTGCGTTGTGCTGTCCCGCTGCTTGTGTGCGTACACGCTGCTCCCTTTCTCCGTAGTGCTGACGTTCCTCATCGACTTTTGCCTGGAGTTTTATGTTCATTTTATTTTGGGACGCATGTTTCACAGATCGTGCCGTGTCTCTAGTGGATGGTCCTTGTTGCTGTGATTGATCGATGCTGGGTGGGCCTGACTTAAAATGTTTACTCTGGTGTAAGTTTCCTCATTGAGGTACCCAGAGTGCCTTTTAAAAAAATTAGAGTGGTCTTCTTGAACGTGAGACTTGTAGCCATATGTCATCTTTTATGAACAGATGGATTGTCTGGGCATGTCTGGTGGTATAATTTGATGTCAGACGGATGTGTTGAGCGTGTTGTTTGTGGCCTGTGTGCACAATGTATCACCCTGTCACTGCATCGTGGCTTTGAGGAACCTCACCTCCTTTGAGAAACTCCATGTTTAATTTCTCTTTCCCTTTTTCTGGTTTAGCTGGCAGCTACATCTTTTCATTCGAGGTCAGTATATCGTAAGGCTGGCCTTTCTCACTGGGTCTGACGTTAAGCGCTTGCTGATGTTCTGTAGGTTTAATTGTAGGTTTTTTAGTCGCAACTCCTATATTTAAGGCTTCTCCCGATGGCCCAAGATGAGTGACATGCAACCACCCAGGGAAGTAGCTTTCTCTGAACCTTTTTTATTTATTTTTTTTGAAGAATTTTTACTTCAGAACCACATTCTTTCTCCGTGTGTGGAGTGACTTTTCATTGTGGGAAACGCCGCTCCCGTTTAACTCCGGATAGTGTTCCGCAGTAGTAGCCAGTCAAGGTCTAAAATTTCTGTTCAGCCAGAAGCAGTGGTGTCCAACCATGTCCATATTAGGGGCTCTGTGGGTCAAGATTCTTTGGCTTCTGATTGAAAGGTCACTGGTTCAAATCCCCGGGCTGGCAGAATGATTTCGCTATCGGGCCCTAGAGCGAGGCCCTTAACCCCAGCTACTCCAGGGAGTAGCTGACCCCACCCTCTGATCCTCACTCGTACGTCGCTTTGAAGAAAAGCTTCTGCTAGATAAATAAATGTGAAAGTAAAATTAGTGAGGTTGTGTTGGTCAGGCGTACTGGCGGTGGGTCTCTGAATGCCAGTGAGTCACGCCCCTGTCTGCATCTCAGCCGGGTGCTGGACGCTGAGGCCCTGTGATTTGTCCGCTATCATATGGATAGATCAAAGCCTGAAACTGTGACCGACACAAAAGCCTCCTCGAGAAATTATTTGTTCGGTCACCGTGCTGCCTTTTCTAGAAGCTTGGGAAAAGCTGTAGCAAAACTGCTGAAACTAGAAAGCGGCATAATATAAATAATTGCTTAATGAATTGGCCAAAGGTGAGGTTTTTTTTTTTTCTTTTTAAGGCAATTGACGTTAGTCTTTCTCCACAAATAATACCATCAAGATTTGTATGTTATTTCTAAATATTGTTTCTGTGGCATTTAAAATATGAAATGCCCTGCACTGTGGAACTAAAGAAAAGTTATGGATATATCTGGCTAGGTGGATAGGAATATGGAGCATTGTGGTTTTGGTACTTGCCCTACTGCAGGTCGCTGAGAGCAAGATCGGAATTACTCCAGTAATCTTCTGAAAGTACCAATGCTTGTAAATCACACTGGGTAACTTTTATTAAGCAATGAAATGGTTTGAGCATGGGTAGACTTGTTAGACCTTTTTTGTGTGGTTTCTTCTGTGCATATCAGAATAATGAAAATATTGGTTAAAGAGTATGTTAAGGGTCCCTGCAGCTGATTCAGTGTAGGCTTTGCAGAATAAATACTGTTGAAATAAGTTGTTGATAAACGGGTTAAAAAAAAAAGCCTGTGCACACAGCCTGTCTGATCCTCCTTGCAAGAGTCAACAACATTTAGAGAAGGAATTAATAGAACCATTTCCCTTCCGATAAGTGGGTCTTGTAAGTGTGGCTTTTTCAACAGTATTTATTTGGTATTTATCTTTCTAAAATCCATCTTCTCTGCTTCAGTGGCCTACCAACAATGGCCATTTTAACCTCTTGTGATTTGTCAGTGGGATCTGTCGTGTTTGCCGTACTGCGTACTGAGGCGTGAAGCGTTGCAGGAGGATTCTGCTAAGCCGTAAGTTAGTTACAGATCTCCGTAAGCGCCCCCCCCATACCCCCC
>JAODKL010000040.1:24625245-24636933 GCA_026780765.1 Petrocephalus schoutedeni
GAAGCTGAAGCTGAGCCAGGGAAGGGCGCATATGAGACGAGTACCGCAGCCAGATTCATATTTGCCTTTTTTTTTTTTTTTGGTGGCTCCCCCACAGACTCGGGGCTGTGTTCTGGGCGTAGGACGTGAGGAGCATGCAAACACAGGAGCTCCACCCCAGCTCCGAGCTGATGTGTGCACCTAGGATGCAGAAAATCCATCCCCCATCCACCAGGAAAAAAAAAAAAAATCCCCTTCCTCCCCTCACCGCCGAACGCTTCGTTTCCGCGCTTGTCGCTTCCAAGGTGCGAGAATTGGCCTGGCGGCGAGCGCGCGGATCCGCGGCGACTCGGGCTTTTGGCCGGCCCCCGCGTCCTAGAGGAGTAATCAGGCGCCCGGCGAAATGCGGCGGGGAGTGGAAGGCTGCCCCAGCGCCAGGGCCGATCGCGGCTCCGCCCCCGCCAGACGACGGCGACTGCGCGGCTGCTGATGTAACCGTTTCCATTCGCCGCGGCGTTTAGTGCGGGAGCCGAGCGAACACAGATGTTTCATTATGTGCGCGCGCTTCTGCGGCCGTCCTGCTGCAGATGGGGGGCGCTCCGCTCCGCACGTGCCAGGGTTTCTGGACAAGCGGAGCTGCAGTGAATAATGCGTCCGTACCTCCTCGCCTCCAAACAATTAGCGTGGCAGATGGCGTATTGGTTAAGGATCTGAACCTCAAGGTTGCAGGTTCAAAAGTGTGTATGTGTGCGTGTGTATAATATAAATTATGCACCTGCTCGTTAATGCCGACAGCCTGCTTCTCCAAACTGCAAATCATGAGGCTGCAACTGAATATAGTTAGCATGCAGACAGGGTTGAGGGGTTCCGTTGCTTAGCCGCATAGCCAAACGGTGTTAGAAAGGCTAAGATGTGTGATCTATATCATTTCGATTGTGGTGTGATTGTCAGAGAGAGACTGGTTTCAGCATCTGAGACGGCCACCGTTCTGGGATCATCACATGCTATAGTGCGCTTGCCTCTAGAGTTTGGAAAGTCTATTAGAGAACGGTATTGTAAACAAAAAAGTCATTGTCTGTGGTAGCTCTGTGCAAAGATGCTTGCTAAGAAGAGAGGTCAGAGGGGAATGGCCAGGATCGTAAAAGGTAACAGGAGGGCCACCGGTGCAAAAACAGCTGCTCAGTAAACCAGTGGTGTGCAGAAAGGTCTCTGTCTGAGCACTTATCTACTCTTGAATCAATTCTGGAGGCAACCTGGAGGGTCCTACCTGGAACTTGTCAATTGCACCTTATGTGCAGGCGGTTGCAGCTTAAGTGCAGGAGCATGAAGGAGGAAACGCTCACCGAAGCCTCCACTGAGGTGCATGAAATCACCAGAATGCTACCATTTCATGGTCCTTCCGTAGCATAGATCTAGCCGTTATGCGGAGTGCGGACAGGCTGCCATGCACAAGGTTATTCATCCTATTCGAAGGTAAGGAAGAGCGCTGGAGAACGCTCATTAATAATCACTGCAAAGTGACAGCAGATACATACCATGTGACACTTTAAATCAAACCGGCTGTTACGGAAGGTAATGATCATTAAAAAATGATTCAGCAGTGAAATGAGCACCAACTCGGGTGATGTCGGGTTTAATTCTTACTTGATTGTGCTATTTGGCAGTAAAATTAGCAGCCTTTTGGGGAAGCAGAATTACATACAGTGTAAAATAATGTTTTTTTTTTTTACTTTAGGACAGCTATTATAACTGGGTCAGTAGTTTTCTGACTGTACATATATGCGCCCTGCTTGTGGTGCGACCGCGCTCATGGCGGAAGTGCCCTTACACAATGCTGGCTGATTTATGTAGCTTGCAGAGATTCTCTGCTATTTAGCTGCAAGACAGGGGGCCCATGCCTCTTATTGAAGCTCCTCAAGAGTTTTGTAGATATCTTTTTCTAAAACAATGTTTACAGGATTATTAGCAATAGTATTTATAACCAATAAGCTCTTGGCTGTGACTGATACACATCTGATGCAGTTTAACATGGGGCCCATTGGCCACCACATATTCACAATCGAGAAGCGTGCAGTCAGCCAGACGGATGCCTTTGATGCGGCCTGCTGTGTTAGTGTGCAGCCTGTCATGGACCCTGGCTCTCATCTAGGGTGTAGCAGGGTGTCTGTTCCCAGTGTATCCTGAGAAAGGCTCCAGCCTTACTGTGACCCTGCACTGGATAAATAGCCAGGATAGAAAGATGGTTTTATCCACGTTACAGTTTCTAAATGTTATTTTAACATTTATGCAGCTATTTATACTTGTACAGCTGTATAATTAAAAAAATGCAGTCTGCGTTAAATATTCAGAGTGTGGCAGCTGTATCATCTTTGCACCCCTAAGTGCTCTTGTTGTTTGTGCACCTCGCCGCCTGCCATATCACTATAGGTGCACCGTTAATTATTAAGCCATTGGCAGTGTAATGTAATGTGTAATGCACAGCTGCTCCCAGGTCACAGGCCGTGAGGACACACCAGCCTATGAGTCTTCTGTCTGGGCAGCCCTGGTTTGTCACAAGGCGTTTGAAACCTGACCCCCGATTGGGCACACTTACTGCCAGTTGTCTTGTGATCTCCAATCGAAGCTGTGAGCCACTTTGCAGTGCTCCTCCCACCGAGGCATTTAGGCACTATAATGATTTGTCCTGTAAATTAGGACATCAGCTGAGTGACTGGAAACGTGTACTTTTCATCTGCCTCATTAACTGCATTGCTGAAGTTTGATCAGTTCATAGTCATTTGCATCCCCAAACTCCCATCCAGGTAACAATGGATGGAAACCCATGATATTGTTTATTCTAAAACTTTTTTTTTTTTTTTTTTTGTATCTCAACACGCTGTGTATCACAACACACATCAGGAGGTGTACCGGGTAACTAGAGACAGCTTTTCCATATCAGGTAGACGACATCCAATCCGGCCCCATGTTCTCTCCACTCCCGTGTCACATGACTCCTGCCGCCGCTGACATGGGGGCTGACACGGGGGCTGTCAGGCAAGCCCGCGGTCCCCCTTCACCCGCAGGCTCCCTTAAACTGTCACCAGAGACTAGTGTACAAACACTGTAATTTGACCAATTTGTATTGTGGTTACGCACAACACTGGCGGTGGTCAGACTGCACGTTTCCTCGGTTTAACCATGGGAAGGTCATCGGGCTTCTGGGAGACCTTGATTCTAGGCCTAACCCTTGATATTTTCCCTGTGCAAAAGAGCAGGAAAATCTGCCCCCCTGAGAGGCCATTTTGTCATGTCTGGAGCAGGGTTTAAGGCTGAGTTTGCTGGCTTTAATACTGCGTGCACCGATTTTTGAAGTCTTAATGTACCAAATCGCTTGTAAGGATGGCATTACATTTCAGTGACTGTCCTTTCTTCTGGTGCTAACGTTCATGGCTCTGGACCATTAAGCCATCTGTTGGTGGGAGGAGTTGCAACAGAGACGTGTAGTAAACATAAAAAAAAACAAAAACGTAAATGCTACACCCAGTAATGGTTGTAAATGCTGGTTGGGTAACAGGGCCAGTTTAACAGATCAGGTTAAGGTGGAAAACAAAATATTCTTGTGATTGGATATCACATTGAGCTCAGGGGTTTGCCCCTGGCTATTTCTGGCAACTCTGGTCTCACGGTAACCCTTGGATACCACATGGGCTGGTGGAAGGGGAGCCGCCCCTCATCGTTACTGTTAAAAACACGGTGGGGGAAGAAGGGCATGTGGTACTGCGGCCGTAACTGGGCGCAGAGCTCATCTTATCGTCTGAAAGGGGCTCCGTAATCTGGGTCTCGTCACGTATTTATCCTTGCTTGCGAGGGAGACTCCTCTTTGCTGGATCGGAGGCTTTGAGTAAATTATAACCCACTGGGATGTGGTGGCCTTTAAAGCCGGCTGCTCAATGGTTTTGCCAAAGCAAAGTTCTGGTTTCGGAAGATAGCTGGCTTTTGTTGGCATGGTGGATGAGTGTGCCGATGGGGGGGGTGGATGGGGGAGGGGCATGGAGATTTCTTTTTATTTTATTTTTTCATTTTATAGAATAGCGACTGCTAAACGAGTGGTAATGAACGAGTATGTTGTCAACTTTATAGTGAAAGTAATACTGTATAACTGAGCTGGAGTGTGAATAACTTGTATATATAAAAAAGATAATACAGTTAAAAACTGTCACTGGAGGAGAGACTGGCCAGTATGAGAAGACGGCTTGTAACTTTAAGTTTAAAAATGGCCATAAACACGGTAGACCCCTTTTTTTAAGCCCCCGTCTGGTGGTTTGCTGCCGTAGCCGTTTCCGTGCCTGTATCAGATCAGCCAAGAGAAAATAAATGTCATGTAAATACATTTACTGGCCTGACACGGGTGATGCACTGGGTTATGTAACAGCGGTAACACTTTTTTTTCTTTGCAGAACGATGGGAGCATAATGCCATTTTCGTAGAATTAAGGTGCAGCTGGAAGGCTCCGTGTGTGGAGGCTGGGATTATCGTCTGGGCCTGGGGGGGGGAACCACAAATTCCTTAAAGGATTACAGGATTAGGAATCTGAAAGGTGATGCAGTTGCTCGCAGATGGGGAGGGCTAGGCGGAAAAAAATAAAAAAAATGAGCAAGCCTTGCGGAGAGATCTACCGATTTTATGTGGCTCTCGACGGTGTTCTCCCTTTTTTAATTAAAAGCCACTGATTGAAAGATGTTGCAGGGGATTATGCACAATAAGGACTCCTGAGAAACTTAGGTGCACGCACACACAGACACATGCACGCACGCGCGTGTGTGCCCACACAGCCCTCCAGCACACTTCCCTTCACCGGGACTCCTCCCAGAGCATGCTGGGAATTATTTCATAGACGAGCATGACTGCGTAGACTGTGCACCAGAGATAAAGCGTCCTGCTGCAAGCCGCTCAGGGTGATGCCTAATGAGTTGTCACTTTTCTGATTATAGATGGATAGATGGTGTGAGAGAGGGAGGGAGGGATGGATAGATAGATAGATGGAAAGGGAAGCACGGATGAGAGGAGAGGGACAAGATGAGAGAGGATGCAGGATGACTGCATCCTGATTTATGAAACGGGGACAGGGAGATTTGCATCACAATGCCGATGGGGATGTTTCTAAAATGGGACGCAGATGTGCTTCATGTTCTCGTCTAGTTAGCATTAGCTAGTAACAGCTAGCAGGTAATTTCCGACCACTGCATCCCGGGTTATTGGGATAAGACCCCACGGCGGCCGCGGTGCGCGGCTCAGCCTCTCCCGCCACACCGCCTGTCCTTCAGCGCAGTCTCCCGTCTTCCATGAGTTCCCCAGCGCAATGGGGAGTTTAATAAGTCTGCTGATTAGGTCTGGCATATTTGCTCATAAATAATTGTAATAATTAGTCAACTCCCCTGTGGCTTTAAATTTGCCCAAAGATTATATTTTAACTATGTCGGGTTAAGTATAATCTTTTAATAAATTCATTATAAAAGTCATTATACATACTTTGTCATGTAAACTCCCCATGGTAACAACCCCCCCCCCCCCAATAATTGGCACTTATGCAATTACTCTATAAAGAAATTTCCAACTCCAGGCAGGCAATAAACTTAAAATATAAACTTGTATGTCAGGAGACTAGCGTGGGGAAGAAGCCTGTGGGAACCTGGCTCCATGTTAAGGTGGCCAGAGTAGAGTTTAATTGTAACCACAGAGGACATTTGAACACCTCGAAACGGCATGCTTCACCCACCACCTTCACAGTGACAAAACGGAAGCTGACCCACGTCAAAAAACAAAACTGTGGTTAAGCATCGAAGCTGCTTGCAGCCGCCCGCTCTGAAAACAGGATGGCCTCGTCTGTGCTGTCGCACCAGCCACCAAACCTGCCACTTGTGTTAATGACTGTGCTATCTTGCATGAGATCTTTATTTTTTCCACCTCCTCTACCACGGTGGGCAGAGTTATATTGTAAAACGCACTGCCTTGCGTCTTTGAGAAGATAAGTAGCAAGATAGGGAAGCTATGTTATGGAGTGAGATTTTATGAAGCAGTCCCAGCTGTTTACATGAGGATGCAGTTTGCAAAGACCATGACTACTCCTTAGGTAACTGGAGGTCGTTACTCTTACAAAGTACACCTGTTGGATAATGGGCTTGAATACCACTCCTGCTCCTTTAGAGTGCAGTTTGCATTTACCCTGTGTCGAGCGGGTTTCTTCTGCATACTCCTGCTCTCTTTTTGCATTCCAGAGCCCTGCCATTAAATAGATCAGTATCTCTGAATTGCCCAGTGTGTGAATGTGTGTGTGCCTTGCAAAGGATTGACATCCCATACAACGTGTCCCTCTGCCGTGAGCCTATGTTGCCTGGGATTGGCATCAGACTCCCCCAGAATTCTGTAATGGTTAAATGGGTAGATGATTATTGGACATTACTGTCAGTGTTAATTGAATATCATCATGCCAAAGTCAAAAACTTTCTGATAAGACCCATGCAATGTAAAATTAAGTACATTATAGTTCGGATAGCACTTAGTCCCTGTCTGAAATGCCGTGTATTTTGTGTCTTTACATATACTATGTATAGGTATTACGCATGAAACAAGAGGTTATGTGAGCCATGGAGTAATTGCATGTATTTTGTTAAACCATCATGTAAGTATTAGTTGGTGAAATTAACCAGGCTTCTGATTTCCTTTGGGGAACCATGAATTATTTCTGAATATCTGAATACTTCTCTCAGCTTTGAAGGACAGTGTAAAAGCAGAAACGTGTGGAAAATGAAAACAAACAAGATGAATGAGGACAGTCTTTTCCAGTTTAAATGCAATTTGAAATGTACCACGGTGTTATTGAATGGAATGTTAAAATGAATCCATGTCCAACATTGAAGAAACTCAGCTGGGCTCAAACGGCATATCTAGCAAAAATGCTTCAAATAGTTACTTCTCCAATATATTTGATTTGTTTGTTGTTTTATTCCATTACTTTTTAAGTGTTATGCTGAAGCACATAAAAGGGTAGACTTCTTGAAATTATGTAATCTAGAAGATTTCTAAGTGTTCTCCCCCTCTCTTTTTCTCTGTAGACTAGTGAAAAGTCTCTTGGACAGAGTGAAGGTGATCTGTTGGATTTCCTGGGAGAATCAATGAAATCAAAGCACCAGCTTAAAAGTACTTTCAAGCATCAACTGGATTGGACAAAGCCACCACCTCCTTCTCTTGGAAGCCAGACTGATTCTGATTCTAAAAGAGAATTAGCAGGAGCCCATAAGATCTCTCTGCCAGATATGGGAAGCTCCCCCCTCAAATCACAGCTCAAAAAGGGTACAGAAAGCCTGTCCCCAAGTCAGTTTGCCGCCAGTGTGTCTAGTCAGATGACCAGTTCATTACTGCAATCTTCTGCCACTAATGCATCCGTGACCACACAATCAGATAGCAATCTGATGATGCTGTCGTCTTTAAGCAAAGAAAGAGGCCTGCAGGAGGTTGCCGACCAAGTGTTTGGAAACATTAAGAGGAAGTATGGCCGGAAGGAGTCAATGAGGTCTCTTGTCAGCCACAGTTCAGATATACAGTGGGGCAAGAAGGCAGAAAGTGAGCTGGAAGCAAAAAGTCAAGTTATTTCAAAAGACAAGCAAATGCATGGACCTGAGAAAATGGTTGAAGTATCAAATGGAGAGGTTGAGGGCACTGGAAATTGTGCCATAGAGGAAAGTGATGTGGTATCAGGATCCATTTCTCCACAGATGGAGGAGTACAAAGGGTATCCTAGTAAAAAGCGGCAATATCGGCGGTCATCGAAAGATCAAATACAGCTGGATGACATAATGGATGAGAACCAGGTATCCGAGATGGTGGAACATGCCATCAGGGGCTTTTCAGAACCAAAGGCCCCAAGCAAGGTAGAGTCCAGGACAGCTAAGCTAGTAGTGGAAAGTATCTCTGAGACATCAGAGCCGGGTTCCACGGTGGAATCTTGTGAACTTGTGGAAAGTTGTCACGATAGACTTAGAAAAAATCCTTTGTGCAGGTCAAGAACAGTTCTCGACTCAAAAAAGGAGCTGAAACCTCCAAAGGGCAAGGAAAGGGGGTCATATCAGAAGTCCAAGAACTTCAGTCAGCAGAAGGACAGCAGTCCATCAATAAGTGTTCCAGAACCTCCTTCAGCGTATCCCATCACACCTTCAAGCCCACTTTATGCTAATACTGATAGCTTGACAGTGATCACTCCTGTTAAGAAGAAACGTGGGCGACCTAAAAAACAGCCTTTGCTTACAGTGGAGACCATCCATGAGGGGACATCTACTAGTCCTGTAAGCCCTATTAGTCGGGAATCACCAGGTACTTTGCAGCAAAGAAGGAAAAAGCGAAATTTAGCTAATCTTATGCCAATCAGTACCATGGATACTCTGCCTGCTACTGAGAATAAGCTAATTAAGAGTTATTCTGGTGTTTTTGAAAAGAAGCCAGTTCAGGAGGCGAAAAAAATGAAATTGATTAAGATGCAGAACATCTTGAACAAAATACTTTCAAGTCCCACCAGCAGCAATCTTGCCAGGAATTCGAGGAATCCAATGTCAAATGTTGTTTCTACTATGGCATCAACAATAGAGGCTAGTCTCGGGAAGCAGATCAACGTCAGTAAACGAGGAACTATTTACATTGGCAAAAAGAGGGGTAGGAAACCAAGAGCTGTTTTGAAGGTCCAAGATGAGCACAAAGCCAGTGATAAGCACCCTGTGCCTGTTTCTAGCCAGTTTGAGAACCTAGTAGTGCCTTCAAGTCCACTAACTACAGCCGGGATGCCTTCTCCTAGGGCCATTCCTACGCTCTCTGCCCACATCGCTGGAGCTGGGGGGTTATTGTGTCCTGCCACCACCGATGCCAGCCTACAAGACCAGAAGACCATGCCAAATCTTCAACCTATCAGTGCATTGCCCACAAAAGCCCACAAGGCCTTGCTTGGCAGCAGTAGCTGGAAGCTCTCTCCTCCTCGACTTATGGCTAACTCGCCTTCTCATCTCTCTGAGGTAGCCTCTCTCAAAGAAGTCACCTTGTCCCCAGTCAGCGAGTCACATAGTGAAGAAACAATCCCAAGTGACAGTGGAATTGGCACGGACAACAACAGCACATCTGATCAGACTGAGAAAGGCCCGGCATCTCGCAGGAGGTACTCTTTTGACCTCTGCAGTTTTGAGGCTTCGGAAGCGACTCCACTGGAGGCTACTGGGAAAACCTTGAGAGGGCACTGCCCAAAGCATGTTACGGCAGTGGCTGTTGAGAATTTTCTTGCACAGGACAGCATGAAGAAACAAAAGCACCGGAGAAAGCGCAAGAGTCTACAGAGCCGAGATGACCTTCAGTTCCTGGCTGACCTTGAGGAATTAATTGGCAAATTCCAAGTCTTTCGAGTCTCACATCGCAGCTACAACTTTTACCCTGATAATTTGTATCCAAGCATCTTCCGGATCAACTTTGACCACTACTATCCAATGCCATACTTCCCATATGATCCTCTGCACTACCTTCGCAGGAATTCTGAAATTAAGTCAAAGAGGAGACGGGGAAGGCCAGCCAAAGCCAACAAGCCAATGACAAAGATGCCTTTCGTACAAGGGTTTGGCTACCCGATTCCCAGCAGCAATTACTATGCACCCTATACAATGCCTTATTCGTCGATGCCTATCACCACCAATATGATGAACCTAGGTTATTATGGTCAATATCCATCCCCGTTTTATCTGTCCCACTCCCTTGGAGCAGCAAGTTCCCCCTTCATGAGGCCAGCAGTGCCGCCGCCACCCCCGCAGTTCCATTCTGGCACGCAAGTTAAGCTGACGGCCTCTGCAAAACACAAAGCTAAACATGCATCACAGCAAATCGGCTCAACTGTGATCGACGACGACCAGCCTGGCTTGGTGGCGCTCGGCAGCGGCAGCAACTTGCCCGGCGTCCGACTCCACAAACACAAACACAAGCACAAGCACAAGTGCAAGGAGGACCATCTCTCCACCCCCCAGAGCCTCGGCGGACTCTTCAGTGGGGCGAAAAATCCTGGTTTCTTGAGTCTTCTGAATGAGAGGCTGGACATCTCTGACAAAGAGCCCTCCCTGGCTAAGCTGAAAGACAAGCAGTGTAACCAGCAAAGCACACCGAGTGCGTCCCGAAGCTCCCGGAGTGTTTTTGAAGTGGACACTTTGTCCAGCCTCTCTCTGTCTGACCCGCAGCAGGGCAGACGCAACCGCGACAGGGAGCGGACTGCCGACTTCCATGCCAGCTTTGGCCGGACGAAGCCGGGTTTATCATCAGACCTGTTTGGGGTGTCGTCGTCCTCTTGGGAAGAACACAACCTTCAAGGCAGGAAACGGAGCTTGGGGAGCTTCGAAATGTACAGTGAGCAAAACATAGCTCTGTTCAAGAACGCCGGTATGGAGAAGGTGCAGCAAATGTATCCATCCACTGGTAAGTCTTAAACAGTAGGAATCCAGCAGTATTCTTTTTTATATAAATGTTGTTGAGGAACAAGACATCAGATATCTGCAGTATTTTGGAAGCAATACAGTCCTGAAGTTTTACATACTTTCCCATAACCACTAGCAGACATTAGTTGAAATAATAACTAAAATATATAACCACCATTTGAAAAGGCTGACTTTGTGTTTGCAGTTTAATGTCAATTTATTTTAACATTATTACCCATCCCGTTGATAAATTGAGAACTAGGATAAGAGGATTGCTTTAAAACATGTTCTGAAAGCACTGACTTTTTTGTAATAGTGTAATACCTCTCTGTAGTAATGTCAGTCTCTGGATCCATCCAGCCAATTTTTGTATAAAAGGCACGTAACACATATATTAGTGGAAATTGTGATTGTAGTTACAATGAAACGGTTGACTGTTAGACTTACTGCTGTTTGGCTTTTCGGAACGGATGAGATTCCTGAACTGGAGTATAGCTGAGGTATTTCTTGAAGCACGACACCCTGCCCACCGAGCTGAATGCAGAGAATCCTTGGTATGCATTCAGGATTTCTCAGTATTTCTCCTGAGACCTCTTTCTAGATGCGTATTGGGGGACAATGGCAAGTACGCAACAGTTTCAGTTCCTCAGCATAGTCCCATATTACCGCCGTTGTCTTAATCATATGACATTACTGAGATGGCCAAATACTACGGTGTACTTTTATGGTTCTGGTATAACTGTATCATTTTGCTATACCTCAGACATGAGCAGAAATGCATAAAATAATGGTGGGACCAAGAAAATAAAGATAGTGGATCCTATCCTTGTTCCTAGATAAGTACCCAGTAATTAGCACAGTATGGCAATAAGCAGCACAGTACTGTAGCTATAAACTGCTTAGAGAAGAACAGATGTTATGGTCCAAAGAAAGTCCTCAGATCTATCTGTTCTGCATAGGTAATCTATTTGAAATAAAACTGGAAAAAGTAAATTGAAATCATTGAAAATTAATTGAGGCTGATCTCAAAATGCAATGTAATAATTTCCCAGAAACATAGTTTTGCAAAGTTTTATATATGTAATTGTATCCATGTATGTGTGCATCTGTATATATATGTGTGTGTGTATGCATGTATATATGTATGTATGTATGTATGTATGTGTGTGTGTGTGTATATATATATATATATATATATATATATATATATATATATATATATATTGCAGTAAATATACCTGCA
>JAODKL010000040.1:24638401-24649364 GCA_026780765.1 Petrocephalus schoutedeni
GGGTGGGGGGTGGGTTGCATAGATCACATTTGAGGACCAAAATGTCCCCAAGGTGTGGTAAAACCTGAGCTTTCCCTACTTTTTTCAGGTCCCTATTTCGATAACCTCAATTTCATAAAAATTCTATGAATCTATGAATGCAATCAAGAAAGTAAAAATGCCAAAAGTCGTGTATTTGGGTTGGTTTCTTATGATTAAGATTAGGACTGGGTTGGGGTTAAGGGTGTCATGATTGGGATTAGGGTTTTTCCATAGAAATGAATGGAAGGTCCCTGTTTAGATAGGTACACGTGTCTGTGTGTGAGAGAGTGCGTGTGTGCCTGTGTGCATATACTCGCACGATGGCAGGCATCAGTGATTGTCAGTCATAGAAATGCATCGACGACACGGACCAAATGCTGACATATTTACAGCAGGCACAAACGCCTTATTAAGCACTAATAAATATGCCATAAGTGTTGCTCCTTGCAGCGCTCCAGGAGGCTGTTCATGCTATCATATGCGTGGTAGAGTGCTGATTAATCATACGTTCATGACCGCTATGTTTGCATTGTCTTTGTTTTCTAATGTCAATTTATTACTATACTGTACATCTGTCTTCGTGTCTCAGTCAGGTGTGATATTCGCTCGTGGGAGTCTTACTTACAGAAATGTTCTGAGAGCGGAATGAAAAATGATTGTTTCCGAGCTATAACCAATGAGATTGCAGAGGAGGCAGGTCCAAGTGACATGCGGTGGCGAGACCTAGACATCTGATTGGTTGGTCTGACATCTGACAAAAGATCTGATTGAATTATCTCACTGAACCAATTTTTTTTTGTTTTACCCTCAGAATATTTTTGTGTAAGTAAGACTCCCATGAGCATGATCTGCTTGTCAACTGATAGTGTTTCAGTGCTGAGTGATGATGCCATATTCAGCTGTCCTGCCAGAATCAAACATTTAGTGCAATTTTCTGTCAGTGGTTTGAAAGAAATAAGACTGGGAAAAAAGTAATGGATTCATTTTTTTAAGTAAGACCATTCAGTTTCAGTGTGATAAAACAGTCAACAGAAGTACATTTTGGTATGCATTTTTTCATCGGGATGCGAAACAAATTTTATGGGTCTTAAATCTGTTAAGCAGCGTTGTGTTGCAAGCAGCAAATGTGATTCTTAATCCTAAACCCTCAATTAAATTGTCTCATTACATAAAGACCAAGATTTAAACATTGCTTGAATCTGAGTGTGCTATTGAAGCAATGTGTCACACGCTGTGGGAAGCTAAGAGGATGAAGGTGGGATTGTCAGCATTTTGTTTACGTATTTTCCCCTAGACTTATCCTTTTTTTTGTCTTTTTGTGAAGATAAATACTGTGGAAAAAACAAATCCAACCTAAATGCAAAGACCAATTGTATTACAATTTCTCAGTCAATAGACACTTAGGTTAGTCCTTTTAATGATTAAATGCAACATTGCGTGTCCAGGGTAGGTATGGGACGTGCACTGCCAAGGAGCATTAAAGACTCCTCCTTGGTTTCATGAATGTTTTGGCTGTGACTCAGCCGACAGAGATTTTCTTCCAACGGATCCTGATTCTATAGTTCCACCCACAGCTTGTCCCTGAAGTACGATTGTGGTTACTAAGGAAGGACCGGCTCCTTAATCACTTACACTTTTAGATGATGGACTTTGATTAGCTTTGTAGAAAAGAAAGCAAGTGAAGCAGAAATATACCCACTAACTGAAACGGAATAGCACCACCAGGTGGCGTAGTGGTTAAGGAAGTTGGCTTTGAAACCGAAGAGCTGAGTGAGGTACATAACCTAAACTAAGACCTGCAAACTATATGTTGAACTGGATCTTCCTTCCTCCTCCTTGCTAGATATGTGCTGAATTTGTTTTTTGGAGTAACTTTTTCCAATAAAAGCCACTCTTGCATGTGATCCATTTATCTTGGATTACAACAGTACTGCAGTTTATTTACACATATACTTCCATCTAGACCAGTGCTTCTCTGCTATTTTAGCTTTAGCCCCCAAATTATTCCTTTGTCATTAAATCACGATGAAGTTTTTTTAAATTTATTTATTTTTACGCCAATAGTGGGAGGGAGAGTGTACAGGCAGCAGAACAAACAAACAAAGAAATAAAATAAAAAATGTATTGTTCTGCACCCCTGTCTGGTCGCAACCCAGCAGTTGAGAACCACTGGTCTAGACTCATTTCTTCATCCAGCAGTGTTACTGAACCTGGAGCTGGCCTATCACAGGGCGTGCACACACACACACACACAGACTGTCACACACTAAGTAATGTTCAGACTCACCAATTCATCAAAATGCATATTTTGTGGCTCCAGAAGGAAGCCAGAGTACTGACCAGAAGCTTGTGCCAATGCAGAGAGTTTGTGCCAACTTCGCAAATAGAGCCAGAGGTGGGATTTAAACCCCTGTGTCTGTGTATTTTTATAAACATTCTCGGTTAGCTTCTAAACAGCCGTCCTTGCGTGTTTTTTGCTCGTTTAGTGAAAGCTGTAATCAGAAGATTTTGGAACATTATCAAGTCTGTCATTGTAATGCTTTTCTTTGCACAAAGCCTTTTAGCATTAATGATGTTAAGGTAGTAATATTTGTTCATAGAGTTTATCACATAAAGCCACCTCTGTATTGAGACATCAGTCTGATAAGAAAAACAAGTATAACTGTAAGCAGTGCAAATGCACATTTTACTGGAAATGAATTTCACATGGCGCGCCTTTCTACTCTTCCTGTTTACGGTGTCATCGTAACATGTAGCTAACTCTGTGCTAAGAATTCGAACGGCTGGCAGCATTCACCTCAAGATGAGTGGCCACTTGGGAGGGGCGGTTTGCCAAGGTTTGCCTGCTCCCCGAGAAGTGCACAGGCCCTGTCGGATTGCACCCTGAAGTACTGTTAAAGTTTCATAGCAGTCGATAAACTGGCATCCCCTGGGCGTCGCCACAGACAGGGAAAAATGGCGGCGGGGGGAGGGGGGGGGGAGGTCGCGAGGAAGTCAAAGATGAACTGATTTGTATCCTCGTATTCCTTCAACTGCAGTATAATTATATGATGTCCATGATGGGAAAAACAAATATACTTTTGCAGTCTGTTTTTCTTGTAAATACTGGATCCGCTGATTTTCACAGTGACTTAGCACTTAGCCTGAGATACTGAAGAGCGATTGTGGTTTGTCACGAACTCTGACCCTAATTTAGCAAACTGTGATAGTGCGATCGTAGCACCTCATTATTGAGACAGTTGTGAGTGTTTTTTTTTTTTCCCTTTGTCCATTTATTGTCAGCTGAAACCGAATGAATTAATGAATTTGCAGCAGTTAATACCACTGGCATGCCTTTGCTCTGACACACATCATGTACATACTCCTTAGCAAGTCTACATCACCTTGACACCTATATGTGTTGGCTTGGTAGAGAAAACTGTAAAAATGAGTTTCACAAGCTGTCCGGTGCGTTACGTTCTGTTGGAGTGAAAGCTGCTGTGATCTCCATTATATTTTCAATAAATGTTTGGCCTGGGAAGGGCAAATGGTGTCCTGCAATGGAATACAATACTCAGAAGCTGCATTAAAAATGGCCGGATATCAAAGAAACTCATTGTTCAGAATGAAGTCAAGCTGTCTGAGATCACAGCAAAGCATGATGAACCGCCTGTCATGATGCAACCTGTAAATAGGTTCCATGGCTCCATTACCCTATGACCAGGATAAGTGGAGTGATGGAAACAACCATTAGTACTCTCGTTCCGAAATCTTTTTATATTTGCTTGAGGGGACTCTATGAGATGAATTAGTATTCTCTTATATTATTATTATTATTATTATTATTATTATACTCTTTTGCTTTGCTATTATGTTCCATCACATAAAGTTTACATTAAGTTGTATGATAATCCAGGGTCCATTATCAGTAATATCATCAAAGGTTTAATAATGCTTTTGAAATTTCATGATTAGAGCCCTGATGAAATAAAATCCACACATGAGTCACTTGCTAAGTAGGTTTTTTTGTTTTTTTTTTTTTTATTGAATCAGGTTGGCTTCCTCATTTCTGTAATTTAATTCCGACGGGGATTGATACAGATTAGATGCCCAGAGAATAAAATATTTAAGTATCAATGTTAAAACTGTACCTGTGTTACAAATGGCACTGTGTCCCCTGGCTTCTGTTCACATGGGTTCGGGACCTGGCCGTACTCTGAGAGTCTGCATTTTGCACTTCTTGCTTCTGCCGAGGTTTCCTGCGCCATCCTGTGTTCTGTGTTCGTCTGCTATATGATATATTTCAATGAAATTGCTGATCCAAACAACCAATGATTTATAAAGAAAAATCATGTAAATTATCAGGGGTGCCCAAACTTTTGCATACCATTCTATGTGATTGGGTGAATTAGTAACCCTGCATCGCCCATAGAATTTGTGTGTGTGTGTGTGTGTGTGTGTGTGTATATGTATACATACGTGCGTGCTGTTATGGACTGTCATCCATGGACAGCCTTGTCACCTTTATTTCCTGGGTTAGGCACCAGGGTCCCTGCGACCCTGTACAGGATAAGCAATTATGAATGATAGATTGATGGTAAAATTAATCTTATTAAAAGTTTACAATGCTTTACCTTCCGAGAGAAATACTGGATGGGTGAAGGATGTATTTTCCCCTGTTTACCTGTAACGCTCTGGCCTAAGGTAGCATCATTTTCAACCCCATTCCTATCCTGTCTCAATTTGTATCAGTTAGCAATAGTTTAACTCTTCTCAAATGTAAAACTTTGTTATAATGAAAGACACCAACATAATGTAAAAACAAATTTTGATCATTTCGTTTTGTGTGTCTAGTGTGTTTAGTTGACTGAAAGAACAGGTCTTTATTTAGTCACTATATTTGTTTTACTAGAAACCGAACAAATCAGGCCGAGGCTGTTAATTAATTTACAAGAAGAAGCATCTCTGCCGCCTGACATGACAGGCCGTGGCTTTTTCCCATCAGAGCTGAGAGGCAGCAGTGCAAAGCAGTCTGTTAGTACTCCTCTGTAATTTTCTGATAATGAACACTGCACATATTGTTTTGTTATTTTGATAATAAAACTTTTGTAAACTCATTACTGATTCTTAGCCATTCAGCCACAAATGTCCGGTATAGTTCTCTCATTGTTTTGTGTATACTGGGGGTGGATTAATAATGGAAAGGCCTAAGAGTATATTAATATCAATGACCTGCCTTTCTTCTTAGAATGCTGACATGCTGCCCATGAACTGTATGTAGTGGGAAATCAGACCATTAATCAAGCGGGAAGAAATGAAGAACTTTCCATTAAGATTTGGTGATTTTTAGATCTGATAATTGGGAAGCCTGTGGAAGACATTTGACTCCATCTTGGTGATCATGACGCCACTCTCAACTAAAGTATGTTTGCACCGTTGGGTGGATCTGTTGCTGAAAAATGGCCTCATATTCTATGGCTCATATTCTACACAGTCGCATGCAGAAATCATTGAAACCAAATAAGTCCCATGGCCTGCTCATACCAACAGTCACTCTACAGCAAAGGCACTGCTTTGATTATGCCCAAGATGAACCCATCAAACTGTAGTGTGAAATAATAACTGCTACTGTGTTACTTTATTCGTTACTCAGGTCTCCAGGCTTTGCGCACTTTACACCAGGTTATGTGACTGGCCAGGGAAACTCTACCGTAAATTCCAGCCTTATGAAATTCATGTGCGGATTTCATTGCAACTGGACTCCAGAGTTGCTGATTTTCGTGGTAATTTTTGAGGCTGTATTTTTCTGCTGTTTAGCAAGTATCCTGTTACAGTACGCGCGTCGTTTTCTTTCGGTGAGCTTACCCTTACTTTCCGATGCGGTTTCTCTGAGTTTGACATGATTTTTGAGACTTTTACCCTTAGCAAGTCAAATACGTTTGCGCATTTTGTAACTGATGCCCTTGAAATTTGGGTACACACTTATTTGGCCTCTTTGGATATGCAAACTTCCTCCAACTACATCTGACTGCTTTTACAGCTAAACGTTATTCAGCCTAATACGCATCACTTGTGTAGCTAGGTTTATGATTTAGTCACTTCGCGGCTTTCCTTATGGTGTTTCCAATGTTTTATCCACTCTCTGTATGTTTTGTAAATAATATAATTTGATTGTGCTGTTTTTTCATTCTCTTCTTGGAGTCATGTTGCTCTAACTTTTTCATGCCAGCTTCCAACAGGAACTGGCTAACTTCCTGGCATACTGTCCATCACTGTGCCATAAATCCATCGTTTTTGCGTTGGGTGTCCTGCTGACATCCCAGGAGAGCCCATGCCTCACACAATCCTTGCGAAACCTGTTGCACCATGTGGACGGTTCTTTGGAACCAGGATTTCAACTTTTATACCTCTTGTTTTTTCACGTCCTAAGAAGTATACACGATGCATTGTTTCCTACTGTACGTCGCAAAGCCTGACTGGACCCTTACCCATGCGTAATATGTACTGTGTGTAAATGTGACGCTAAAGATTGCTCGGAGTTTATTTTATCTCTCCCCACTTGAGCTCCTGGTTTCCATGTTTGAACTAGCGTATCTGAAAGAAGAGTGCATACGAGACTCTATAAATCGGAGGTCCCCAATCAAAGTGTCTGCCAGGGATTTCATGGGGATGTGTGGCTTATGTTAGACTCGGCTGAAAGCTAATGTCCCTTTCCAGTGATTTGTTGGCATTGGAGAGGTTTACATTAGCTTTCCAGTGATTTCATGGAGGTCGGGGAGGCAGGATGTGTGCTGACAGGCCCAGTATTTTATTTGATTAACATTTTTTTCCCATCTCTTTCTTCTTGCATACTTTCCTAAATTAGAAATTAGGCTTCAGATGCTGATCATGAGCTCTTTTGTTTTGTTCCCAGAAGACTCCTTCATTAAGGTTACAGTTGTAGGCACGCATTCTTATTGGGCACGGCTCAACTGATCTGGCCGCAGTGGCTTCTGGTTGGCTCACCCGCCTTTTGATTTGCGTGGCAGGTATGGGATGTGGCTGGAATGGATGGGCGTATCGGGTGAAGGGCCCGGGGCAGAAGCAGTCGCCGACCGTTGTGAATGTGCCTGTAGGTGGCCTTCGTGTCGGGGGGCAGCTAAGCTCTGCTCCCGTTTTCCCAGGGAAGCCGCATCCAGACGCTGCCTGCACATGCTCAGTCAGTCGAGTAGCCGCAGTTCATTGAGATGTCATGGATCAGTTCTTTCGACGAGATCGGCGGACCATCGTATCACGTTACGGCAGTCGGGTTCTGCTTTCGCTTATGGGAATTGGTCTAAGCAGGCAGAAGAATATCATGGTATCGTAATAGATGGAATGCTTTAAAGATTTGCTCGATTTAATCCCCTTTCCTTTGTACCTTGCCAGTGGTGGTCCCTGTCAGCGGTGCTTTAAATGACAACATGTCGCTGCTGTCATTCTTCTGCCAGCATCCAACAAGATTAACCCAGTAGTGGGGATTGTCAGAGTTTTGTGTTCTCTAGTATTTTGGTACAAACGCTGATCAGCACTGGCTTTTTTTTTACCAACTGGAATCTGTGTGTTCATTGGCTTGTGTGTGCATGAGTGTGTTTTTTTTTTTGCCTTAAGGCTTTTACATCACCACTGGTAACATTAAAACCAGATCTCAAAGAGGTACTGTATTTTGTTGCCAAATGATCTCTGTCCAGTAATGTCCAGGGATGTTGTTAAAATATTCCCATTTTTTACATAAGATTTCTGAGTAATTTGTTCATAATAATGTATGAATTTTGTTACACCATGAATATCCAGACCATTACACATTAACATTAATTGTAAAAAAATTGAATATAAAATGAGCTCTGACCTATGGGTGATTTTCATTTTGTATTTGAATTGTGGCAAAATCGAACCAAATCTTCGAGGGTAACTGATGGGGGGGGGGGGGACTTTTCAGCGTGTTGCCGAGACCCCAGTGTTATGGGTCATCTCTCATTTCCTGTGTATTTTCTGTAAGTGAAACATTATGCCAACTTCTTTTTTCCCCCCATAGCTGCATTACATGGGTCTGTGCGCAGCGTGACGTTAATATACTGAACAGTGAAAGAGAACTTGTGAGAACATCTTCCCCCCCTGCGTGCTTTTGGCTCCTACACTGAAACACTATTCATGAAGCTCTTTTTCACAGCCGAGCACTGATTGGTTTCCTGAAAGTCTATAGAAAAGAGCCTGGTTAGCTTGGGTTTATTTTAGACACGTCTGTCCACCTTTTCCTTAAATCACGGCTTGTCTTGGTAGAAGTAAATATTTAACAGTCAATCATTGCATGTTTTTCAGTGACTTAGTTTTTATTTCAGATTTTTGCCATCAGTCTCCTTGTTTTAAACAAAATTACGGGGGGAAAAAAATTTTAAATTTGAACACTCATCCAAGCTAACATTTTTCACTACTGCAGAAAAAGTAAATGTTTACTCTTAAGTACTTGTTGTGCCTTTTTACTTAACATTAAACCATCTTCACCTCCTCACGAACCATGAAGCAAATTATATAAAATTATCCAGTATCCATTAACTATAATTAACTGTATTTCTTGAAGAGTCTAAAAAGTTAATGCTATGTTTATTTCACAATAAGAAATGCGAAAGCGCAATTGTTAGTCTGATTCTAAAACCCAAAGCACTCTCCAGAAAGATTAACGCTTATTAAGGGTAGGAAATTTTGATGTATGTTTCTTTTTATTTTTTCTATTTTTATAAAACTGAAACCTCTGCTACCATGGTATTCTGTAATGATGAAATGTGCTTTGAACAGAACTTTACTTAGTAGCTCAAAACTGGTTATGCCGGTTTATTTGGTGTTTGTTTTCCACCAAGCAGTCGTATCATGGGGGTTTGTTTATGGTAAATAGAGGGGTCTGAATTTAATGATAATTCTTATTGGCCTTATGGGTCCGTTCTGTGGAGGTTTCTTGGCCTAGAGCTGGCAGCTCAGGTTTATCTTGCATGCTGTGTGTGCACTGTGCATCATTCGCAGTTCTTCCTGAGCCTTCATGCGCTCCCGTTTTCACGGCTGTAGTGAAACCCTGTGCTCTCGGCATAAATCTTATCGGGTAGCCGTCTCTGGTCAGTCACAGGCCAGCTGTAGGTCTCACCAGAGCAAGAATCCACAGATCAAACCTATGCAAATAAAGCATCTGCAATAAAAATTTTATTACACACAGGTATGAAACCCACAAGTGCATATTTGTTCCCCTCCAGGGGGGAACTTTCCGTGGCGCATTCCTTAAAGTGTGTAGTTCAGTCTGCTTGGACTGATCGATTCCCAAGAGGAGAGAGCTGCTACTCATCTGTAAACCTCTGGCGTTCCGGAGGCTTCCGTCTGTTGACAGGATGTCAAGAGCTCTGCGTAAACAAGGGAGCATGGTGCCTGCCGACCTCACTGAGAACGATGTGGCTCCTCTTGCCAGTGGACTGCTAGTTTTACCGCTTTACATTGATGTATTCACGCTCCGGCATCCTTTCTGTGCGAGAACAGCAGTGCTGGCCTGTGCTCCAGATGTGTGGCGCGAGGCTGCCGTGACACGTTGTGTGACTTTGCGGTTTCGTGAAAATGCTTTCACGGATTTCCTGCTGTTGCAGAAAAATCCTTTGTGCACGAACATGTCTTTTCTCAGATCCTTTAAAAATATTTAAATGAAAAGCCTAGAAATGGCTATAATTTGGGATAGGGGCTGTAAATGGCATTTACATGAATTTGTTAGGATATCCTGACAAGTGCAAATCTGAAACAGGTCAGCAGTTCTATTAGAATGACTAGTATTTGTCTGTTATGTCCTTATGCTAAAAAAATATATTTAAAAAAATGAACTAAATCCAAAATTAACAATTTCTCCCTTCTTTACACTCTTTTAGCATTTAGTGGCAAACGGGTGTTTTCAATGTCTTATCGATGCTTTCTTTTCTTTCACCCTCTTCAGAACATGGATCTCCTTTGACACAGAGGTTAAAGCGGAAAGAGGTGGAGAAGATGCAGTGCGAGGTGCGGAAGATGTGTACCTTCTCCAAGATCCTCTCCACCAAAAAGAACCTGGACCACGTCAACAAGATCCTCAAAGTGAAGAGGCTCCAGCGACAGGCCAAGACTGGCAACAACATTGTGAAGAAGCGGCGGGGTCGCCCTCGGAAGCAGCCCCTGCTGCTGGACCTAGAGCCGGCCAACCAGATGCCCGTGCTGGAGAAGTGCGTGGACCTCCCTGGGAAGAAGAGCCAGCGCACCAGCCTGCTGCCGGAGCCCTTGGAGTTCTCCAACCATGACTCCATCAGGGACACCATAGAGTCGGTGGTACACATGGCCCGGTCCCAGCCTCAGTATCACCAACAGCAGCAGCAGCCAAGCCATGGAGGAAAGAGGTGGCAGAAGACGTCAGAGGAGGTCCAGGCCAAGCGGCCACGGCGGTGCAGGGGGACTAAGGAGGAGGAGACAGGTGCAACGGAGAGGAACGCAGGCAGCTCTAGCCTTCTGCAGGCTAATTATTAAAGTGCACGCACTGTGCCCCCTGACCCTGTCCATTATATTGGCCTTCAGCAGTATTTTTCCATTGGTTGTATTTCTATAACTGTTGAGGGCATTCTTGGAGACCTCTGGGGAGATGGGGAAGGAGGTCATGATTGTCGAGCTGGCATTTTGTATTAAGCATAACAGGAAGTACCTTGCACTTGGCTACAGCTCTCTGTTCCTGCCTCTCAAAGATGCTACTGTGCAAGCCAGCCGTGCAGAGTGCTCCGAAAACGGTTCTCTCGCTTCATCTCGTTACCATGGCTCTGCCAAACCTTTACCAGCAAATGTAGATAATAGATTTGCTTATACTGTGCAATGCTGGTTACTTTGCCTTGAATCCAGTCTTTTAAAAGCACTATACAGTGCATTATTTTAATATTACACATTTGTCCCCCACCCAGCACCC
>JAODKL010000040.1:24649373-24681253 GCA_026780765.1 Petrocephalus schoutedeni
CCCCCCGTTCAGGAATGCTCAGAGCATGGGCAGATGGCAATATTTTGGAAACGAGACCTTTGGACGCTATCTCTCTAGCTGTGCACCAAAGGTCTGGCAGTAAATACATACATATTTTGTGTGTAAATTTTCAAAGTATTTCTCGCTTAGCAGATTTATAGGAAATAATCAAAGTTTTACCATAGGAACTGAAAGGTATTTTTCGTTAAAGTTCTTTTTACCGAAAAGCAAAGATGGGTGTGACTCCAGACAGCGCTGGTTTCAGATGGATCATCTTTTGTGCAAGGAGTGGGCAGCCTCAGATATGGAAGTATCAGGCTTGTTGAATGAAGTTTTTGATGTACCGTCTGATTGAACCCGGTCACACTCTTTTACTTCTTGTTCATAATGAATCAGTGTTGCTTACACTCTTTATTTCACTTTCATTCTCTGATTTGAATCAGTTTCAGCACTTATAAATGTGATTAACCCTTCTCTTTTGTGGGTTGTGTAATTGGTTAGTTTCTGCAAGCAACTGATATATTCTGCAGTTACGAAATCATCCATTTTTTGGGAGAATTCATGGCTTTCAATAACCTGGTCAAACAAACAGTGAAACGTGAGATTCAACCAAGGTGCCAGATTCTCATGGTCAAGCCTCCTCCCAGCCAATAATGTGTAGCGTTAGATTCGATTTGTGTAGAGGACGGGCTGGGGTGCGTGAAGCTAGACGCTTTCAAAAGCTCTGCTGCATAAGTCGAAAAAGATAAAATGGAGGTTTGTCTGGGGATGAGTTCAGTGCCAAAACACGACGCCCCTCCCCCCCCCCCCCCCCCCCCCAGTACCGTAGCGAGTGAGAATCAGTGTGGTGCTCCATCTAAATTGCTATCATCTTGAGGTGTCTGTTGCTCAGTGTTTGCCGTCTATATGTACAATGTACAGTGTACAAAATCAAGTATTAAAATATGGAAACCAAAATCTCAAATACAGGTGTCTTTCCAATTGTTTTTGACCTGGTCTCGCAGGGGTAAAATGGCAATAATTTAGGCACATTCGTTTTGTACAGTATTTTTAGCATATAGCAGATGTGAGAAGGACATCATGTGGTACTACATCCCTGATACTTCCTCTCTCCTTCAAGAAAAGTTTTTCTTACTAAGCTTTGAGGAATGTGCTTTTCAGAGTCAGATTTTCAGTGTGTTTTAAAGGGAGCCTTGCACTAAAAGCTACAATCAATGCATGGACCATTCCCGTTTTTTTATTTTTTTTATTTTAATTTTTGGAAAATCCGGTCCTTGTGTTTGTCGGTAGGCTCCCGGCTTGTGAGTGCCGCAGCTGTTATGCGTGTGCCTTATGTTTCTTTCTTATGTTTCTTTCGGAATGTGCGGGAACGTCGGCCGGGAGTTAGGTTAAGTCTCCTCATTCCCACCAAATCAGCTAGTCTTGCTGTCGTGGAATCCTTAAGTGACCATTTGGAGCCGGTGCAGGGTGACGACCCCCTGGCCATCAGTCAGTTGGCCAATTTCCAACCAGATGCATTAGTCTCCAAGCGTAAAGTTGAACTGCTTTTGTTAACGAGCGAATCGCAAATGCAGAAATAGTGGTGTACTGTGGCCTTCTGGGAAAAGAGATGTGCTCTCTCGCACCACGCAATAGAACACCACCCAAGTCCCTTTGCTGTCCTCTGTGTGGTTATTCTGAGTTTGTGCTGTGTTTTGTGGCATTCCTCTTTTGCTATGCATTGTATTATACCAGTAAACAAGCTGGAAGGCAGACTTCCCTAGACCTGTTAGATCAGTTCATATGTTTAGCAAATTTTGTGTGTGTGTGTGTGTGTGTGTGTGTGTGCGTGCGCGCGTGCACGCGTGTGTGTGCGTATGTGTTTTTGTTTCCGCCCTTTCACAAAGATAATTAAGTGGTCTTATTTTGATTTTGAAAAATTTCGGTAATAAGCTTAGCTAATTATTTCTCCATTCTGCAGAAAGTGACTATCATTGTAACTATTTTTACTGCAAACGACCAGAGCCTTCTGTCCAGCTGCAGTGTAGCCTTAATTTGAAGGTCAGCTAAACGTCCGTTGTAAATAGTGTAAGTAATGATCTGACTTGCATGGATGCAAACCGTTTAAGGTGAAGGTGGGCCTGCTCATTCAGCTGCTCCTGTTGAGGTGACTCTTCGGGGGCCCTGCTGGAAATTTCATGCCTGAAATGTTGTTTGGTGCTGGGTGTCGCAGGCACAGAGGCCAGCTTGTGCTGTTTTCTTGGGACGGGAGAAATGAACTTGTTTTAGCAAACAGATTTTCCTTTCACTCTGTGGCTTCATAAGTAGCTTGTATGCTTTCTCGATCGGGAACGGTTTCTAAATGCTATTGGATGACTTTGCCAAAAATGGAAAAAAAAATAAAAAATAATAAAGTTCATTTAATCCCTGATCTAAAGTTGAGCCATTCAAAGCTGTTTTGAACGAAAGCTAAATATTAATGTGCAGCTTTTACCAAAATACATAAATTCCGAATAGTAACACGCTGTTGGTATTTATTGCTATTTGGATCTTGAGGATAGGCAATCTTGAGTTGACGGACTATCACGCTCCCTGAATGCATTGCTCTTGAGCAAGCTGTTATTTGTGTTGAAGTGTAAAACAACCAGATGTTTTTACTTTGCCAGCCGAAATACCGGTGCCTTTTAAAGCTCAGATGTGTTCTTTTTGTCTGGTTCTCAAGCTTCAACAGAATATAGTGAGGTACATTCAACGTTGCAGACCTGCATACAAAAGGGGAATTCTGCCCTGGACACACCATGGACATGATTGGCAAAACGGAAATGCCAAATTGAGATCTAACTGGACTGTGAAACACTAAAGAAAGGTAGCAACTAAAATATGTTCCACTGGCATGAATACAGATTGCATTGTGACAAGAACTTTTCAAACCATATCATTGTTAAAGAGAAATAAGTGCAAATTAAATATTGGGAAAATAACTCCAATGGAAGGATGTACTTGCAGGAGCACAAACTGAGCGCTAACCTGTGTTGGTAAATTTTAGTTTGTATACACACCGTTTTTAGCCTCTTTTTAACAGAGTGAACTTTTTCTTCATTTGCATGTTCACGATTGTATGCATACATATTTTAGACGAGCAGAAAGTTATTTGAATTTAAATAAATTCAGAGAAAACTTGTACATTGTTTGATAATTTTTTGTAATGGATTTTTAAGTCATGAAGCAATTTTGTACATTGTATAAATATAACTGCAAGTTTTTGAAGCATATATGTGTGTGAGTGTGCGCGCGCGTGTGTGTGTGTGTGGGTGTGTGTATATATTATACACACGCAAAAATATGTTTGTGTATTATGTTTATATACCTATATCTATGTATACAAGCACACACACGCACACACATGCACACACAAAGTATGCACATTTGTATATGTACACATATGTATGTATATACATATATATGTATTTGCTGGCATGCTTTTGCTCATGTTTTGTTCATGATCTAGTTGTTGTTTTATGTTTTGTTTTATTCCCCTTTTTTCTTAAAGAAAAGCTCGTCTTTTTGCTGCCATTTGCTGGTTAGCAGTATAGAGCACTTATAATAACAAAGTCGATCTTGTTCATGTTATTCATTGTGTGAAAATAATAAATGAGTTTATTGAAAGTTGCTAAGAATAAGTAACGTCTGCCTGTTTGTTCTGATGACTGCATCCTTACCGGCTCTCCCACACCAAAGGTAGGCCTGTTCTCTCATGGTAGGATTATCCAAAAATAAGTCCCAGTATTTCTCAAAATTTTAAATGTTAAATATATAGTATTTTTTCATTTGTTTTAATCCTAGATATTTCCTGTCAATATGTCATATTGAATGTTATGTCACTTCGCTGCAACAAAATAATGGAGATGTGTTCTCATCAACCCTCCACCCCAGGTACTCTCCACAAATTGCAACACCCAAATACACTGGAGTTTTGATAAATTGGTTTGGCTGCATCCTTGGCACCAATTGGTTGAGGTAAAAGCGTGGAAAGGTCTGCGATTGGATGGTACCCCTCTGAAAGAATACTGTTGCCATGGCTGCCGAGGCAGCTGCCTGCATGCTCTAGTCACAGCCTTGCTCACAGAACCGCATAAATGCGTCGTGATGTTTCCCCCCCCCAGTTACCTGTGCTTTGAGTGGGCTGAGAACTTAAGATTTCAAAGAATTTGAAATGCTGGCTGCTGAAGCCAGATGGAGAAATAATAATTCGTCTTCTATGCAGTGAAAAGAAAAAAACACTTTTTATGCAGAGGCAACTTAAGATGGTGTAACATCCTGGTTTAGGGGTGGAAAAGGAAACTATAAAGGGTTAGGTAAAATACACACAGACAGAGATACAGTACCAGTAAAATGTACCATAGTAAATGTTTGTACTATTCTCTTCATTTTAGAATGATTTTAAAGACATTAAAACTATAAAATAACACATGGAATATATTTGTTGGAGGGGGCAGCTCTGTGGGTTGGCATTCATGGTTCCCAATTCAAATCCCTGGGTTGGCAGAGTGATCCTACCCTTGGGCCCTCAAGCGTGGCCCTTAACCTTAACCTTAATTTCCCCAGGGCCTGGCTGACCCTGCTGCCTCCTCTGTGCCAGTTCCATGAGGTGGCCTCCAGGGTCGCTTTTCCAGCTGTCCAGAAGAAGGTCCCGCATACAATGCTGAGAACTCGTTGAGTGATTTTCCTTCACTCTCTTGCCAAACTCCTCTGAAACCATTTGGTCGGGCGGTCATGTCATCTGATGCGACACTATCACTCTTCTCTGTAGGCAGCTTGGCGTGTCTAAAATTTTGACTGACATATATAATATGTTAATATAACAATCCAGCCTTGAACAGGACATGAAGAGATAATCACAGATTTCCTACAACTTTTTTCCTTTGGTTGATTAAATTGTTTTTCTCATAATTGCATTTCACTCTCATTCTCATTCAGAATTTCTCAATTCTCAACTTTACTCACTTAGGACTCTTATCTGTTATTATGTTATCTGCTATTATCTGGAGCTGGCTTTAATTTCACTGCCTTTAACAAAGATAACCCTAAGCAGAAAGCTAACTGCCTTTGTGTCTGTAATTTTCCACCTCTTATTTATTCCACTCCCCTTACTACAAGCTGGTTGCTCATGATGAACACATCTTATACGATATTGGATTATTTATGCTTCAGGACTTTATCCCATAGACGCCTGCATCCATCCATCCATAAGCCTTTTGCACTTCAAAGTGATCACTGACTCCTGCTTTACAATATTAAATACCCATCCACTCATCCCTCCACTGTCCATATATTGAATATATGCAAGCCATTACAATTCTGATTAGATTTGCTTGCAATGAAAATTATAGTCACCGCTAATTATCCTGAGATAAACTTTGCAGCATACATATCTGAGAATGTGCCTTGTGTTTGAGAAATTCATACACCACAAAACGATTCTGAGTAGAACAGTTGCATCTAGAATGTTCTACCTGGGAAGGGTGAAGAATATGGAGACTGAGGGGCACTGTTAAGTAGGGGAAAGTCCAATATGATTTTATTTCATGGACCCAAGAATCTCTAACGCCACCCCTGTAGACACCAAATAGATGCTGGATTAAATCTCAGGGGAAGTAACTGTTTTTGTTCACCTTACTAAGTTCTTAAACATTGACAAGTGATGAGTTTAAAATTGTAATGAGCTCAGGCTAGGATAAGTGGTTGGAAGGTTAAGAGACTGATGTTTCGGAAGATAGCCTTTAGCTAAATTGCGCAGAGGGAATCATTGTAATAATACAATGAAGACCAAATAACCAATTGATTCTGATAAGCTCTGCTTACCTTTGGGAGATAAGTGGAGCATTTTTCAGTGAAGATAACCAAAGAACTGACCTCAGTCTGGTGGCATGGATGCTTTTGTTGGCCCCTTTATTTGACTTATTCTCAGGAATATGGTCAGAAAGTTAATTGATTCCATGGTGCAATTATAGCCTGAGCTGGAATGAAAAACAGACCATCTCTGTCCCTATGTGACTTGAGCTGTATACTGGTGGTTGGATAAATCTCTTTTTTAAAGTAAATAATGTTCTATCCAGCATTACTACATCCCTCCAGGGTTCACCAGTGGTCAGCTTACCATAGGTACATAAAAAGACATGGACTGCAGTTGTGGGATCAAATTTAGTAATTGCATACTGTGCTCCCAGCTATGCAAAGATTTGTGGTAAATTGTTAGCCTTATACAGGGACTACGTATATTGAAAAGATGTGACTCATGCGAAATAAGTTGAAATTAAAGCATGTGAAAGATTTATTTATTGATTGTACAGTGGTCTGGAAACCCGGTTGTTTCTGTCAGCTCGCTATGATTTTCAAAGAAATGACTGCAGAAATCGCCCATTTCCATGTCTACAAGGATATTACGGCAATCGATGTTTGATTTGGTTTGACTCCCATAAAAACTCAATGTCTGATAATGCCTGAAACCAGAGAAGTTCAGCATGTGCTTTCCACTGCTTTCTTTAAAGTTCTCAGCAGTGGCCGAAGTCCTAACGTGTTCTCCGAGGTAGAATTGAGGTGAGCACACATTCCAGGCAAATCCCCAGAGTGCGAGACACATGTCTCACCTCTGCTTATGCAGGCGAGAGTAGCACTAGCTAATGTACAGGACGTATTTAGTAATGCTGGCTTTTCTATCCACTAGAGACACAACCACTATTGTAGTCAAGAATAGTAACACAGCCAGAAAAAATGGGACTGTAACATAGATGTAAATAATTACCACTGAAATGCTTTAGCTATTTGCTTTTTCTATTCTAATTTAATTTTTTAATGGATGGTTTTTATGCAAATATAAAAAGTCTCTAACACTAATGGCACCCCTCTTTTAAGCTTTTCCCTTCTTCTCACAGTTGGTCCCTGGTTGCTCTGTTTTCCCCACTTTGCCTACTTGTTACCGCACCTCTTGCTCCTTTCCGCGAGGTATTAAATGAAAGCCCCCCTTGAGCTCTGAACTTGCAATGGTTTAGAGCCAGGTTCCTTAAACGCTGCGCCCTCTACAGCCTTTCATCTTTTCCGTCTTTGTGTCCTAACTCTGAAATTAGAATTTAGAAATGCAGATGCTATCTGGTGGCAAAACCAGGAACTACAGTCACAACCAAAGTTAATTCTGGTTTATGTTTTAGCTTCCCTTTCTAACAATTCCTACCAAAGAAATGGCTTTTAATGACATTTTTAATTGAATTTCTAAACGTTTGTGCACCACATAGTTCAGATTTCCCCAACGTCCCCATTGAAACAAGTTCATCCTGGAGGTTTCTTTCTTAACCCTCTGAGGCGTCTCAGCCTCAGACTCAGGGTGGTCAGACATGCCTTGACATTTTTAAATGTTTCACCTATCTCAAAAACATTTATCAGAAAGTGCTGCAGATACTGCGAGCACATCAAGCACTGCGAGCGCAACGAGCACTGCGAGCACAACAAGCACTGCGAGGACAAGAAAGGCTTTGGCAATTTATGCTCAGGTGGCTATGATGAAGGGCAAGGTGTAACATTACAGCTGTAATTGCTGTGTACGCTGAAGGGCAGGAGAGCAGCGCTCATTCTCTGCGCCCCCGGTGTGCAAACATTTTGAGTCGTACAAGGTGGGGGTGCTGTGGGGGGTGGGGTCACTTCAGAAAAGTGAGCTTATGGCAGACATCTGTTTTCACACACCACAGTCTGCAGCTCCTGTGTTGATCTTTGACACATTGCCCCAGGTAAGTTTTACGTGAACACTTTGAAAAAGCTTGCTGTAAACAGGGGGTTTTATGGATTTATTTGGGTTACATGCAATGGGGTCCAAACTGAAGCATAAGCAAACAGACCAAGACAGGATGAGTTTCTGAAACCTTGATTCTAGCATAGTTATAGATTTTGTGCTACCTGCTTTAAACTACAGAACCATGTTCTTACAATATTGGCAGAGCGGAAATATACTCTGTAATACCGGTGGGTTTAAGCAGAGTCTTTTATTTGTTTTGTGTAGCTAATTTGTTTTCCACATTTTCCTTATTGGTTTAGTTCACCCAAGTGGATTAGTCACTACCCTGCTCTGATCAGCAAAAAAACAGACGTGAGAATGATAATGTGTGAGTGCTGCTTCCAAAACGCATAAACAATTTGTACAGAAGCCAAGAAAACAAAGAGAAAAGAAAGGAAAAATAAAGCATTGCAGAAGTTCATAGTTTCTGCATGCTGTCAATTATGGTCTAACCCTAGCAACCAATTCATTTCATCCTGCAACATCTTCTATAGGCTGGCTATAGAAGATATGACTTCTGATTTTTTTCATACTCTACGGACAATTTTTGAGAAACGAGTCAAATATATCACATATGTAAATCGCATAAATCCCAGTAGGGCAACCATAACTAAAGTCCTATGAAAAAAAACAGTACACCCTCTTTCCATTCTATGGTTTTATGTATCAGAACATCGTAAAAAATCATCTGGTCCTTAGCAGGTCTTAAAATTAGGTAAATGCAACCTCAGATGCACAACAACCCATGACATATTATGCAGTGTCATTATACAGTATATTTAACAAAAATTAAGCCAAAATGCAGACACAGTGTGTGAAAAATAAAGTACTTTTTCCATAGGGATTAAAAGGATAAGTAATGCACCATAATGCACCACCTCTATAAGCAGTAGTTTTAGCAGTTTGCTGGTCTGGAGCAATCAGGTGTGTGGTAACACAATCCCATGGAGGAAAGACATCAACAATGATGTTAGAGAAGGAATTGTTGCTGCCCATCAATCTGGGAAGGTGTATAAGGCCATTTCCAGACAATTTGAAGGTCATCATTCCACAATGAGAAAGATTCAAGCTGGTTGCCAATCTTCCCAGGAGTGGACGTCCCAGCAAACTCACCCCAAGGTCAGACCGTGCAATGCTCAGAGAAACTGCAAAAAACCCAAGAGCTACATCTCAGACTCTGCAGGCCTCACTTAGCATGTTAAATGTTAAAGTGCATGACAGTACTCTTACAAAAAGACTGAATAAGTATGGCTTGTTTGGAAGGGCTGCCAGGAGAAAGCGTGAAAGACGAACATCTGAGCAAACCACAAGATGTCTGGAACAATGTCTTTTGGACAGAGCGCAGTGGAAATGTCTGGCCATAATGCGCAGCACCACGTTTGGCAAAAACCAAACACAGCATATCAGCACAGACACCTCATGCCAACTGTCAAGCACGGTGGTGGAGGGGTGATAATTTGGGCTTGTTTTGCAGCCACGGGACCTGGGCACCTTGCAGTCAGTGAGCTGACGATCAACTCCTCTGTATTCCAAAGTATTGTCAAATGTGAGGCCATCTGTCCAATAACTAATGCTTTGCCGAAATTGGGTCATGCAACTGGACAATGATCCCAGGCACACAAGCAAATCTACAACGGAATGACTGAAAAAGAAAAGAATCAAGGTGCTGCAATGGCCCAGTCAGAATACAGACCTCAACCAGATAAGGTCCCGCCACAGCGTTTCTAAGAGAGCATAGACATAAATAAAGACATGAATTTCTAAGAGAGCATGTGCATAAACCAAGGCCTGCAAACCTCAATGAACTGAGACAGCATTATAAAGAACAGTGGGCCAAAATTCCTTCACTACGATGTGAAAGACTGATGAAGCTATACAGAAAACGATTACCAGATGATTTTTTTTAAATGTCCTTGTATGTAAAACCACAGAACTGAAAGAGGGTGTACTTCCTTTTTCACATGACTGTATGTACTCAGTGAGGGGTGTGTCAATAAAATATTCGATGCACATGCAAAATAGTGCGCAAGGCAAGACCCTACAAATTGGATCAGTAAAAACAGCTCTATAAATAAGATATAAACGCTATACTGTCTTAGACATAAAAGCTAGGAATATAAAACAGAAACATGGGAATGACTGCAGCCAGCATGCTCTGTACATGCTTTGAAAAGAACCCCAGGAATAGTTACTGTTTGCCACCCCAGGCCTGGATCATCTGGTGCGGGCTATCATCAAGTGGAAAGTATGCATAAAGCCATGAAGAGACAACTATATAATCGGATGAAACAGAATTCAACATTTGCCATGCATGTATCCTATATGTATCATAAATCTTTTAGTCTAGCATGGTGGAGCCTCCATGAAGGAGGATTCAAATCCCAGCTCCATTCTGTGCCTGTGGAATTCGCATGTTCTCCCTGAGCTGTGTGGGTTTTCTCTTGTCGTTATACAATTTGCCGTCCCTAAATTGTTCAAAGTGTGAATGCACATACTGTGTGTGTGGACTGGCATCCAACCCCAGTGTTGCCTGCCTTGTGCCAAATAGGATAGGCTTCAACCCCCCCGAACCATTGCTGGACAAGCAGTCAGATGGTGGATAGCGATTGTAAACTGCATGTATGTTTATATTTTTATTTTGTTTTTAATGGATCCTAGTTTTTTCAATTTGTGACACAATTTGTCTATTATAATTTACCTGGTGACTAAGTATCAAATGACGTACACGCAATTCTAAAGTCACTTTACTGAAGCCTTGCCCAGATTCTGAAAACCAGCAGGCTAATTAGCATGTATTGCAGCTATTTTCTCCCAAAATATATATTTATTGTTATTCACTTAGATTTTCAGGATTCTAAAGATGCAATTTTAATGCCTATTTTATACCAATTTTTTTCCTGTTTTTTTTCCTAGGTCAATTTTGATGCTAATTTTAAATGGGCGGTATTATGAATGAAATGAAAGATGAACTTTCACTTAGACTATGCAATCAGATTGCTGTCACACCCATTCTCATATCTGACTCTGGCAATGAGTGTTAATTCACTGTCTGGGACTTGCGAGTTGGCCACAATTTGATCTGCACACTCTCCTGGTTCATGGGATGTGGTCCGGAGATCGGACTGAGCATATTGCCATCCATAAAGGGCATCTTATTCTCGTAAACCGGAGAGTTGAACGAAATCTGCATTAGTGAGGAGGGTGTTTCCTGGAGTGCAGGAGAGCATGGACTCGGAGGTCCTGCTTGTAAGCCTTTATTTGTGTCATCACATAGTCGAAAACCGAGCACAGGTTTGTCTGCACAGAGCAATAAAACTTATGAGGATATGCAACAGAAACACTTCTAGGCAAACCGCTGCCACTTAGATGTTACCTGCTCTTAGATGATAGAATATGACCAGACCTCAAAATGTCTAAAACACTTTGTTATTACCTTGCTAAAGTTTTACTAAAAATTTAATGTCGATTTCTGCAATTTTCAAATTATTTGCAGTAGATGGACACATCTATGTAGACTTGCAGACAACTTATTTACATTTCAGAATAGGTAGGGGGCTGCTTTCGACTCTTGGGTGCTCAGTGGGATATTAATTCTAGCACATTTGTGCCCCTTTTCAGTACAAAGGCATTTAATTAAACTAGTACATTGATAAACCTGACAGTGGAACAAATAATTATGCCATAGTATCACTGAAACGCCTTGCAACGTTTCATCTTCTCCTCTTTTTTTGTTCATCAGTACCGCTGCCTAAGCGCTATTAAACTGGCACTATTGCGCTGACTAACGTGAAACCCCTGCGAAAGAGCAAAACTCCCCCCCACCCGCCCTTACTGCGCGCTCCGCCTGCGCCCGTGTCCAAAGACGCGGCGCATTTCATTTACAATGCAGAAGAGCGGCGGAGCGGCAGCCGCGGTTGCCAGGGCGACGCCGCTGATTTATGGCAGTTCGGTGGGTGGATGAATGAACGAGGCTGCTGGCCGCGCGACGTTACGTGCCGGCGCGTTTATGCGCCCCCGCCCATCCTCCAGCAGCGTGTCAGGGACTGTCATCTGAAGGACAGATGTATGTGGGGTCAAACCTCTGTCGTGGTTGACATTAATAGCCAACATTATGATCATTGTGTATAGACTGATTTACTCAATGACTTAGCTACATTTTTACATTAATTACATTTACATTTATGAAGGATGTTTGAAATTCATCTTTTTGATGATCTTTACGGAATAAGATGATGTTTCAAATGTAAAAGGATAAAGAACATAGTTTTGTCTGTTCACAGAATTCAAATCCATACCCCAGAAGCATACATTAACTGTGACTTGCCTCTAAGGCTGAGTATACAAAATTCTGCTGCTGGTCTCCAGTCTGCTGTATTTAAGGAAAACACCCTAGATCTTGCTGTTTATAATCTTACTGTCACTCCTACTGATTCTACCAAGGTACTCACAGGTCCGGCCAAATGTGTGGATACCTTTATTTGTACTATTCTCTACATTTTAGAATACTTAAGGCATCAAAAAAATAAAATGACGTATATGGAATTGTGCATTGAAAAAAAATGTATTAAACAAAAAAGAAATTAATTTGTCTGGGGGGCAGCTCTGTGGGTTGGGACTCAGAAGGTTGCCAGTTCAAATCCCTGGGTCAGCAGAGTGATCCCACCATTGGGCCCTTGAGCAAGGCCCTTAACCCCCATTGCTCCAGGGCCTGGCTGAGCCTGCTGTCTCCTCTATGCCAGTTCCATGAGGCAGCCTCCTGGGATGCTATTCCAGCTGTCCAGTAGGAGCTCTCATTGGTCACTTTACCTTCACTCTCTCGTCAAAGTCCTCCGAAACCATTTCTACTGTGTTTAGGTCAGGTGGCCAGGTCATGTGATGCAATACTATCACTCTCCTTTCTGATTGGTTTGACCGGTACTGTATTATTTGGTGCATTAGTTTGAAAAACACAGGCAGGATGCAACCTTTGGACCTTTAGAAAGAAACTGAACTATTATTGGTTTGGAAAACATGAAATTCCATGATAAATTACAATTATATTACACTCTTGTTTGCTATAAATAAAATCGCCTTATAAAACAATCAAAAAGTCACGTATAAGAGCAAATGATACTCTCAAGTGTGGTCACATGGAGTCATCAGGGTGGAGTCAGAATTGCCACTACTTACATTTTCTGAGCATGGTGCAGAAGCGTTTTGGTTTTGAGAAACGTTTCATATGCAGTTGTGCCTACATTTATTTTGGTCTCATTTTCACGCTTATTGTTTTTTCCAATCGTCTATCCTTTTCACGCCATCATTAAGCATACAGTGTGGTTTAGTGATCATGAGAATGATCAGCACATCTTCTCCTTCAAGCCCAGAAATGCGTCTGCTAATTTATTCTGTAATGAAATAGCACTTTTGCCCATTTCATAGGCAGAGAAAATGTGATATTTCAGTCTGCATCCATGGCAAACTTGCATCTGTGAGAGACGGATTTTTCTGTGTATGGATGTGTGCTGGTTTTCACCTTTTTTTTCTGGACGATACAGATTTTCGTTTGTCAAAAAAGGATAAGGATGTCAGCTTTATGGACTGGAGTAGTTTGTGGGTTTTAAATCATTGCATGGCACCTGTGAAGCTTTGGATACGCATCGCCTCTGGGTCAGACCTCAAAGAAATAGTGGAGGGCATTCTGCTTTTCAGAGAAGAACCTTTGATTGGCATACAAAACCAGTAATTCCACATGAAGGATGCACAAGGAGGAAGTACTCAAGGAATGACATGGTTCCAAATCCAGCTGGGGCTTTTTGATAGACAAGCCTGGCCCTTAAGCAGGAGACACATGGGTGTCATAATACAACTGTTCTGCCAATAAGCTACTTGAAAAAGCTCTCAGGAAGCACTGGGACATTTGATGAATAGCTATTTAAAAATAACATTCTTTAACAGCAAGGACAAAACAAGAAAAAAAAATCATGTTATTCAGAGTGACATGATCGGATTAATCAGCACTAAATTTAGGGTCCTGTTTTCTTATTAGCCAGCTTCAGCAATAGCTAGCTGGTAGGTAAATTTCTAAAACAACATGGTAACATTGTAGGAAGCCTTTTATGCACGCCATAGGATACTTTGGATGGTGCACAGATGCAGGTGCAAGGTGTCAAATGTAATATCTGAAAGCTTATCTCAGTACCACATAATACAGCTCACAATCCATATATTCCTTATAGCCATACTTACATAGTGACTGTTGAATTGTTTTTCCTTCAGCAAATATGAGCTGATGATAATTGAAATATGCAAAAAGACTGTAGTGATCCTGGCAACAAGAAGCTGTGTCAGCTAACAGAAATAACTGGCGCTAAGTGGCAGACAAAATACATTTATATTTCGCTCTTGATGCCAATTGGTGCTGTAAGTAGGGGAAACCCATATAAGCATATGTTATACAAGCATATTGTATACAAGCATAAGCTAACTGTGGCATAAGTTCCAAGGTATGTTCATTCACAGAGCGATCAAGGCTAGTCAAACAAGGCTAATCAAGTTAGAATGGCACGTGGCTCAACATGTTAGGGTGCTGGGGTTCAGAAGGTCAGAAGGTTGCTGGTTCAAATTCCCGGGTTAGCAGTGAGAAGTTGAATGTTGTATCCTTGGGCAAAGCCCTTAACCCCCAATTTGGCCAGGGACTGTCTGGTAAAAGCACCTGCTAAATAAAATGTAAGTTGCTGGCTGGGTACCCTCGGGGATATAATGCTAAGTAACTGGTCAGATTTGAGTACTGGCTAATGGCAGTGTTTGTTAACCCCTATCCCGTGCTTGGGGTCAGTCTGACCCCAGAGCATCATTAAACAGTACACAAATTTCACATGGGGAAATTATCACGGGAAAAGGGTTAATCAAGCAAAATCCCAACTAAACTAATTTCAGAAAAGAGAACAAGAACATTTTCCTTCCCATTGAATCGAATGCCTCCACTTTCTAAATAGGCACCAAGCCACCTGTAATGCCAGGTTACAGTTATCAGTTGTTTATGGCACTGAATTATTATTACTGAAATTTTATTCCCTGACACCTTGAGTGTCTGAGTCCAAGGAAAGAGGACAAAAAATATTTATTCCAAACAAAAGTAAATATAAGTATGAATTTTGATTGTAGATGTCAAATGCTGGCAATTACGGAAATGGAAAACAGTGTCCCATCGATTTCGTTTGGATGCAGTTGCTCAGGCAGGCAGCCTGGTGACAATGCAGCTTCTCAAGGTCTCAGAGGGAGTTCTTGGGGACCCTGCGGGTGTGGAGAAAGGAGATACCATTTAAGTACTGCAGCAGTGTGACAGGTTTTAGACTCAGCAGAAATGTATGCAAAAGCAGCACAGACATTTTCATGGGGGGAGCGGTGAGAGAAGGCCCTGAAATTGGGAGCATATGACTGGTCAAATAAAAATGTTAAAAATGTTCATGGACAGATTTAGAAGGCATTGTCACACTGCTGCCGACGTTTGTGATTGGTGGGTTTGACCGGGGAGAGGAAGATAATCATCTCTTTCATGCCATATCACTCAACTCAAATGCACCATCACTGAGAACCATCTAGGTTAGCTGTTTGCTCCTGGAATTTTATCTGCTCCTTTGGTAACCACCAAGGAGATTCTAATGGCGGCACAGTAATAAACTATGTTAAGGGTTCGGTAAAGATGCAGCTGTTAGCTTCAGCTGGAGAAGGATTAAATCTTACTAACCACCCCCTTATCAAAGTAAGTCTACTCAACAGCTATGACATAACTGGCTTTATTCGTCGTATAAATATTGTTGATTTAAGGGTAACTCTTTACTTGACAGGGCACAAAGTATATCACATTATGCTGTTTCCTATGCTTAACCACTAACTACGTCTTTGTTTAACCACTAACTTATTATTTAACCACTAACTAAGTCTTATTTACATATTGATGTTGTGATTCATCTTTTATCTTTTGCTATATATGTTACTATTTCCCCTGTGATGGGCTGGCCCTCATCCTGGGTTGTTCCCTGCCTCATGCCCATAGCTTCTGGGATAGACTCCGGACTCCCCCGCGACCCAGAAGGATAAGCAGTTTCAGAAAATGGATGGATGGAAGGATGGATGGATGTTACTATTTCTATAAATCCTGTAAACCTTTGTGAACTAATAAAAAAACTACTAAGGAACTATGGAAGGAAGAAGTAATGAATAACTGAGTTCATGTTTCTTCATCATTAATGAATCACAATGCATCTTTTACATAAGGCGGCTACTACATTTGTTCATGAATGTAGTAAAGTAAGTAGAAAGAGAACAGAATGTAGAATGTAAAATGTTAACAATTTAAGCATATGCATTTGGTAGGGGTCTTGTTTTGCTATTGTTCAGTTTTAGCTTTTTCAATAGTAATACATTTCTATTAATCACGCTATGTTCAGTTAATGAGCTATTGTTTGTATGGGGTGATGGCTTACAATGAGTGGATGCACCTGTTTTAAGGCTGGATTTATCTGCAGCTGAATGGAGATCTGTGTTCAGCTTGAAAAGGCCTCATTATAAGGTAAGGGATCTATGGCTTTGTCATGTAACTCGTGTGGCCAAACAGGCAAATGCGCGATTAATATTTTTGTTCCAGGTGTTTTCTCACTTTTCATTTAAAGCTTTTCACCAATGCAGGTATGGCCACTTTGTTTGCAAGCTAGTTCAGAAATACGTTATTCTGCCAGTGTTTGATGAGATTATCTGGTAGAATCAAGAAAGCTCTGTTAAAAGGTAAATGCAGGCACAATGAACTGTTATACCTTGTCTATATGTGCTCTCTATGGGTATGTGCTCCCAGTTTTTTAAAAATGCTGATTAACAGCTGCTTAAAGCTGTCAAAAGAAACAGTGCTGAATGCCTGTTTGAACATTTCTGGGGTGCAGATTCTGTACTACAGTTTTGTACAGTTTCTGGAATCCTTTTATAAATCCCTTTCCTGCTGAACATCTGACTCCCAAATGATTGTTGGCATTCCTTCCACATGTTTTCATTGTCTTATCAACAGAATAGTGCTCAGAGGTACCTGCCTCGGCCAAAGCTTAACTGAGGGGGAATAAGTGGCCATTTCAAATGTGGATTCAGGCCAGTCTTGGTAGTGAATTACACATACTAGCAGAAGCTCACAAAAGAACATGGAACCTGCTGATTAGAAGAAGGGATGCATTATTCAGTGATGACAGCAGCTTTCTGATAAGGGAAAGTGTACAATCTGAGGACAGTGAACTTGCTAGATGGGTGTCTCTCCAGCCTTCAGGAAAGGTCACATGACCCTACGTCTCAGATGACAGTTGAGAGCACTTCATCAGCTGACATTCTGATCACTGCCTGAACAGTGTAAAGGTTAGGCATTCAGAACAGTCCTGTCTCCATGTATTTTAGTGTGATTTTCCCATTGCATATATCATTTATCCAACCCTCCGTTTTTTTCATAACCGCTTAGCCATTGCAAGGTCATTGTTTGCTTTGGTCAGACCAGATACATTCAAACACCCTTTGCAGTGATGCAACCCACTGGAAAGCATGTAACCCATATGAGATAAGCTTACGCTCTGGGGTGGATTATTATAACATATGTTTTTGGGGTATGTAACTCACTTTAAAATAGAGAGTTACTGAATACTGAATCAGTGGGATGGTCACTCAGGGAAAAGTTGCCAAATGTAAACTGGTCATATTCCCACGAATCTGGATCCGTTATCAGAACAGGAATGCCCTAAAAGGAATAAATGATTTACTACTGAATGTGTAATTTGCTAAGGCAAGTTATTATGAACATAATTCAGACAAATAACGTGCTTCAATGAGCTGCAATCAAATTCTTATTATGTACTGTGTTATTGCTGGCAGCTTAACATAAACGGGATTGTTGTACAGCCAAGTGTACGGAGAGAAACTGAAGTCATTAAAAAAACAATCACATAGGTATATAGTTTAAACCTGCAGTGACGAAATTGGTCAAGCTGATAAAATGTCTTTTGTCCAGAATATGAAGTGCAGTGTGAATAATTCTTCCACCTTTTTTTCTTTCACTGGTGGCAGTAAACGGTGAACCACGGCAAAATAAAAACTCCCGTCCAGTAGGACGATTGTGGGCAGGCGTTCCTTCTTGAAATGTTCCGCTTCCCGATATATTTGGTGACAAACCTTGCAGCCAGATGTTGAGCTGTGGCAGGAGTTCGCCCACCGCCGAAGGCGCGGTCCCGCGTCCCGCAGCCGCTGCTCACGCAACCGGAAAATGGAGACAGCGCCTTGCTTTTATTAGTGGCTGTTATTTATTTGCAGTGCGGATGGGTTTTATCCAACGGGACCCGTGCTGGTCGTAATTCTGCTAGATATTTCCAGAGGAGATTCAAGTTAAGCACCTTATGAAGCCAGCTGCCTCAGCCTCCTCCCCAGACTGTTGCTTTCAGACATTTGCTTAAAACTCAAGTCGGTCGATGGCTATAAAACTTGCAACCTTGCTTAACGGCTCATCCAAGCCAAGGTCACGGCGAGGAACACGGGGAACACCCTGGATAGAATGTCATGTCTGTCAGGACAAGCTCACATGTTACAAACAATCAAGCGGCCCTCTTTCATACATTTTCACCCCCTACACAAACGTGGGGAGGGCACACACAAAGGGGCCAGAGGTGAGATTTTAACCAAAACACTGGAAATGTGAGCCTGTGGTGATCAGCTCTAAGGCATCACGCTGCACCCTAACATGACTCTCCCAATTTCAAATGTGTGTTTACCAAGATTAAAATGTAAATAAATATTAATTATCATATTAAACAAATACTAAATTGCTCACATTTATGCAATCACATATCTACAGTAAATGTTATCTTAATAGACATGTACCCAAAGTGAACTTCTTATTAGAGACATGTAAGGACCGCCCTCATTACCGCATCTGTCTTTTGTCTCTCGTCGCCGGGTAATCAACTTCGCTGCCTCCCATGTTTCCCTCTTCATAGCGGCGATGCCAAAGGATTGTACTCTAGTGACAACAGGGGTGTAAGCCAATTATTATTATTATTATTATTATTTTAATTAATGAGCTTGTTGGTCTGCCACAGAGGAGCCTCACAGGCAATGCACATTTAGCCGAGCCTGATGCATTCTGGGCGCATTAAATGCGGTGACAAACCGCACCCTCTAAAGAGTTAACCTCTGCAATAGATCTCTCCAGCGCATTCTTCATAAATAATGCAGGCAAAAGTTTAGGGCAGAACTTCTTGGCTCTTGGCATGAGAGTATCTCTTGTGCTTTATGCTTTATATTCCAGTCTCCAATTCTCACAGTCTTTTCTTCCTATGCCAGCAAAAGGGATAATTTATTCCAAATGTGGCAGAAACTGGCAGGCTTTAACATGCATTACTGTCCAAGCTGCGCATAAGTCTCTAGATTAGGGAAGGGTAGCGACAGCTATGGCAACAGGCGATGCCTTAATGTAACGTATATTTCTCGGGCTTAATCACACAGCCTGCACCTCCTCTTTTCCAAGCCCACCTTAAGTGATATATTTTATGTCTTGAAAGCACAGGAAAGTACCGTAAGTACAGACTGTTTTAATTCACCTAACACCGGCCTCTTGTCCAGGCACCGTTGGGAAAAGTTAAGTGGTTTTCTTTGTCTGTTTTTTGAAACTGGTTCAGGCATTGAGGTTATGGTTTTAATATACATGTATTTGTAAATATCGCTATGGCCTGCGGGCATCTGTGTGTGTCTGCAGCTGGTGGATGGGGATGGTCAATTTACAGTCTCAAGGGCGTTCGACGGATTTGAAAGGGACACCAGCATCAGCGACGTATAATTTCATTTTGACATAGCTTGTGGTTCCGCCACCTTCTAGTCTGGCACTAAAGCTGTAGGAGCTGTTCCCACACAGGGCTGACCGAAGAGAAACACAAGAGCATTTTAATACTGTTGTTTTTGTTATGCTGACAAAGTTTCCTTGAGTTGAATTTCAAATGATGCCAAACCAGTAAAATACAATAATACACAAGGTATGTGGTCCATGTCAAGTATAATTTACATCATCCATCCATCCATCCATCCATCTATTCATCCATTCATCCATATTCAAACCACTTATCCTGGCCAGGATTGAAGGGGTTCTGAAGCCTACCCCAAGCAATATACTTTGCTGTAAAATTAAAATACTACTGGTACTGATCAATGCAAATTTGCTCCTGTGCGAGGTATCACGTTCCTCAAACCCTATACTGCCTTGGATTGGCTCCAGGCTCATTGTGGCTCTGTATTGGAGAACAGTTACGTAAGACTGATGGATGGATGGACTGAAATGTAGTTTAGAAGATTCGATGCAGTATTAATGAAAATAGTTTTAATAATGGTAAGCCTGGGCTACCATAATATGTGGAAACTTTACATCCCTGAAAACAAAGTATATAAATCTTCTTTATGGCGTTTTACTGATATGTCTAAATGACTGAGTAATTGGTCAGCATCATGGCATAAAATTGGCACTGACATGCTGCACCCACGCTTACAGAAACTTAACTTACAGAAAATGCTATTTGCATGTATAAAATCCCCATCAATATCTGTCTCACTAATCATTGTAAATTCCATTTTTTTGGTCATTGCTATTTACTTCCTTGAAGTTCAGAGATGACTGTTTGTAACTGGCTAATGAGAATATGAAATAAAAGCCAGCACTATCATTATTATTTTGCCCCTGCTAAACATTTCTGACCGGAATTATATGTGCTATTTTGCAATAGGTGAATGAAGCTGTTATGATTTACTTGTTAATTAGTCTAATAAATGTTTATAAATCTGTCCAAATAAGAATATCTGGCAGTTTTAAAAAATGAACATTAAAACAAAATGAGCTTTCTGATTCTCTTGTAATATTTTAGTTGTTTATGTAAAATTATCATGCCAAAAAAATGTAGATGTCAGCCTGTCTGAGCTTGTGGCTGTTACGTTCTTCTACCGTCTGTGAAAACATTACATCGTTACTGTCTTCTTTTTATTCGTACATCGTACGATGCTCTCACTGCATTGGAATTCCTTCAGAAACACATTTTCTTTAATCCCTTTAAGTGGGATGGGACCATGAACTTGGCACGCTATTCTGATATCATAGCACAAAGGAGACCGGTGTGTGTGTGTGTGTGTGTGTGTGTGGGTGGGTGTCTGTGTCTGTGTGAATTATTAGTCACAGATTATTACACATTATTCACAAATTATTATAATTATTACAGTGTGGGGACCCAGTGTCCCCACAATGTGATAAAAGCCTGTTACATTTTACCTTGTGGGGACATTTTTTTCAGTAGTCTCAATTTTATAAAAATCTGTGACTGCAATCAAAGCAAAGTCTTGTATTTCCTTGGGTTTCTTATGGTTAGGTTTAGGGTTGGGTAGGGGTTAAGGATGTCATAGTTGGAATGAGGGTTATGCATATTGGAGTGAATGGAGAGTCCCCATAAAGACAGGAATACATGGATTGTGTGTGCGTGCGTGTGTGTGTGCGTGTGTGTGTGTGCGTGCGTGTGCGTGTGTGTGTGTGTGTGTGTGTGTGTGCGCGCGCGCGTTTGCCAGGAAGGGAGAGGGGGGTGAGAGGCTGGTGAAAAGAAGAAACAGCACCACATCCAGAAGAGATCTGTGAGAATTTCTTGGAGTTGAGGTGACGACACAAAAGGCTCCCCAGCCCGGATGGGTGCAGAGGAGAGGCTCCCCTGTCCTCTTGGCAGCTGCAAGTTAATTATACAGAGACTATTTCAATGGAAGGATTAGTGCATTCAGCAGAAGAAAAGGCAGGGAAGACTGCTTCACTTCTCCTCCTCTCCCAGCGGAATATTCTCTTCTCCGGCCTCCCATTGAATATGCAGAATTTAAATGCTGTGAATCAGGAATCATCTGCAAATCACCTGATAAGCTCTCTGCTGTCCTGGGGACTCTGTCCTTGAAGCCCTTACAATGAACCAAATGGTTCCTTTAAAGGGTTTAGTGTATTTGTTGTTTTCACCAGCAGCGCCTGTTTGGCATTTTCAATGAAGGACAAACTTTCCCTTTAAATCTTTCATTGTGAAGTTTTGTTTTTCTTACACACTGTTTCAGAGAAAACTATTTCAGTTTATGGTGTCCCTATTATGGGTAAACATTTGAACGATTTGGTGTTTTCTTGACCATTTTGTCGGATCCTGTCTTGTTGGGACTCCTTACCGGACTTGCTGGGTGGTCACTAACTTGGCACTTGTGTGTACGGTCCGTCGCAGACCCCAAGGGCATGGATCCGACACAGTTCTGGAAATCTACTTTGCTGGAACGGGTCCAGAAATTCAAGGAACAAAAAATAGTGTCAAAAAGCTTTAAAATATCCAGGTGTTTGCCTATATTATGATTGCAACAACCATTTTCAAGGCTGTACCCAAACCTTAACAGCAGCATATTGCCCAAACATGATGAATATTAATAATACATTTAGCTTTTTTTGTTCGTTTACCACTTTCCCTTTTAGTTTCCCCTTAGACTTCTGGCCATAAAACACTTCGGGATTCTCCATTATCTGAAAAGAGAAAAAACATTAATTATTGTATTAAAGATTCTAACTAGTCACATACCTTAAAACGCTTATTTGCTTTATTTTTTATTTGAGTACCTCTTTACTGCTTGGAAATTCGGGTAGACGAAGGCAAGGAGCACCATGCAGAAAGGTCAGCAGCCAGAGAGAAGCCCATGAGCAGCCTGCAGTCCACATGTCCCCCACGCCAGCTGCTCACTCAGCTTCTCTAGAAGGTCTTTTCCATGCGGCCCACCTGTCTGTCACCTCCCCCTTTCACCCTGATAGGCAGAAAATGGAAATGGCACCCTTCTCCAAAGTAAGACATCATCATCTCTATCCCAAGTCCTAATTCTGGGCCGATCGCACCTTGCTGAGTGTCACTTGCCGCTGCTCACAGCCCCTCCTGCTCATCATGAACTATGAGTAAAGAAATTTTAACCCACTCAGTGCCTTTTACAAATCTGACTTAATATTGTCAGGATCAGTACTCCTACCTCTGCAATTCTGCTCCTCCGCGTTCTCTTGATAAGATCTCTTGACAGGAACAACTTTACGCAAAAAATGATACGGAGAGTTACAGACGTTACAGACGTCATGGTTAATGCCATAAATATTGTTTTTAACCGGTAGCTGTGTGTGTAGCACTGTGAGCACACACCTTCGTGGCTTATGGTTTGAACTGCTTATTCCCCCTACATCGTGCAGATTTCCCACTGAAAGTCCATAGACACACAGATACATGAATCTCTGTGCCACTTTCCTGTTACCCAGGTATCTTATCCAGAATGCTCCCATACATTGTTGCCTGTCTTACTTGGGATAGACTCAAGACCCCCCCTCAACACCCTATACTGCAAAAACATTTGTAAAATCTAGATGGATCATACTTGTACTACTGGTACATGGTGAAAATACACTAGTAGCCCTGGTCTCCTTTATTTTTCCAATTATATGTATAGTTGTAGTTTATGTAAGTCACCTTGCATAATATGTGCTGCTCACATGAAAAATATTACTTCAGTTTTACTACAGTGCTCACAGCCAAATCCCAATTCCCAATCCCAATTCAAGATCCACCCAGTATATACAGCACTACGAAAAAGTAAAATATAAATTAAGCTATTTACCTTGATAGTAAGTGTATATAAAATACACAATTAGAAAATATGCTAACGGACAGAAACAAAAAGTAACAAAAAGCTCTGAAACTTTTCTCGATGACAATCCAGCTGCTGCATTTATTCCTTAAATTTCACCACCAGGTCACTTGCAGTAATTAACTTAATAATTTGATGAGGCCAATAATCTGATTAGCAAAATATGGCAGGGGCTACCTCAAACAGGGGCAGCAAAGGGCCAACTTGGTGCTCATTCAATTAAAATGTGGATCTGATCGCCTGATTGCTGCTGTTTCGTGTCAGTGCTATGTCAACACACAGCGAGCTGCTCAGAGGTTATTCCGGCAGATATATAGTGTGACGCCCCTGCAGTTTTGATGTATGGCTGTGACCAGGAATTCCTGTGCAGAATCTGCTAAACAATAACAGAGCTCCCTGGATTTATGTGGCACCGGTATTGCACTTTTGATGATAAGTCTATCTGTGTAATATCTTCGCACGATTCCCCCAGCTCTCTCCTTTCAATATTCACTGTCGTACCTCATTCATGCTTCTTATTCTGCTTTCACAGTAAGTCTGTCTGCTTTTGAACTCCAAGAACGTGGATTTCATCCAATTTCAACTGTGCAAAAAAACAAAAACAAGGGAAAGTAGCAAAAAATTTCACAACATAAGTTCAAACATTAGGCACGAAGAGGCTAAAGTGATTTTTTTTTAAATATAATCTTCACATTATGAACTATGTACAGAAGTTACATTTATACTGGCGTACATAGTCAACACTCAATACCAGTATAAAGTGTATTAATGTGGTCTACTGCTAACATCAAATTCCACTAATTCTATTCGAGAGAATTGTGGGAACCCAGCACAGCATATTACCCTTAGCTAAATATATGTCTCTATACGCATGAAATACTGCCACCATTATTGCTCCTTAGAAATAATCCAGCCTGTTCTGGGTGTAGTTACAGCAGTCAAAAGTAATCGATAAATCACCAAAACTTTCAGCTTCGGTCCCTGTCCTGCGACCTTCTGTATTTCAGTCCCTCGTTCGGCCAGCAGGTGTCGCTGGTCATCCCGTTAGCTCCTTATGTGTTTCTACTGTTCCCCAGGCTGCTGCATGGCTTACTGGGCTGAGCTGGTGGCTATATCATCTCGGCTTCCCTTTCTGTTGTGGGTTTGCACCTGGGTATTTATGTTTCTTTATATATTTGTATATTCTTGGTTAATTATTTATCCCTGTTATTTCCCGTTTGTAGTATTGTTCAGTCACCCTTGTTATCTAGACTCCTCAGGTGTTTGATCCTTTTATCTGTCAATTGCCCACACCTGTGCTTGTTTCTAGTACTTGTTACCGCCCACACCTGCCTCTTGCTTATCCTCCTCATGTCTGTATTTAAGTCCCTGGCCCAGCCTTCAGTTGGTCATTGTGGTTGTTGCAGTGTTTGCCCTGCACTGCTGTTTGTTCCTGTGCTGTTCCTTTGTTGCTCCCTGCTTTCACTTGTTGTTTTCTATCTACTGTACCTGTCTGTGTCTTACACCCCTCATGGTTCTTTTTGTTTCTTGTTTTTTTTTTTTGTTTGTTTTATGTTACCTAAAGTCCCATGTTTGTTTGAGTTGCAACATGGATTGTTCCTTTGCCCTTCCACTATGCTACACTATGAACAATTTTCGCCACTACCCATGCAACATTTATATAATGAGTATATATATATATATATATATATATATACTTCCCTTTTTTGGGAGATCTGTGGGAAAACTTTACTATGTAGCCAGACCTCTGTGGCAATTGCTGTTCCTGAGAGCTGCTTGCAGGAGACTCATCCCTGAGGAGTTCTCTGGTTTCCCCTGAATGAAAAGGTGCGGTATTCTCAGCAATTAGGAAGCCTAACCCCATGCACATTATGTGCACACAAGCCCAGTCTATCCAAATACAACAGACTCCCCCCCCCCCCCCCCCCCAAAAAAAAAAAACACACGCTCACCGCCTCATGATATGGACGCAAAAAACGTGCTTCGGCGACCAGCGTTGGCAGGTGAGACACTGTCAGGCAGTGGCACTTGTTACTTATGCTTGGAAACTGCTCCCCAGCTTGGTCTGCTGTAAAATCGCTGGTGATGGAATACTGTCATGGTCAGTCCCGAGCAGCACTTCAGTTACGGCATTTGATTCAAATGCTTGACTTAAGCTGGCCGTATACGTCAGGCAAAATTTACGGAATCAGTGTCGTTTTTGGCACAATGTTGTAATGCATGTTATCACCGCAGTGAACACTGTTTCGGCACACCGCCTGTGCAGGGTCCCCGAGATGAAATTTTTCATTTCTGCTGAGTACATTTGGCTGACATAAATGTGATTCCACGAGGTTGGTCAGCAGGACTAATTATGCCGCTAATGACATGCTTTGCACTGCACTGCACTTTAAATATTATAAATTAATATGTGTATTTGTGCATATATGTTAATTATGGGGGCAGTGCTGAGGCACAGTGGTTAGCACTGTCGCCTCACACCTCTAGGACCAGGTTTGAGTCTCTGCCCAGGCTCCATGTGTGTGGAGTTTGCATGTTCTCCCTGTGTCATTGTGGGGTTTCCTCCCGGTACGCCAAAAAAAACATGCTGAGATTAATTGGAGTTGCCAAATTGCCCAAAGGTGTGCATGTGTGAGTCAATGGTGTGTGAGTGTGCCCTGTGATGGGTTGGTGTCCCATCCTGGGTCGTGCCCTGCCTTGCACCCACAGCCCCTGGGATAGGCTCTGGACCCCCCACAATCCTGAATAGAACAAGCGGTTTCAGAAAATGGATGGATGTTATTTGTGAGTGACATAACTGTGCAATGTTTGCCATAGAATGCATGTGTTTTTTAGCAGGTAACCGCAAGTGTCATTTAACTTGTTAACCTCCCTGTCCGTGCCTCTGCTAGTATTACAACAATAGCAGCTGTTAATACAAAGAGCAACTTCATTCACCTTTATTAAAACAACTCATGTACTCACCACAATACGTTTATTTGTACTCAGTATTTTTCGGGTGTCACATAAGAAACATTCTGTGCCCTCTGGGGTATGTGGCATGACATAGAACAAAGAAGGTGGCAGCGTGGTTTTGAGTATGTGACGTACTGTTTGTGCCAACATGTTCCATTCCATTTTGTACAGGTTGTTTGAAGTATAAGACCAGCTTAAAGTGAACAATGTGAAAATCAATGGGAAACTTCAAGATAAGATGAAATAAATATCATTGATTTCAGGGGGCAATTCTTGATAAAGATTGTTATGAGGTGAGAATGGAGGTGTTGTAGATTGACCCTGGCATCTCGTACATGTAATACATATGCCCTCCCACTAAGCTACATCCCCATTTATGCTATTGGGTGTGAAATCACTAAATGCCAGCAGTGCATCTCAACTAACCTCTTATCAGAGACAGAGTTTGACCAATGAGACACAATGAAGTAACTTTCAGTTACAGGTCTTGGATGCACAGGGCACAAGGAAACCAAAATCCTCAAAGGAAGATGACATATTAAAGGAGAGAACATACATCTATGCGTGTATAGATCGGTGTTTCAGTCTGTGTTTGTGGATATTTAAAGGCGCAAAGTTGTATCAGATAGTTACTCTTAATTGACCTAATTAATGTGTTGCACAGAAATGTAATTAATTATTGTATTTGTTAATGAGGCAGAAGATGTAATTTCTGTCCTTTGGTACTGCAGCAATTCCCTTGCTAGAGCTTCAAGCTTACACTTGTTAGTCATGAGTTAAATTAACGAGGATATTGCATTAAATGTGATCAGTTCACACCAACGTGTCGATTTTTCTACTGTTTCTATTCCTGTTTAATAAATTACAACATACCCACCAACTCACTCAGGTTTCGGGCTGTGAATCTCAGCTGTATTCCCAAGGCTGCCAATGCCAATAAGACCTTTCCGAATCTTAAAATGTTTGGCACTGACAGTGAGAACACAGTGAGCGCTTAGTTTGGAGATGCATGGCGTGGCACTGTGCTCCGCGAATGCATAAAATATACATCCATGTCATCATGGGCAACACTGGGTAGGACTCGCAGAGCACAGGACATCAATGCATGATCAGAGCTTATGTCGCCCAACCCAGGAAATATTCTGGACTATAAACCGGAAACACATGAATATGAAATCATTCATAATTTATTCACAGCCAAATTCTTTGGGCTGAAACTGAGCTTCGAAACAGCAACCAGCCAGCAAATAAAAGAGGCATGTGGAGTTTTTTTCGTTGCTTTTTTTTTTTTTGTAACATGCGCTGCAAGGGCAAATACTATCCATCAGTTTTATGAGGGCTCTGAGCTAGTTGCCATGGTGATGATATATATTTTTTTTATTTCCAGCATCCTTCTTTATAGCCGTAGATGGTGTGGAAACATCTATCCCTCAGATCTTTTAATCATGCTATTTCTATTGATATATCTCCTTCGCAGAATGTGTAATGGTATGTAAACCATGCTTGTATGCGGGTTCTGACTGAAGTCGCGGTAATCGCTGATGACAGCTCTGCAGATGTAACGGCCGGGCCCATATAATTGCTGACAGTTCTGAGAGGCTTGTTGCTTGCAGTGCCGCTAAACCCGTAGGCGAAATTGAACTTAATTGGAGCAAATATCTTTAGGCCTGTCAATCAAAGACAAATATCGTATTAGGAGAATCAGAACAGGACATCATCTCTTAGTTTTAAAAGGTGATCATTTAAAAAAAAACACACACACATTAAACTGAAATTGCATTTGACATATTGACTCAGATGACAGCAAGAAATCAGCTTAATACTTGGACGTGGTGCAAGTATCTCATCATCTTCTGTACTCCGGACGCTTATGATGTGCTGGTTCTTGCAAGGGTCTTCGGCATGCTTTGGTGGGGGGTGGGCTAAAGCTGTTGCTAGTATTTATTTAAAACAGTGAATAAATTATTTTGGGGGGAAAAACTCTTTAGTGTGTTAACTGTGAGGAAAAATGAAAATCTGTGATTTACGTTTGCCTTTAAAGAATGCTAATTGGCTTTAATTTCACTCTGAAATGTCGTGAAACCTCTGGATACTCTGAGAGGATCCACCATGACTGATTCTGCATTCTGCTGCCAGCCTCCCGTCTCCCGTCGTGCAAACCAGTGAGCAGGACCTTATTTTCCTCAAACACATAAAAAAGCCCAGACTTTATGATGGGGCTAGGTGCCTCCCCTTTCCCATTTCCCTGACTCGATTCTTTTCGGGCTCTGCCAGCAGCTGGAAACCAGATCCCTCTTGGTCTCCATTACTCAGAGCTGTAATGAGCCATGCAGAGAAGCTCAGCGGGAGCAGGGATGGCACCGGCGTGCCTCTGCGCCGCGAACACCCCTGATAAAACACGCCCGCGTCACGCCGCACCCTCTCGCCGGCTCCGCTCGCGTCCGACGGCCGCATTCACTCACGTCGACGTGCACCGGGCTTCGATTGGCTTTCGGATCCACCGTTCCTTTTTCCGGCTGGAGTGCTGGCGGGCTACGCTCTCTGCATTTATGGATCTGGAAATGAAACCAAACGCCACATGTTTATAGGGATCTTTAAGGGAACATTTTACCTTCTTGTGAAGCCATTTTCAGACATCCTGCGCCATCACTTTTTTTTCTGTGTTTTTAAATAGTTTGATATCTCATGCGTCTTTCATTTTTGAAGCTTCTGGGCCGTGCCTGTGTGATTGTTTTCCTCTTGTGTCTCCCACAGCAATAGATAGGATGTTGTCAAAAAGGTGCACATTAAATTCCTTGTGACATCCTGTCACTGCAAAAGGAAAACATGATACCTTGTTAAAATAATGTTAGACAAATGATCACAGCATAGAGGCACCCTAAAAATAGAAGCATAACAAGTATGTCTTACGGGTTTATGCCTTTTTTTGTCTTTGTATTATGCTTTTTATTTTACTGTAGTAGTTGGGAAGATAATTTCCACTGTATTCCACAATGAAGCCTTCAGAATTTTCATAGTTAATGTTCTCACAGCTAATTAAAATTTGACATTAATATCGTATGGACACAAAGCTTTTTACACCTGAAATTAATGACCCCTTTGTGTGGGAAAAAAATAATGAAACATTTCTAATATATTAAAATGGGATAATCAATTTACGGTGGGATAACCCAAGTGTAATCTCAAGTGTGTGTGAGAGCGTCTTTTTATTGTGTAGCACTGAAAAATTATAGGATTGTGAATTCAGATGGTGTTTCCAGGCCCCCACACTTTCAGCAGTGTGGGGGGGGGGGGGGCAGGTATCTGTGCGTCTGTGCTTCCAGGAAGATAAGAAACTTCTGTGGCTGCCTGAGCGGGGGGCCCTCACAATGCACCAAGCACCACTCCGCGTCTCCCTTACTCCTGCCTCTTAAATAAAGCTGCGCCACGCAAGTTTTCTCCGAGAAATATTTTCCAGTTCTGTTAACTCCCAACAGACTAGTAATGTGACCAAACGGCACATTGGCTTTGTGTGTGTGTGCGTGCCTGTATTCACAGGCACATACACTCTTAATTTCCCAGAATCCTGTAATGACATCATTTCCTATAGTTGTACATCATTGCAAGTGACATGTATCTGTATGTTTTTGAAAACTAAAAAAGTTTAAAAGTCCTACTGGAAAAAGACCCCCCCCCCCCCATTTACTTTCAGATGGTTATTTAATCCACTTCAAAACTAAAAGGGATCTTTCTGTTTCAGGGTTTTTCTTCTTTACAAATAGAACAGCTCAGTGTCTCAGCCATAGTTGGCTTATTACAAACATTATATATCTTGAGGAAAGAAGTTCAGGTTGCTAGTGGTTTTCCTTTATTTTATTTAGAGCAGAACTGTGGTGGTGCGGTTGTGGGGTTAGGGGGGGTTGGGAGGGGGGTTGCTGCCAACATCTGGTCTCTGTCAGTGTCAGGGCTCCTTTCCACTGCTCTGCCGCTGGACTCCGCTGTCAGGGAATGGATAGAAAGCAGGTTTGCTGTGATTAATTAAAGGTGTTGCTTGAATAAGGGGCCCTCTTTTCCAGAAGGTTCCCAGGGCAGATATTTAGAAAGACTTTCTGCGTCAAATGTGGACTGAACTCCCAATGTGCCTTTCAGAATGAGGCAACACTCAAAGAGTCCCGTTGGGGACACACCCACTGATCCCGGGCCAGCTGAGCTTGCCCTCTGTTTTGTTGTAGTGGTAAGTCTACTTACCCATGTCTGGCCAGAACCCAAGGCTAACCTCTCAGCTTGATGTAGGTCCATGAAAGGTCTGCTTTCACAGGTGTATTGTAGCCTGCAAGGTGGCATTCCAAGCGGGACTGCTTATCTAATCGATGTCTGTCCCTCTCATGTGTAAAAATGTCTACAAAAATGGCCTAAGAGAATCTGCTATCTCCTGCTTTAACACACTATTCTAAGAGTTAGTTATCCTTTTGGTCGCATCATAGAAGTTTGTGCAATACTCTCCATTCAGATAGCCATACTTATAATCCTTGGAGATTAATTAACCTTTCTTGCCGACTCGTAACATTTACACAAAAAAGTGCAAATATCTCCCCTCTCTATATATCTCTCCCTCTCAATATAGCAACCTTATGGATCCCCACGCTGTGATGCCAGGATTAACATCGGTGTGTCTCTCCACAACATTGGCAGGAACGGTCCTCTCCCCTCTGCGCCACCATATGCGCACACAACGGTCATCCGCGGTAATGCAGAAGCGAGATTCATCGCTGAACACGGTACAGCGCCACTCGTCATCAGCCTCCCGGTTATGGCACCACTCCAAACGCAGCAGTCTCTGCGCTGGTGTTAAAGGCAGCCTACACATGGGACGGTGAACCCATAGTCTGGCTGATGCCAGTCATGCAGACACAGTGTGGGATGACACGGGGTGTCCAATACCTGTGTCTGGATGGCAGGCACAGGTCTCATGGGGTTCTGTAATGCTTGGTGCACAATACTATGATCCTCCCTTGGTGTTTCTTGGGTGGCCAGAACCTTCATGACGTGTATGGGTGCCCTCACATGCCCATTGGTTCCTACATCAGGCGACTGTGACATCTACATTGCATATCAATTGTCTATAATCATTTTGATTAGTGGCACTTGTTAACTTGGCTTTAATGCCGACATTAAAATTGAGCAAAGTACTATATTTACAGTAAGCAATTTCAATCCAGATTTAGTCCCCAAGTATTTGAGGTGTGTCTTTTTGAGACATGCAAACCAATATAAGATACCAAAATCCCAGAACTAATCGTAGTCGTGTAATATTTAAGCAGCACCGTACAAAATCTGTTATAAATAGAACGTTGCTGGTTGAAACCTTGTGGCTGGCAGCAATGCTGTTCTGAGGAATTTTGGGCCCCATTAAAGCATACCATATTGCCCC
>JAODKL010000040.1:24681353-24711021 GCA_026780765.1 Petrocephalus schoutedeni
AACTGGGCCGGATTCGAACCCTGGTCCCAGAGGTGTGAGGCGGAAGTGCTACCCACTGCGCCACCGTGCCGCCCCTTTCTATAACTTACATAGTAAAAAAATTCTATAATCAGCACAGTTTAAAAAAGGCGTTTTTTTGCCCCCATTGATCAACATACTAATTAAAGAATTGGAAAATCTATGGGAATAGCAAGCATTGTACAGGAATAGTTTGCCTTAGCTGTTTTATTTGGATGCTCTGGAATCACCTGTTCATCTTTCCGTTTCTTCCTAATTTAATCAGCTTGACACACAATAGTTTTGTTTGTTCATACACTCAGCACACCATTAGGCACCGGGGGGCATTGTCTCTGCAAAGAGTACGTTTGTAGCTTACTTTCTGGAGGGAAAAGCACCAGAGCGAAAGGCACGCAGAAGTGTTCTGTTTAGGGTTTCTTTTAGAGCCATCAGTTCAGAAGATCAAATGTGCCTTTGGCAGAATAATGAAGAGTGAGTGCTCTTCCCCATGCTGCCTGGTAGGGGTGAAGGCCCACCCCCCCCAGAAACTCTACTGGATAAGCAGTTGGAAGATGGGTTGATGGATGGATGGATGGATAGGATGGATGGAGATGTAATAAACATTTTTAGTAAGAACAAAAACACAGAAACTGAGACAATGAAAAATAACTTACATTATCAGTCAACAGTAATACTGACGTAAATGTAATTCAACATCTTATTAAAGTAGCGTTTAATACTCAGTTAACTCAAATAGTTATTTGTTCATTTCTGGCTGAAATATTGTAAGGGACAGTTCTATGGATCTGTCCCTATGGTTATTGATAATTCCATAGATCATTCAATTTAAGAAGCTTAATACTTACAATGTGAAGAGCCTAACTTTGTTTAAAGCCTGTCTAGAGGCTTTCTGCAACCACAAGCAATTTTCGCGTCAGTTAAACAATGTAAGCCCCAATCAATGGCTTCCCTAGAATTAAGAACAGCCATCTTAAAGGTAGATGGCTAGCCATATTGAGAGCTACCTATACCCCTAAATAATATTTTTTTGCTTCTCCATCCAATTTCCAGTCTTGGTTAATACTTCTTTGTCATCTGGCAAATTTAAAATAGCTTTATAAACTGATCTTAACCCTCCACACTGAGATTTCTGTGTTTCATTCTATGTCAATATTCTCTGTGAAGAGTGATTTAACGGGATAGGGTGATTTGTCTTTGCACAGATAAGACAAGACTTGCACAGACCTGGGATCAGTATTGATCTGCTATTGTTGCTGACTGTGGTTCACCATGTAGTGGGAGGTATGCTTTGTCTTTAGCATTCGCTTTTTGTGTCTAGTGTTGTTTTTATTCTTTTATATGAAGGATAACTATCACCATTAAAACATTTCATAATAAGTGTATATTGTTGTATCAGCACAGGTCAGAGGGTTGCACTGTTGCCTCTCACTTCCAGGCCGAGGGGTTTGAATACTGCCCCCACTCTGTTAAGAGGTTACATTTTCTCTCCACGTTGTGTCGGTTGCCTCTGGGGACTCTGGTTTACTCCTGTGGTCCTAACACATAGTTATATAGATTCTCGTCCAAATTGCCGACAGTGTATGCATTTGGGTATGTATGTGCCTTTCAATGGACTGGTGTCCTGTCCAGGGTGTTCTCCTATCTTTTTGCCTATCTAGTCAGAGATAGGCTCCAGGCTGCCACAGTCCTATACTAGATATGTGCTTAGACATTGGAAGTACCATTGTACAGCAGTCCTAGTCATAAATCGGAATATAAAAAAAAAAGAGACAAAAAATATGAGCATGTGGCACAACTTTAACGCTAATGTTACAAACATTTGTGAAAGAATGGGTCATTCTGAAGAGCTCAGTGAATTCAAGCGTGGTACTGTCATAGGATGCCACCTTCACAATAAGTCAGTTCATGCATTTTCTTCCCTGCTAGATATTCCACAATCATCTGTATGTGGTATTATTGCAAAGCGGAAGCTCAGCCATGAAGTGGCAGACCGCGTAAATAACAGTGTGGGGTCGCCGAGTAGTGAGGCGTGTAGTGTGTAAAAGTCGCCATACCTTCTCTAGCATTAACCTCAGCAGGAAAACTGTGTGCTGGGAGCTTCATGGAATGGGCTTCCATGGCCGAGTAGCTGCATGGAAGCCTAATATCACAAAGACCAATAAGTCCTTTTTCACAGTGACGTCAGGAAACTTATATTCTGGCTTATATTTGAAGAGGACATCTTTATTTCCGGTTTACCAAAGCACCACACCGCAATATTGGAATACAAGAAAGCTCAACACTAATATGCAACCTATATGCATACCCAAGAGAAGAAGGGCATGAACTATTGACTGGAAAAAATTTTTTTCATGGCTAATATCTAACAGTAGAATGTTTCTACTATGATACGTAATAAAATAATAGTAAAAAGATAAGCTTAAATTAATATTACTGCTTATTAAAAAATAATTATGAATGTCTGAAATGGCTGCATAATCGTACAAGGAGATTGCTGCAGCATCTCTTTGTGTTTCATTACTACTGCGATTTCGCCAAAATTAGGTGCAGCTCAGCACCAGTCAGGCCTCTGCAGCTGCAGTGCTTGCCGCTCTGATACCATATTGGGAGAATAAACACAATGGGTGAAATGTTTTCTACGTCCTTCACATTCATTACCCAGGTAGCTTCCATTGGTCAGGCTAACTAGAAAAGCATTCACAACGATATATAAAAATATCCATCCCATCCATCCATTTTCCAACCCGCTTATCCGTTCAGGGTCAGGGGGGGTCCGGAGCCTATCCCGGAAGCTACGGGCACGAGGCAGGGAACAACCCAGGATGGGGGGCTAGCCCATCGCAGGGATATAAAAATATCTTTCCTATGAATTGCCAAGAATCAGATTGTAGAGGAGATGGGTCCAAGCAACTAGAGGAGGTGGGACCAAGACATCTAATTAGTTGATATGACATCTGACACAAGATCTGATTGGTTGTTTTTCTGAACCAATCATTTTTCATTTTGCCCACAGAACATTTTTGTGTAAGTAGAACTGGTCCTAGCCCACGTGGTGCACTAGATGCGAATCAGCACTGGTGTTCCCCATCGGAAGCAAAGTGAAACTGGCTGGCATCCTAGGTGGCTGCCCTTGTTACAAAACGGACTGACCAGCACATGAGATGAACATATTCTCCTCATGTTGGGAATGGGAAAAAGGGGATATGATGGGGTAAGGGATTGTGAGATTGACAAGCAGGTCAGGTCAGTGGCAGCTGTACTAGTCTGTAATGGTGACCTATGACACCTATTAATAATAATTGATACTTTTTATTGATCCCCATGAGGAAATCCTCTTTTCATCTCCCCCAATCTTGCTCCACATGAGAGCAAGCTTGGCCATGAAGGTCAGTCAACTCTTGCAGCGCCCAGGGAGCTAGGGGTCTATGGCCTTGCTCAAGGGCATACAGACATGCTAAGGCCAGGCTTGAACCAGCAACTGTCCAATCTCAAGCACAAAGGTTTAACCCACTGAGCTACAGTACACACTGGTCAATTTGCAGTCTTCTGGTCAAATTTCATCCATCTCATCAGCCAGCTCTCAGTTGTTAGTATAATATCGGAAATATTAAGCTTATGAATACAAACAGCTATAATAACTCTTCATGACAGGGTGTGGTGCAATCCAGGAGAGCTTAGAGTAGAGTTGCTGCTCTTTCAAATTGAGAGGAGGTAGCAGAGGTGGTTTGGGCATATTATAAGGATGCCCCTGGCTCATCTTAGAGCTATTCTAGCCACTTCCCATTGGGAGGAGGCCATGGGGCAGACCCAGGACATGCTGGAGGGGCAAATTTTCCAGACAGCTTCGGAGAGTGCATTGGAATTCCCTTTGCAGGTGATAGAGTCCTTGGCTGAGAAAAGGCAAGCGTGGGCTGACCTTCTCGGCCTGCAGCCACCAGGTTCCTCACCAGGACGAGCACTTTGAAAGTGTATGGATGTGTATATATGGTGTTATAACTGGCAATGTTAGGCTCCGCTTGTCGGAAGGGGTGAGTAGGCGTCTATAGTAATTGGCTGTAATTTCCACCCACTATGTACTCTCATTTGTACAGCTTGTGTTATAAGGTAAAAATATGCATGATGCCTTGATGTACAGATCCTTTCTTAGCTAAATCGGAGGGCACGTTGAATGGCTTGCCTCTTTCTGGGCAGGCTGAGAAACAAATTATGGATATTGTATTTGATTTAATTGTATTGTTTGAGAACTCGTTCATTCGAAATTTCAAAGATGATCTATTTTACGCAGTTGTAACTTATCTGCTAACACTACTCCTGGTGGATTTTAAAGAGGTGATGCACTCTTTATTAAATTCAACATGCTGCCAAAAGTTTAAACACATAGGAAATTTCTTAGTACTTTCACAAACGACTCTGGATGATATTTTGTGCGTGGGAGGGCTCTGATCCTGAAACTGTCTGTTTAGTTCTTCGATTTGCATAAGAGTGCTGGTAACCTTGTTTTTGCTTTTGGAGTATCATTTGTGTCAAGTAAATTACCTCTTATAGATTATTCATCTTTTATAAATTAATGGTGTGGCCATTTGGCCCTTTAGTGGTATAATACAAGGTTCTTGCAAAAGGGTTTCAAACTTACGTCCTTTGCACAATTGTGAAGTGACCAGTATGCTACATATACTGATATACTACATAACCATGCATTCATCATTCAACCTCTTATCCAGTACAAGGTCACTGGGGGGCCTCCAAATATCCCAGGCATATAAGGCACAGCATAGTGGACCATCTAGAATGGGCTGCCAGTGGCACACATACACAGACTTACACACACGAACACTCAGTTTATGCAATTACACCAGACAACTAAATCTATTTCTTCAGCCTGAACATTGCAATGAGATAAAATATCACTTCATGATAAGGGTTATGATTCTACTATCTGCCAAAGTTTATGGACACGGGCTGCTAATTTGGAGGTTGGTGGTTTACTTACCAGGTGGCATCCTACTGCAGTATCTATAATCTAGGTACCTCAATTCAATCCCTGGAGTAAAATGTGCAAATGTATAAATAGATCAAGGCGTCAGCTTATGCATCTAAATGATGCCAGAAACCAAATCCACGCCTGCCCTGTAGGGTTCGTAACTTGGGGGATCAGCTGAGCTGCTGCCTCCTGGGTTTAACGCGAAGCCTACTCTTTTACGTTATGTTTCACATGCAGGTCAGCGTTTGCTCATTGATATGCGTCAGTCTGTTGTTTTCAGATTACGACAGCAGCCTAACTGGCTTTGCACCAACAAACACTGAACCTACATTGCTGCAACCTGTTGGGTGGGTAAGGGGATTAGCCAGCTAAGCCCAGTCTCTGTCTGACAGAGGCTAAGCTAGCAGTTGTGTGTGTGTGTCGCGCTGACGCCGCTGAGTGACTTTTTCTATATCTTGGATGCCTCACATACTGAAGCCCGCAACAGCTCTGACACATATGTCTGTGTGTGATGAATTTAAATGCGCAAATTGTGAATAACTTACAAAAGAATAAATGGGTAAGAAAAACTACACGATGGATTTTGATGAAGGTCACAAAGAGAAGTTTGGAAAGAACAAAAACTTAGTAGCAGCAGGACGAGTCCAAAACAATATAATAAAGAAGAGGCCAAATAGCCAAAGGACACTGATGTTGCACATTGGTCAGACTCCCCCTTTAGAGAACCTGCTATATGTTTTAACAAGTTTAACATAATATGCTTTAACAGTATGTTACAATAGTACTCTAATTCGCAGGAAGACAAGTTTCTCCATGAGAATGAAATTACTGAAGTCTTGACATATGTCTAGGTAATCACACTGCTGCTGTCCATCAGTTTCCAAATGGGAATTTAAACACAAATATTGCTTTCTTTTAGTCTAAGTTTCCATCGCGCCTCACCCCTTTCTTGACCTTAATATAACTGCAACCATGGTGTCTGATGTGGCAAGCAAGGCCGAGATGGCCCCTTCCTCTCCCCCCGTCAACTTGAATTATTTTACATTTTGTTATTGCACTTCTCGAGCCAAGCAACCTAATCACATTAAAATGGGAACAGTTTTGCGAGGCTGTAGCTTGTTTGAATTGGCATATTGCAGTTTTGCCTGAAAATATCCCGTTTGGAAAAATTACCCCTGCTTTCTCTTTGATAGAAGGCCTTCACAGATGGCATGCCACAAGTCTTCAGATGAGCACATGAAGTGCATGTGGTTTGAATGATTGCCTCAGGGTGCGTTTGGAATAGAAGCTGTTTTCTGAAACGATTCTTTACATATGATACCTTCTGTTCAAATTTTGATGATTTACAGAGAATAATTATGAGTTTTATAGCTTTGCTTGATCAACGCAACTCTTATTCAATTTGAGAATTATGCAGTATTGCCCCCTTTTACTGAATGCCAAATGTGTAGCTTAATATAGAAGATAATCGAATGAGCTCTACATAGTCATAGTCCTGAAGGTTACTGAAAATACTTAACACCATGTGCTCTAAAAACGCCCCCAAGCTGTCTAATTAGTTGGAAGATGGATAGATAGGGCTTCTCTTCCTTAAGATAAGAGGTATACACAAATAATCAGACTAATTTTGGCTTTGAGTCATACTGCCATGCCCTGCCTTCCTGCCCCCCTTGTTCTCTCTCTAGTCTGCGTCTAACAAGCCACACTTGTTGTTTATTTTGTTTTTCCTTTCGTTTCAGCCCTCATGTGGATCACTCCAGATGCCTCTCGTTTGCTCCCTTGTTAGTCCTGAATAAGAGTGCTCCCCAGTCCTGATATCCCCAGCCTGGCCATTGTAGTGATTCCCTGTGTGTACTCCTCTGTTCATCCTGGATTGGTCCATTTTGTTTTGCCCTGTTCCTTTGCCCTTTCTGAATAAAGCCTGTTTCGTTTGCCTGCTCCTGCATCCTTTGTCCTGTAGAACATGACGTATGGGTGACAAGCACTAGGATTTTTAAAAATTATTCAGTGACAGGGGAGGGGGCCCTCCACGCACCAGTCAGCTTTCAGCTAGAGCCAGTGCCCCTCTGGGACCACCCCTGTTTATGCCCTTTTGACTGCATTTTGTGGAAGTTATACTTTTATACAAATATGGATGGATGGATGGGTGATTAGATGGATGATTAGGTGGATGGATGAATGGATGGACGGATGGATGGAAGTATAGCAGTATCTATCTGCAGTAAAGAGACATCTCAGTGCCAGGTAGCACCCAAACACAAGGCACTATATTAATTTTAATAGGTACTAGAAAATATTCCAGATTGTATAGGTTCATTTGAAGTGGCTGAGTATCTGACAGATGTCTACCATAGCGCAGATTTTTGTTTATATGGGGCTTTAAACCTATCTACTCTATGATTTTTGTTTATATGGGGCTTTAAACCTATCTGCTCTATGATTTTTGTTTATATGGGGCTTTAAACCTACCTACTCTATGACAAGTTCATGCTGATGCTGCTGGTCTAAATTTTATATTTACAATTTTTTACATATTAAAGTGTTCACCTTTATAGTGACAGAACATTATGTCATCACGCAGTCACCTCATTTGCATGAGGTAATCTGTGCACATCGTCTCTGTTTGTGTGTCTGTTCATTTGCGACAGAGAATATGCAATCTGCTTCAGCTTGATGACTCCCGTGGAACACTCGTACAAATAGATATGAAATTTAATATCCCCATAATAATGTCAGTGTGTCCTTGCCAGTTTGCAGATTGTTCTACTCTCCACCATTCTACGGAAGGTAACTGGTCTGTTTGCTCCCCCCTGTATTCCAAACAGGAAAGTACAGGATGTGATCCTTAGAGTATCTTTATATGCTGGCTTAATGGAAGAGCCTAGGTCATAATATGAAAAACATAATAAGATTTGTTCCTATATGATGAGCCATTTCACTTCATGTGATGCTTATTCACATTGTTTGATCCCCTGCAATTTCCTGCTGCTGTTCAGCAGCTAGAGCACAGAGAATATTGGCTGAAGCCCAGGACGACTGCTTGTGAAAATTCAACAAAAGTAGAAACTTTGTATTTTCTGTCTTGTTCCTTTGCCTTCTAAAGGTGGATGTGTGCTCCACCAGCCAAATTTCTTGCTTTTCCACAGGTCCAGCCATTCCAAATGCGCCACCTCATGACAAAGGACAGCCCCCACCGGCCCAGCCCCAAGCCAGTCTACATGTTTAATGTGCCTATCTGTAAGATAAAGGGCAGTGAAAAGTCAGGTGACATTAGCGACCTTGCAAAGCACTGGCTCAAGGGCCAGGAACTCTGCCTCTCATGGCTCCCTTGAGTTATATGTATGGGGGGTAACTGAGGCTAGAAAACTGGGAGAGCTGTCACAGGAAAAGGATGCTGGTTTCCGATCGCCGGTTATAAGCAGATTGCAGTAGGAGCTGTTTTATCAATCTGCAGTCAAGGTACATCCCTCCATCTGCTCGCAGGTCTCGTTGAGATTGCCGTAAGGGAATCTTCTCTCTGTGACTATCCATCAGTTCCATTGCCCCATGCAAAACAAATAAAATCTGAAGGGAAGTTGAGAAGGATATTTTTCGCTTTGGACTGACGATAAGGGATTTGGCTTTTAGCCTCTGGATAAATCCAATAACAAATTAATTCATGCTGAATCTTAACTCTAGCATTGATCCAGCTTCCCAATCTGTCAAACTGTAGAGTACGCACCCCAAATATGCTTATTGAGCTATGAGGAGCCCTTGCCCATAGAGATAGACAAGTAAAATGTAGATGTAGATGTAGATGTAGACAAGTAAAATAATGTAGCATGTTGATTCCCCGTGAAAATGTCCAGTGATATAGCTATATCACCTGCCGTTTGTTGTCTGTCTTGTATCTGCAGAAGACATTCCCTAGACATCACCTCCAGCGAATGGAGTTTTGCCCTTAGGTCCAGGACATATTGCATGACTGTTGCCTTAACGAGGCCCAAGGTGTAATGCTGCTGTCAGCCTGGTGTCAGGCGTTCAAACAGGAATAACCCACTGAAACGCTGGGCAAAATCACACAAAATCAGTTTGTTAATCCTAATATTTGGTTTGCAAGAGAACAAAATTAATATACATGGGGGTGTTATTATTATTATACCATGCCAAGTACTTTTAAGTCTTTAAGGTCTTATCATTTGTGTAGCTTTATTATCAGTGTGTTAATCTATTAGAATCTCTGTTGTAATTCTAGCAAAAGAGAAAGCAAAAAAATCGCCTAGACATTGCAATAATGTTTTAAAGAACCACTTATGTAGTGTATTAGTATTATGTATAATATATTCTATAATAGTATGGAGTATTTTGTAGTCCTCAGTGACTGAGGAAATCTTCATTAATGCAAGGAGGTGCAATAGTGCTTTGGGGATGACATCAAGTTATGTAACTGCCATTCCCAAAAATCTGCACACTGCTAACAAATGCCTGGGTAATTACATTAGGCTATTACCGTTTCTCGAGCTCAAGCCTGCGCTGTGTGTTATTATGGCAGTTTTTGTGGACCAACGAATCTCGTGATCCCTTTGCCAATAGGAGTCCCACTTGGTGCAGTCTATCCTTAACTACCCAGCCCTGAACAGCACACAAACCTGTGATGCCTAGAGGCTTTCCCTGGTCACCCTTTTAAGGCTTTTTTTTTAAGAAATGCAGCATGGTAGGGAAGGTAAGCTGTCACTGTACATTGTGCATGTGAGCTATTACTCGGATACGGCCTTTTTCATGTCTAATTGGCAGCTCATAAATAGACACTGGATCGGCCTTTATTAGCGATATCCCCTGTCTGGTCTCAAAAAGCACATGATGGATTTGGGACAAGGGACACCCTGAATACAAAAAAGCCCAATATATATATATATATATATATATATATATATATATATATAGCAATAGGTACGTGGCCTAGTGCACTCATCAATATCCTGTATGGTGCTGCAACCAATTGCCAGTCATGTAAAACCAGAAATGATGTCCAACCCATGAGGGGAAATGGAGAGTAGTGGTCAGATGGGGGATTTTAGAGAGAATGCAAAACTGTGGGATGAGAGGTGGAAGAGGGAACAGGATAGGCTAATGACCAATTTTCAGGGGATCTCCTCATGCCAGAGTTTTGGGGGGTGGGGGGGTCACTGTTAACTGGCCCGAAACACACTGATGCTGCCAGCAGAGCTAGAATAATGTGAATTCTTTTTATTAAAAATGATCTTCCATCTCTATCCTCCATAGCAGCAAACCTGTCTGTAGGCAGTACCTTCAGAACTGTAGGATCTGCAGCATTGAGATGAAGGGACACCACCCTTCTCACGATGTGGTTACATCCATACTGTGGGCCACCATCCAAGGAGAGCCTGTTCATTTTGCTGCCACTGGTACTGTATATACTGATGGCTGCAGTCACCTAGAACCGTCAGCACTTCTGGAATGTCATGCTGTCCTGTTTTAAGGACCAGAACAGAAAGGACTGGAGAACACTGTAAAGCTGGCCAGAAGCCTCCCTACAAGCAACTTAGGGAACTCTATGATACGGGATGCAAAGACAGGCTGAGAAACATTTAGTACATTTTCTCCCGGTTACTGGGGTGAGGACCAGGTGAAAAAGGAAAAAATCTGATCTGAGCAATCTGATTATGGCAACGTAAAAGAGGCAGGGCTATTTTTAGGCCTCACACATGAAAGGAGGCACTGATAGAATTTATTGGACAAGATAACCTGCACCCTTTGCCACATAACGTCCTGCAGTCCAAAGTGGGTTCGGGTCACCCCCTACTCACCAGCATCAGTGTTTTAGGCTGATCAGATTGTCTCCTGTGTCGTAGTGGGAAATGAGGCAAACACGAGCATTTTTAAGTATCTTCAAGAAGAAGGTGATGATACCAGGTGGGGAGGACAGAGGTACAGGTGCTTCAGAGCCCTTGCTTCTTATTTCAAGCATTCTCCCCATTGTGGAGAGCCCATTGTGCCCTGGCCTGAGCATTGCTCTTGCTATTGGGGTGGGCTGGCAGAAGCAGACACATAGCCAGCAGGGGTGCAGCGTCGCAGAATGGGAGATGAAGTATCGGGAGGATCGGTTTTATTTTTAACCTTTACGGGAACGCAGGAGAATGTGAACATCCCACTCGGCCGTCCTTACCTGTTTTTCTGTGCGTTTCGTTTTCCTTGGTGTTTAGCTCTAGGAGGCTTTATCAGAAAACCATGGTTAATGGATGGCAGTGTTGGAAAGGAATCCCTGTGCCCTCTGCCTTAGATAATGTGAATTAATTACAGAACAGCAGCACACTTACAGGTATCGGCCTTCAGAAACACTGGAAACAGGAAAGAGAAGCAAAAAGCAATGTTTGCCTTTTGGTAGAGGCCAGGTCACGAACGGATTATTATTCATTATATTATTATTTTTTTATTTGTCATTTCACCATTTGTTGATTCATGAATTGGAATATCTTACTTTATTATTCATTTTTGTGCTCATGTTCCCCTTGAATCACTGCCTTCGAAAACCCCCAGTTCACATGTGCTGGTGTTGACCAAGTTGTAGGATAATGATCAACGTTCACCTTAAATGTACTTTGCATATTCATTCATTACCCCCCCCCCCCCCCCACCCAGTGACCGATAGAGCACATGCATGTAGGTAAGCTCATGCTCAGACACGTCATTCCGAATGTCTATGAACTGCACGCAAGAGAAAATCCAAGCGTTATACGAACAGAGTTACGGCACAGCTCGAACCCAGAGCACCTGAGATGTCACCATTTCTGAAATGTTATTCAAATGCTTAATCTTAACCCCTATCCCGTGTTTGGGGTCAATCTGACCCCAGAGCATCATTAAACGGTAGGCAAATTTCACATGGGGAAATTATCACGGGAAAAGGGTTAAAGAGAATCCATCTGTCCATCTTATAGCCACTTATCCAGTACTGGTATCGCGATGAGCCTGAAGCTGATCCCGAGCAGCACAGGGGAAACAGCGGGGGACACCCCAGCCCACATCTTAAAGAAGATATTTTAGCAAAACTACCTAATATGCTTGCTTTGATCATCCTCAAAATCAATATCCACCTAAAAGAAGTAATACGTGCACCTTAAACTGAGAATTTAAGGCATGTCCAAGCTTAAAAACAACATTCCTATGTAATAACACTGGCTGCTTGAACTTAAGAAAAACCACACATTCCTTCAAGTATACTGCGGTTTATAACCATGTCGTTGCTGCATTAGAATGAGTGTGATTATGTTTTTTTTTTATTTTTTATAATGTTCCATCCTGTTAAAACACTGGAAAGCGGTAGTTGCAGTAATTACCAGCGATTATTCACCAAGCCTTGTCAGAAATTGTCATGCGAGGATCGTGGGGTTCAGCCACTAGGCCAAGTAAGTCACGATGAATATGAATGAGCTCCCAGGAGGACAGAACTGCGAATATCTTTGGTATTGTCCACCTTGTCCATTTAAAGAATAGATCACAGCAGTGAAGAGTTTAATAAGGAAGACACGCCCAAGGGCCCTTGATCATTAGAACACATTTTTAATAATATTTGCTTGATCTAGGGCTCCTTCAGATTTAAGCAGTGTCACTTTGTAGAACTGGAGCTTATTATAAACAGGGGGATTATGGGTGTTATCCAGATTTATTATTTTAGGCCACCCTGAACCAATGTCTTAGATCTTGATGACTCCCTTTATGCAGCGAAATGTATTATATTCATGGGGCGGCTGTTTGTGCTGTGAGGTAAGCTGCTGTTTGCATTCCAGTAAGGTCTGAAAATGCTACAATGTAACATTGTAACGTTAAACATATTATTTGTATAGTACAACAGCTAGAAATTCTGTAATTCAATGATAACAGTAGTACAGTATAGAGTGCTATGGAATAAAAGCATGGAAATATGGCCATTTGGGCAAACTGTACTGTAATCATCTTTTGTGCGTAGTTCCATCATTATAAACAGAGACAATAAGTGGGTGTGGTCACTCATAAGGGATTAATAGTTTATGCAAAACTGGTTCCACCACTAGAGGTCGCTATAGATTTCTCCGCCCATCTTTTACTTGATTTGTTATAGCCTCAAAATATGTATATCAAATTAAGTTTTCCACAATGGACAAGATTCATAATAGATATTGTGTCCTATCTGATGGTCTTCTGTCTCTAGGGGTTCAAACAGAGGTTGCCTTGCAATGAGTGGATGTAAGTTCATTACATTTAATGAAGTGAACACCTGATTAAATGTAATGAACTTACATCCACTCATAGCAAGGCAACCTCTGTTTGTATATTTTCTGTAAATCATAAATTACCCATAAATTGTATGAATGCAAGCATGTTTACAATGATCATAATGTTACTCCACATAAAGTGTTTTTTTGAATAATAACGAAATTATAAAAAAGATAATGATGACGTCAGTGGCACAGTAAATAATTCTCAGTTGTTATTCAAAAATTTAACACTGTGATAATGTCATATTCTTTCTTCGACAAACTGCTACAATTTGTCTTGGCCCGTATTTCAAACTTGTAAGTGCATCTAAGTGTCTACTCTTGAAAATCTGAAATATTATATGCTGTAGGTATGATACACCAAAGAGCACATATTACATGCACAATTGAATTATTGTTTATTTTTTTCTAATCCATTTTGTAAGCCAGGCAAGCAATTCATCTTACAGCCTCTCCAACGGCAATATTTGGAATATTTGATTTCACCTATAACGTGAACCTAGTGCTGGGTTATAAAGTGTCTCCCCATTGACAAGATTCTCATTTAAACTGTATGGTACCCTGGCATACAAAGTCAATTCAAATTAAATATACAAGCCACCTTGGTCACTCTAACCTTGTTTAAGGAATTGTGATGCATTTGTAGTATCAAATGTATTGGTTTTCCCTAATAAAATGGGTATGTGTGCATTTCATGTATTCCTGACTAAATAATTATTAAATGAAAATGTTATACTGCATTGTCACTGTATCAATACCATGTCAGTGATGATTATTTCACCTCTGTGTCCCCAGACTGCCGGGTGGCATTCATATACCCTATCACACTTCATCATTGTAATAAAGACATATGTCACTGACAATAACTACATAACCTACATGTATCTTACGGCATATTTTTATCCTAGGGCTGGCATAGGGCCTTCTGACCTCTGAGGTTGACATGCACATCTGCAGTAGATTTTTATTTTATTTTTTTATTAGCCCTGATTTCATGTCAGACCTGCCTACTGCCTGACAGCCTTATTGAACCCGAATCAGCCAATAAATATGTAATAAAGCTGTATCTCTCTGCTCGCTTCTCCTTTACAACCTCAAGCTTGGCATTATGGCCACAAAAACGTGTCTCAGGTGATTCCTCTTAAAAAAACCTACAGTTTTCTTGGAAATATTCTAAGCTGAGGTCCAATCTAAAACTAAATCTGACCTGTGGTTTATTTTACTAGATGGTAATTAGTACTTAACATGCTTGTGACATGAGCAGACCCTGTAAATGCATCGGCTAAATGCGGTCACTATCGCCATCCACGCACCTTTGTCGCTCGGCCTCTTGGCCGCACACCTGCTGGCTTTCCTGTGTTGGTGCTGAGTTGGCAAAAAATAATAATATATATTTTTTTCTTTTCATAGCAAAGCCCCCTGTGGCCCCACTCAGCATACTCCAGCCCTGACATTTCTCCCTCTCAGCACTTACTTTTGTATTTCTTTACTAAAAACAAAAAAAAAAACAATAACAGTGAAAACAGCTAAAAACAAAGACTCAAAGTCAAACTATATTGTGTCAGTCTGTAACATAAGCATGCTAAAATCACTGAGCTACCACAATATGCTGTTTGGATTTTATTGCTGACATTTGTGCCTTTGCTACAGTCATATTAAAAAAAATGTTTTTGGTACCAGTCTGTCTAAACAAAAGTATATCAAGTCCTGTCTGACCAGAAATAAGTGGCTCCACTTAAGATTAACACCTTCCAATTAATATTTAGGTACAGCACTTCCAGTACTGTACTCTTAAAATAAAATAAAATTAGATTAAAACTGTATTTCCCAACTGAGTTTTACACATAGTATTCTTAGCCTGGGTTCTGTTGAACCAGTATCAGAAGGTATTCATTAATGGAGTCTCTAAGCATTTATGTAAGTCACTCTGGCTAAGGACAGCTGTCAAATGCTGTAAATGTAAAATGTAAACGTGCATAGAAGTAAAACCTACACTAACTGTGCGTCTGTCATTATGTATGAGGCTGAACTCATCTGAAATGATTTTATTCTGATTCAACAATTCTGAAAGAGCATCTGTTTTTCTTTAAAGCCAGAAAGAAAACAACAGTGACCTTTATTGAATGAGATTGTGGAGACAGCACATTTATAATTACTTATGCTTATTGCAACCTTATTACTTTTTCCATACTTCTTTATGTTTATGTTTATTTTTTCCCCAAAAGACACAGTTATTTTTGTTTGAGAATAGATTCTGAAACAATTTGGACTCACCCACTCAAGCATTTCCACTGAGCTGTAGCCAAGTAGTTTTAATATTTCTGTGTTTTAGTGCTTCATTTGTAAAGTTATAGCTTTTCCCTAGGAATCATGTCTATAGGCAAACATCCCAAATTGCTTGAATTGGGGTGAACAGATTGGAACATTTCTTACAATTTGTGGATCTGAGCTTTAGCCTTTTGACCTGAAGAATAAAGACCAAATTCCATTTACACATTAGAACATTTGTCACACCGTTAAAGACACGTATGACTCATAGCCTAGTCATTTATATGAAAACTTGCTGCAGGTGCCAAAAGGAGAGAGGAGATAACTGTTTTACAGCAACACAGAGCTGTAATGTTCATTGTTGCCTGCCAATGTTTTGATTTATTAAACAGAACTTTGAGACAACACATCGTACTGACGGTGGAAGAGATGTCACATAGCAGACGCGTGCAGCAATGTGCTTTGTAAAGACAACATAATTAATGGCAGTCATCATTAACTTTTAGAACGTTGTTTTGTCTTCATTTTACACAAATCTGTAATAAATTCATAATACCAGCAAAGTGAAAGCTATTGGCCCACTTTTAAATGGATGTGTCTGTGTTTCTGATTAGACATACATCTTTTCTCACAGATAAATAGATGGTTGTGAATACTAAGGCTTGATTTCCTGCCATTCAAAAACTGCAAATCGAACATCAAAGCACATATTTGCAAAGTAATTCAGAATTAAGACTCAACTATTAATCAGCAGTGCAATACTGTCCTTATCTGTGATAAATGTCCTTATCTGTGAATGACAAATATGAATAATCTAGTGACCACACACATCGCCCTGGAAAATGTCCCTAGTCATTGTTACTGGTGACCAGAAAGGAGCCAGGGCTAGGAGCAGGAATGCACCAGTACACTGGGAGCTTGCACAGGGCAGCAGGTATTTCCTTACACAGCCCAATAATTACTGACCTAGTTTAGCATCTGCTAAATAAATAAATGTAAATTTATCATCCTTGTTCAGCATAAAGGGGAATAAAAGGTAAGTTTCTTGGACATGAACATGCTTATGAGCCAACCGTGTTAACTTTTTTTTTATTATTATTCTTTTTTCGAACATTTGAAGTCTACATTTAAATTCTACACTCCAACTCAAATATTATGCTTCCTCTCCAGGTTCCAGTTACTCAGAAGTGAATATTTATGAACGCAGGTCTCCATGCGTGACTGTATAAAATTTGAAGGTATAACCTAAATTCTACAAATGACAACTTATGAGAATATAATTTGCATACAAAAGGCATCTCTGGCACCTGACATATGTTTGAAATTACAGATGTTAATACTTGGTAATGAAATCAATGCTGTCTTTGTTGTGCACACATTAATTAGCAGGAGGATGCTGACAGCTAACAGTTGGGCACATGGCGACAAGCGGCGGCCTATATCTAGGAGCGGGGATGTTTATGTATTTGTTCGGGCACGCAGTGACAGAGCTTATGTCCCACTGTCAGTTATGACAGGGGAGCGGCTGTCTCGTGTGGGAGTGATTTCACCGAGTAGCGTTACTGGGACTGACATCTCCAGCTATCATACCAAGCACACCTGTTCCAGGCTTCATCGCTGAAGACCCGGCCGTCCACACGCACCCAGGCAATGAACCGTCACACCATGCTCCATATGCTTACCTGTAATCAGCTGAAAGGCAATGAAGATCGTTCGTTGAAAACTTGGTCACTCTTCCATAAATCACCAGCTAATCAGCATAAAGGTGGTAAACTACAAAAAATGTTATGAGCATTGTTTAAATAGCTGGGCAACACGCACAAGGCTTGAGGAATTCGTGTTGATTTTCTACTACGCCAACCATCAAGAAGATGGGCACCTGCAGCCTCAAAGTATCTCATAAATTTAGGCTAAATCTGTTGACTATTCATTAAACCAATGCAATATAACCCTCTATTTTTATCTTTTATTTAATAAAATTATGCTGCAAAAGTTAATGTGGAGGTGTCAGAGCACTCAAGCTGAAATTGTTGTTTAATTCAGCAAAGGTTAATAAGTATTTTATTGAATGACACATTTTTCTCTAATGTTCCATTTATACTTCAGTGTAAACAAGGGTTGGCATTGCAAGATACTATGTTAGTAATGCACTCTCATCTGGTATAATTGATGAAGGGCAATTTAGTCTATAGACCACATTCACTGCTCATTTTTATAATAATAAGTAATACATCCTCTGCTGGTATGTAGATAATCTAAATTGGTCTTTGATAATGGAGAATTAATTAGTAGTTAATTACAGAAACACAGGTGAGAATGAGATAATTTGTCGCGAATTACAGTAAGTGTCTGGCTGTTAGCTGCCCTTTATTAAAATTCATACAGGACAAACACAGTCATTAAATTAGGCTTTGCCTTCAGTTTTAGCAGCTTAATTTGTTATTGTTTTAATCAGTCTTTGGCCAAATTTTAAACATATTGAATAGCCTAAAATAACATCAACCAAACACAAGCTCACATATACAGAAACACTCACTAGCCTCTTTATCAGAAACACTATTCTAATACTTCGCCCCCTTTGCTTTTCAGAGTAGCCTGAATTCTTCATGTCATGGACTGAACAAGGTGCTATAAATATTCCTTTAGATATTCTGATCTACATTGATATGATCACATCAGTAATTACTGAAGATTTATCAGATACAGATTTCGCCTCCTCTTCCACTACATGCCAAAGATGCTGTATTGTATTCGAATGACTGCGAAGCCTATTGAAATATGTACACTTAACTTGTTGTAATGCTGATTGAACCAGATTGAAATGAGATGTGTTTTGTGACAGGGTGCATTATTCTGCTGCAAGTAGCCCTTAGAAGATGGGTAAATTGTAGCCGTAAAAGGATGCACATGGTCAGCAACAGTGCTCTGGCAGTGGCATTCAAATGATGCTCGATTGGTATTAGGTGGCTGAATGTATACCAAGAAAATAGTCCCCACATCATTACACCACCAGCACCAGTCTGAAGTGCTGACACAAGACATGTTCAGTTCATGAATTCATGACATTTATGCCAAGTTATGACCCTACAATCTGTATTCCTCAGCAGAAGTTGAGATTCATCAGAAGAGGCAAATTATTTTCCAATCTTCACCTGTCTAGTTTCGGAGTGCCTGTGCCCACTGTATCCCCAGTTTCCTGTTCTTAGTTGACAGGAGTGGATCCCAAAGTGGTCTTCTTCTTTTGTAGCCTATTCACCTCTAGGTTCGACATGTTGGGAATTCAGAGATGCTTTTCTGCTCAGCATTGTTGTAAAGAGAGGTTATTTTATCTATTGTGGCCTTCCTGCCAGCTCAGACCAGTCTGGCCATTCTCCTATGACCTTTCTCATGAAGAAGGCATTTCTGCCCATAGATCTGCCATCCACTGAATGCGTTTTGCTTTTCACACCATTCTATATAAATTCTAGAGACTGTTGTCTGTGAAAATTCAATGAGCTCAAGAGTATCTGAAACACCCCAAACCACCTTGTCTGGAATCAACAACCATGCTACAGTCAGTCACTTAGATCAGTGTTTCCCAACCCAGTCCTCGGGGAGCACCGGACAGTCCACTTTTTTGCTTCCTCTCAGCTCCCAGCACACCTGTACCAGGTATTTGGTGTTCCTGATTGGCTGGCAGCTGGGAGGGAGCAAAAATCGTGGACTGTCTGGGGTTCCGCGAGGACTGGGTTGGTAAACACTGACTTAGATCACATTTCTCCCCATTGTGATGTTTCATTTGACCATTAACTGAAGTGCTTGACCTTTGTCTGTGCGATGTTATGCATTTAATTGTTAATAGTTTTTAGATTTGAGTCCTTATGACACAACTTGGCAGTGTAAAAATTGCATTTGATTCTGCATCCCTGAAGTGTCCTTCTACTGCCCTATCTTTACGATATTTAATTCCCAGCCTGTATCCATAAATACTCAAAGAAATAAAACATTTTGATATAAATAAGTGTTTGCAAATGAGGTGTTATTGTTTTCCCTGGTATGAACAGTTAAATATACGTGAAAACATTCAGCAAACATAATCAGGTGGAAAAGTTTACGGCAAGGGTGTGATGGTGGCTCATTCCTTTCTGTCCAATAAGTCAAATAATAGTGAATCACTCTGGTAAGGGCTCCAGAAGGGGAAATGACCTGGCAGGCGCGAGTACATGGAGAGCTAGCGGCTAGAGTGCATTGTAAATATCAGTTTGCTGCCAGATGCTGTCCTGGAACGAGACATACCCTCCTTCAGTGTCTACAGGACCCCTGCGTCCTTTCTGCTGTGGGATGCAGACCTCAAACTAGCCAAGATAATGTCTTCTGTCTGTATGGTTTTACAGAAGAAACACTAACAATGAATTATAGGAGAAATCATTTCCCTGGACCGCCACAAAGCATGACGACCAATATGTATTAATAATAATAATAATAATAATAATAATAATGCACAGAAACAACCATATTCATGGCAACAAGGCACACTGCTACCATTACAGCAGCCTTTCACAAGTGGCCCATCATTTGCAAGATACTATATACCTAGTTAAAGGTTATTTTGATATTTTTTGACATGTGCAGGTAGTGGGATCAACTTGAACCATGAATTATTATTTTATGCAATGATATTCAACTTAAGGCAGAGTAGGACCACACGCGCTTCCTCCCGGCGTTGGCTGCACTTTTTGCCCGTTGAAGATAGCAGAAACGGATCGTGATGAAGTGCTCAAGTGCAGCAGCCTGCAGACTTCCTGCATTTCTTAAGGTCGGTGGCCTGCAACCAAAGCTTTCCCAAGGTTCTCCTGGGCTTCACCATTGAAGTTCGGGCACAACGATCATGCAAGGAACTATAAAAGCAGATTTATGAATGGCTCATTGGATACATGATATTTGCCTGAATTGAATTTTAATCACTGTGTTGCCGTCTAAATAAATACTAAAATCGTAATTGCTGTTTGTATCCCCACATGATATTTGAACAGTCGGCATATTTGTTTCCCAATATAAGTCTTTCAAGCCGAATGCTTTTTAAAATATTTGTAGCCCACAAAAAGTATTAATTTTGATAGCTTGGCATATAATATTGGCAGTGGGGGGGACTTATTTGTTTTTAAAAAAAAGGCCGATTTATCCCTGGATTACAGCCCTTTTCATTTGGCGGGACCACAAGACCATATGCTCCATTTCTGTGGCTCCGTGGCGTCTGCTAACTGCTTTAGTGTGTACAGCATGGAAACTATTTGGTGCCAAAACTTACCAGCATCAGCCCTGCACTTAAAATGAAGAAATTGTGAATAGCACATCCAGCTAATAAAATGCTCCATGGTTTCAGCAAAGGAACATTATTGAATTGAACTAACCTATAATGCAGATGCAGACTTTGCAGTAAACGGTAAATGATTATTCCACAAACAGAAGATAATTAAAATCCTGTACCAAGCATGTTAATATAATACTATATTCAGTAACAAAAGGCAAGTTGTGCAATATGATGCACTAAAAATCGGAAAACATTTGATTGTTTTTTTTTTTTTTTTCTTTTTGAAAAACTGTATGAAATGCACATGCAATGTCTTGGCCACCGTAAATAGTCCTCGTTATAAATTGGGAGCATGTGATGCATGGTGTCATTTTCAGCACATATATTTCCAACAAACATTTATGAAAATGTCACTGACACCATCTGTGCAGCTACCCAGACCCCGCTAGTGAGGCGGTGCAGTTTGTTGTTTACTGACCCACTTTGCCGCTGTAGTGTTGGCTAAAAATAGTCCCGTTGAAGAAATTTCCATTAATTCTACACTGTTACTTTAATAGTTTTAAAGTACTTTATTTTTTTACTGCTGCTTATTGATCGTGGCCAGAACGCTCCTGTTAAAAATACGCCAAATTCTTGATGACTGTGCTGCGTATTGAGTGTCTGCAGCACGCTCTTTGTTCAGTAATGGTTAACCCTACCTGTCAGTACACTACGGCTCTCAATGGGGCACTCTTTGCTTCGGAAAAAATGGGAAGAAATGCGTTTCCACGTAATTTATAGCTACTATTAAGAGTGAAGATGCGCCGTATCCATTCGTTTATGACTGACCACCTGCCATGTTTGATATTTGTATTGGGTAGCAGCCGTCTTCACACAATAATCATTACTTGTGGTTTATTCATGTGGCTATAGTGGAGCGCAATGAGTCAGATGAAATGCTTACATCATCCACTGAAGACAACACAAGAGTTCATTTTATCCCTTATCCTGGAGACTGAGGCTGAGTTTAGTTAATAGTATCTGACGTCCCAATGGTAACAGAACGGCTCATTTCCAGATTGTGTAGAACCCTGGGGACAAAATGAAACCACTCCAGCCCCCCCTCCCCGGAGACTCACCTGTCCAAGATACAACTGTTTTTCTCACAAAAATAGGCCACTCTAACCATAATAGAGGATATATTCCCTGAAGATCATTGTTCAGCAAACACGAATTGTTAACCAAACTAAATGCTTTCAGATTAGATTATTGATTTTTTTTTTAGATGCTTCTAACCAATGTGACCCTGTTTGTTTGCAAGAGCTATTAAGGTCAGCTCTTGGATAAAATCCAGTTCTTTTAAAAAAAATATGCTGCCTGCTGCTATGCTGCTACCAAAAACAAATGACCAAATCCTTTATTTAAAGTATACAATGGGAGAAACACATTGAATATCACTGTTGGATTTAAAACCTGAGCACACACACTGTGTCTGGAACAAAGGTATAATACCCCCAACCTGACAACTAAACCTATCATTTTGTTTGATTTATCATATTCCTGCTCATCCAATGGTTCTTGCTATTATTTACTGGTAAGTCACATTCTTTTTTAGTGTTTTTCATATGCTTGCAATTACAATTATTATCTTTTCCTAAACTCCTGCTTTATATATATAATTCTCAGTTATGTAATTTGCGTTAAATGAATGCCTGTCAATAGTTATACAAGGAGTTCTGGGAGAAATTTCAACACTTCCAGTGATAAATGATTATAGACCATAGCCAGACAACTCATTGGGCAAAATAAATAGCCTTTCATATAAATTTACATTGAAAACTGCTGCCACTGGGAGAAGAGAAGCACTTTATTGAATATGCAGTGCTGACTTGACTGTTGAGTCTGTTGATAGGGAATAGTACATACATTCAATTAAATCAGGGACAAGTGGCTCACGTTATCAAATGTGCAAATAGAACAAACAAATAATATGTAAGTTATTGTTCATCCACTTTTTTCCAGCAATAAGGAAATAAAGATGTAAACAAACAAATGATCAAATGAATGTATGAATAATAGTTAACGGACACACATGTATATTTACATGTATATGCTAGATTTGTATAGTGACTCATAAATTCAGTTTATTTATTTATCTCTGTGTGTATTTTTTTATTTCTGCTATTCCTTTTTCTCATGTTTTGGTCGTCATGCAGAATTTCTGTCAAAATGTATGCCATCCACAAATATGCTTGAACAATTGAAACCTAGAATCTACACTCACCTGCAGCTCAACTAAAACTGGTGGCCGGTTGGGGATCCGAAACACATCCAGAAACGTTTTGAAAAGAAAAAAAAAACATTACTCACCCTTACAGAACACAAGCGACTTGGACCTGGGTGGCAGTTTTTCACTTAGGCAAAAGCAGACAGTCTTAGCCAGATGAAAGAGAGCTCCTGTCAAAAACTGGCTTTTCCATATGCAACCGGCACCATGATTTACACTGGGGGCCATGCAACAGAAAGGGGCTGTGGAAACAAACTATGCAGGGTTTTCTCCCCAAATATGAGGCATTTAAATCTTTCATACTCAACATCTGGAAATTTTCCAGTTACAGATCATCGATGTGTTTGTATTTTATTTCATGGCAATCCTGGGAAATGTGATTGGAATGTTAACATAACACTAAATCCTGTTCAGCGTGCTTCTTACATTTATTTGTTCATGAACGTGCGTGATTCACCAGTGCAAAGCACACTTTGGTAGGCTTGCATTAATCCATCTGGGGCAAACACGGTTAGCCTTATAGACAGTATATTAGCACTGGGCTTAGGTGCCATATGGTTACTTTTACCATGTGTAAATTCTCAATCAAAAGTGACCCCGTGGCAAATTCTAACTTTATATGTGTTATAACCCAGTGTAAATTTTTATCAACATTTTGTGCAAACAGTTTCTGCAAAATATGTTCCCTGTTCTGGTTCAGTTCATGTGCAAACATTGAAAGAAATAGTAGAAAGAAACGTTTCCCCCCCCCCCCCTTATAAAACCTTTAAATGTTAAACTAGGGACATTTTTTAGTATTGCGTGACTGTGGGGTAATATGATTAATGAAATCATCGACTACATAAAGATACTGTAGACCACACAGTCATGGTGTGACAAGCCAAAGATATAGAGCGTGCAGTCCCCTTTCCCATTACTCGTGTGGGACATAAGAAGGGTGGCTCATTACTTTTGGTAAGTTAGTCTTTATGTACATGAAGTATGGTACAGTATATATACACAGAACACACTGCTGGACAAGTACATTTAGGACAAGCCGTAGGACATGAGCAGAAGATTATCCAACCTGTTTGAGAATCCTTGCTAAATAAACTTCAGCTTGTTTGAAAGATGAGTCAGGTTGAGATTACAGGCTTGCACTTTGACCTCTGGGCTCATTCCCTCGACAATACAAACCTTTCATTGGCCACTGAGCCCCCCCCCACCCTTCCACCCTGTGATTGCATCATACTGTACAGCGCTTGCCCAACGATCGGCTCCTCTCCTCCGAGGGATTTAAGGAAAACAAAGCAGCCAATTATTGCAATCACAAAGTCCATTTTTCTTTGCGAGGCAGCAGAGTATGTTATTATTATTATTGTAAACTTTTCAGTGTGAGTTATGGCACACAACATTCGCTCCCTTTGAGAATTTGCTGGACGGGGGCCACTGCAGCTGGAAGCCATCGTGAGCTCCAATTACTGTCTGTCTGTGTCAACATCTGGAAACCACTTCTGATGTTTGGGCAGTCTGCGTTCTGGAGCGAGCAGTGCTTTTAGCCATATAAAGCCAGCCCGATCGGCAGTGGAATGTGGAGGACAGAGGTGCGCACGGGCCCCGTGGATATCTTTCAGGTTGGCTTGACGTTGACAAATGGCCGGAGTGATCCATTAAAATGAAAACACGGATAAGAAATGGGAAGCACGTGAATGCTATTACTAGCAGGACCCTGAAGGAGTCCACAAGCGTCGGATAAGATCCCCGCTTTCTCTGGTTGAACAACATAACCTGGCCTCTGCAACCTTTAGCTTCCAAATACTGAAAGAGGTCTTGCTCTGGAAAAACAGGATGGACATGTCGACTTCCTCTTTTGTAACTGGACACCAGCATGGTGGGCTGCAGGGTCCTGGACAGACTCAAATGCCCACCTTCAGTGGTATATTTCTTTGCTTTTAATTTAACACAGATTTCCAACGTTAACTTGACATAATAAAAATTGATCATTTTTGAGAAGGGGAATGGAAAATAGAGACCAATAATAGCCTAGGAAATAAATGACAGTGATTTCTTAGCACTGAAATTTCTGCATGTGTGCAATTTCTGGCAGTTTTTGTGGGACTCGGTTTCCTCTGGGCATCCAGTCATGAAATTTAGATTTAAATGTCCTTCATCGTAACAGATGTCATTTTAACAGTGTGATGGGTGTGAAGGCACTTTACATGTGTTTTAAGGTGGAACACGTTTTGACAAATGAACACACCAGAGTCGTCAATATTATTGTTATCGATAATTTATCACACATATTTATGGATATACATTAAGACCAATGTGCTACACATTTACGACCATTTCCACAACCATTATTACCATTTCTACTATAAAGCCACAAGTCCTTCTTGCTTATGTCTATATATGCATTCTGGTGGCAAGTCCGGCAGGTGCTGAAGGTACAAATAGGGAGAGAATGTCCATGAATAGGCCCCAGATATCGCTCAAAAGAACAAACATGCCCTTTAGGAATTTAGGAACATGCTTTGTTTGGAATGGATACAATTAGATATTTTTATCTCTATATTTGCACAAATTAAAGCTCTGGTGGTGATTCTACTTTGATTCCACTGTACAGGTATTCAAGGCAGTAAAATGTCTTTCAATGCCATTGTTGTAAGTTGCCACCTGTATGTGTATCGTGGAACTGCCAACATCATTGTCACCTTTTGCCACTTATTTACATATGCAGTAATAATAAGTTCCATTTATATAGCGCCTTTCACAATCCCAAGGTGTGCGTAAACAGCTTAAACTGTGGCTGTTTAAAATGTTCTGCACCAGCCACGGCTGAGCGGGTTCATTGCTGAAGCATCACCTAGACAGTCAGAAGAATGTCATGTACAGTGGGTTAGTGAGAATGACGAGAGTATCACCTAGCTGGGTGTTCAGACGTTAATTTAAACGACCTTTTCAAGATCTGTCTGCTTTGTCTTGAAAGTGGGGCTGACCCTGTGGCTGTAGCTTTGACGGTTTGGCCCGTCCCCACCCGGCTCCATGACGGTCTGGAAGTCCCTCGCCCCATGATGAGAGGCCTGGAATATAAACACGCGGAGAGTGTAATGAAGATTAAATGATACAAGCCAACAAGCGAGCCATTGTGTACTTACCTGCAGTTAAAAAACACAGGGCCTGGATTTCATTAGGCATTCTGGGAAGTCCAATTTATTGAATCTTAAAGAAAAGAAACAGTATATAACCCCTGGCATGGAACGAAGCGGATTCCATTGCTAGAGACGAGCACTTATTTTTCATAAAAATCAGCAAAACCACAAAAACGGGCGGCGGTGGAAAAATATCTTGCCGCTTGACAAAGCCGCGAGTTGCATGAGTTCACGGGGACTTGGAGCCCGTGTTTATTTGTGCGCTCTCACTGAGGGCCCAGGTCAGCCTTTGAAAATCCGCCGACTGTCGTTTGTGTTCTTTTCCTTCGCTTAACGCGGGCAGCGGTTTTCGCAGACATGGTAATACGACTTTAAAGTAGGAATGATCCACCTCTCCAGCTACATAATATATTTAGCTGCACAATAGTCCGTAAAACAAAAACACTGTGAAATATAATAATAAAATATAATCATTTTAATGTTACATCACTGTGGTTAGATAATATAAACTTCTTACACGGCCATTCCCTTATGACAGTGCAGCCTTTACGGAGTACTCTTACTCTATAATTAATTTTTTAAATAAATCACCAGCCCTTAGTAAATATACAGTGATTTTCTTCCCTTTGCCCCCTTTACATGGTGTCTTCAGCAATAAAATGCTTAAATGCCTGGCATACAGATTATGCACAGCTTTGTTATCAGAACACCGCCTGTTGTAAAGGATCGGCAATGAGTCAAAGTCCTATACCAGGGCTGCCCGACTCCAGTCCTGGAGGGCCAGAATCCAACACAGTTTGTAGATTTCCCTGCTCAGACATACCGATTAAACCTAATAATTAGCTGATTAAGATGTGTTTGAACAGGGAAATCTGCAAACTGTTGTTGGATTCTGGCCCAGCAGGACTGGAGTCAGGCACCCTCGTCTTATACCATCTCCTCCGCCGTCATAATCCTCAGGTTTCTTTGCAAGTTTTAAATTAGGTGCTAACGACCTGTACCCTCATCCATTACTAATTAGTGTCAGTGCTATGGTTTTTTTCCCCAACAGATGCATATTTGAACCCCAGTTGAGGCCATACTTTTGCACTTGGGTTGCAGGTCACAGGAGACAGGCACCAAGCAGAATATATGAGGTGATAACAAAGGACAGTTGGGAAAACAGACCAGATAGTAAATAAATAAATAACGACATTTAAAAATGAGCCCATTGTTCCTGATGAGGTTTCATGCAAGACTGGCTATGACTATAACAGCTATTATAGGAAATCCTGGATTATACCCTCAAGGATGCCATATGGAAATCTCATTGGGTTTCTGTCCAAACCTTCTCTTAAAAAAGGAAACTTGCATTCCTGCACATTGGAGTCATGCAGTATCAAGTTCGATCGACTTTGGCAGGACCTTAAAAAACACAGATGTAGGCTGTCTCAGTCCCCCGCCGCTCCACATCCTGCTGGGCTTGTCTGCTTTGGCCACTCCATAATAACCTATTAAACCTTGAAATAAGATACAGCGTTCCGGGGTTCACTGCTCCTCTAACCGAGCACAAAGCCGTGATTACCTTCTCACTGCACGGGCAGAGGGCAGTATGTTTGTGAAAATGCATGTTTACTTTCAGGCAACTGAAATTATCAGTTATCAGTTGATATATATATATATATATATATATGAAATAATCAGTTGATATATATATATATATATATATTGTAATTCTAGTGGCATTGTATGAAGTATCTGCATTTATGAATGTGCACAAAAGGCTTTGATGGACAAATCGCAAATCGCTTAAACTTAGCCTCCCCAGGGAGTGATCCGGTGATATTTTGCTCCGGTTTCCTAGCACACACCTGGTGAGAGCTTTGGCAATGATTCTTGTTTATCCCCATGATCACAGTCACAGTCAAGATTGCAAAACCACGATGTTCTCCAGCTGACCCGCCTTAAGGCACTTCTTTTAGGCTCAGGTGATTGATGATCGGCATTCTTCTGACATCGATTTTTCATAATCGCTCAGACAATGCAGGGTGATTGTGAGAAAGCACAAGGTGGGGTATAAGCAATACAATTTGGAGGACTTTTGTGACTGTTCAGAGGAAATCCACACAGACAAAGGGTGAACATGCCAATTTTACACACACATAGGTATATTATATATAAGTAGGTATAAGGTATAAAATCACAGCATCACGCCCTGAGCCATAGAATGTGTATTTTCTTCTAGCGTTAAGAATTTTATATTCAGTAAAAATTCAAGAAAAATACCTACATATTTCTAAGTTTTCTACATAATAGTAGAAGACAATACCAGACAATAAACATTAAATCCAAACTCAGACAAAGCTTTTATATCATTGGAAGAGATTATGGAAGGCAATGGCTTGGACATAAATCAATATCTTACTTTTCCGCTTTGGAAAGTTGCTTTTTATGCCATATCTTTATTGCTCATATACAGCACTTCTGGTGTCTGTCAGTGTCCCCTATGTGCTGTAGATTAAACAGCTTTAACCAAAGAAGAACCCAGACGTGGGAACTTGCAGCATACCCTCGCAACCAAGGTACCACAGACAGGTTAGCAGAACATGTCAGAGGTCTAGATGTTACAAGGATCTTCCAAGACAGTTCCAAGGTGCGAGACTCACACAAAACGTTCTCTGGTGATTATGTGAAACATCAGTTATCAGTTAAGGTTTGATTAACTCTGATTAACTCCAAATAAAGTTCAGCTGTATTAGTAAGATTGTCCTGACATTTACTCAGTTGCATTCTACAGCAAGTCCCATGGTCCACAGAGAGCTTACAAAGCATCGAAAGGATCTCATTGATGAAAGGTATCAGTCAGGAGAACCGTACAAAAAAACTTCCACAGCATTAGATATACCATGGATGAAGACAGTCATCAGGAAGCAGAGAAAATATAGGACCAAGAACTGGACGTACCAGTCTGAGAGGCTGCCAAGAGACCTACAGCAACACTGAAGGAGCTGCAGGAATATCAGACAAGTACTGGTTATGTACTACATGTGACAACAATCTCCCATATTCTCCGCATGTCTGGACTATGGGGTAGGGTCGCAAAAGCCTTTTCTTACAATGAAAAACATTCAGGCCCAGATAAATTTTATAAAACAAATACACCAGGTTCTCCCAAAAGCATGTGGGAAAATGTGTTATGGTCTGATGAAACCAAGGTTGAACTTTTTGGCCACAATTCCAAAGGGTATGTTTGGTGTAAAAACAGCTCTGCCTCACCAAAAGAACACCATACCCACGGTGAAGCATGGTGGTGGTGCAAAAACAGCACTGCGCATCACCAGAAGAACACCATACCCACGGTGAAGCATGGTGGTGGTGCAAAAACAGCACTGCGCATCACCAGAAGAACACCATACCCACGGTGAAGCATGGTGGTGGTGCAAAAACAGCACTGCGCATCACCAGAAGAACACCATACCC